>OY744521.1:167654729-167667229 GCA_963556195.1 Sepiola atlantica | reverse complement strand
TTGTCAAAGATATGTATAATTAATACAACAACCAAGACGCTTGGTCGTAAGCCGAAGGCAAATATTTGATTCATTGTTTCATGAATATGCAGATTTTCAACATCTGCAAGTGACATGACTTTATTATGACTTTGTTCTCCTCCATTTGAAAAGCAACTAATTGTTTATCCGATCAGCATTCCCATTTTAAGCAATGTGTTTCGTTAATACTCGATTCTTTACACACTCATCATGATATTTCGACAACACTAATATATACGCTCACATATTGTAAAATGGAGAGGAAAACGTGCATTAAGATATTTAGTTTAATTCGGATTGTATTTTTCACAGCATATCACCCACCTTTGTATGAGTTATTATGTAAGATTTGTTTTACAATATTGAAGTAGTTTATCAATAGCTTGCGGAAAATCGTGATTGTATAACTTTCTCTAACTATTTGGGTAATTGAATAGGATTCAAACTCGAAATAACCGATCTCGTCATATACGACACTATTAATTATATCAATCACGAACTGGCTTATACTAACTGTAAGAAATAGAGACAGACGGATAGAGAAAGAAGTTGAATATTTTCTCACAAAAACTATTAATATGCCTTAGACTTTTACATAAATTATTTACTATTTATGTGTCCAACACGATAATACGTATACAATAAATGTAGCTTTAGTTCGAAGATTAATTTCTGATAATTAATTATCTTTTATTTATTTCAATAATATTATGAACAGGTGTGTTTAATCTATGAAATATATCAGCGAATAGAAGATCTAATACACGATAATTAAATTCATAATACACTACGTAATAATTTGTATTTTTGATATTTATCCAATTCATCAATTTAGTATTCGTCGAAATCCTAATCATTCTCAGTATTGTTTTATGCTTCCAAACATTAGACGAGTGTAATATTATAACAGTGAATGTTACGTCACATCGCCAAAATCTAAGCAAAGACATTTAAAACCAAGCGGCATCAGTTACAGCTAAAACGAATGCTACTCTACGTGTATTTTGTCAGATAAATATTTTAAAGGAGTAAAATACATAAACAACCAAAACAGATAAAAAATGATATGAAAAATAAAAATATTAAAAATGTTTTTTAAATTGTATAGTTATGAAATAAATTATTTTTCCAGAATATCCACCAGCATCTTCTTGATAATCTCTGACTAAATTAAATGTTACGTTTCCATAGGTTAGTTTCTGTATTTTTATAAAAAATGCATTGAATCGTAAAATTATTACTAATACATTTTTATTGTATAATGAAAATTTAATAGTAAAATAATTGCTATCATTAAACATACTTTCTAATAGCTGTTCATTTCAATTTGAAAAAGTGTTAAAACAACATAAAAAGTATGGCACATACTTTAGGTATGTCTTGTTCCTCTGAAATAGAAACAATAAACACATTGAGAAATCCACTTCCTACCCGATGTTAATAGACAGTATGCAAGCCTATGATATGTTCCTAACAACTTGCCCTCAAGAGTGCATATCTCCTGTTTTATCATCTCTGAGATTTATAGAAAACTCGTTTGCCCCAATTAAGACCAAATCTATGTTCAGTAAAAATATCAGATGTTCCCTTTCCATCGCAAAGTATATAACACGTAAAGGCTGATAGTGACAGCTTCAGATCTTTTATCTGTAAAACTCTTATCCAGTCCATATTTGAGAAATTGTATCGAGAGTGTTATACCCTATAAGAAATTCTGACTGCAACCAAACAGCCATGCATGTTGCGCCGCTATATGTGGCACTGCCATTGCACAGAAATATCAGTATTTCAATTATTTCCATACAATAGATGCCCCAAAACCAATGCTGCCTTTAACACTGCTCACAACTGCTGTAAAAAGTGTTAGAAAACGCAAAAGAGTTTTGTAAATCCCAATTAACAAGATGCATGATGTGTGGGCAGAAGTTGGGTTCCCATTAGTTGGCGATGATAACAATCCGGGTACTGAAGATATGTAAGACATCTATTACAACCTTAGTTAATGAACCGGAGGTGGTCTCCTCAGTCTCAGACAAGTGCAAATTTCTTCGAGTATAATTCAACCCTTTGCTATCAGAGTAAAACACTTCCATAATTGTCCTCCATTTCTGTAAATACTCTAAGATACATACTCTATCAGTTTCATATACGTAATCAGTAACTGGTTTGAATCTGTACTAAACCAAGAAGTTGTCAAATTCCTGAACAAAATCAATCGGCTTAGTGACACACAATAGGGATTCTTGTTGTAAGATAAACATTTGATGTACTGACTGTAATATCTCAGAGAATCCATATTCGTCCCTAGCGCTAGCGCCTTTGATACATGAAAAATATTTGATTTTTCTAGCACAAAATTTTACCACACCAGCTTGCAAGCTGTGGAATATCAGGCAATGTCTTCTCAAATGTCAAATTCTTTCTCTCTGTTATGTCTATGTTTGTAATTTTCTGAAATCTTTACGACTTAACATCAATTTCGCCTAGCTTCAATGTTCGGAACCACACTTCTTTCTGATCTTCATTAATGATCTTCTAAATCATATTATGAAATTATTTGTTGACAGCACTTCGAAGAGCAATGATAATCAAAAACCTGCTAATTCTTTCTTATCGTATCTAAATCTAGGCATGCAATAGGTAAAAAGTTGATTTAACGTGTAACAAGCTCAAAACAAGTTGTTCCCTATTACCGAAATAGGTCCGTGCTTGAAGCAGCTTATAAGACAAAATTTTCACATCAGGATTGAAGTGGTTATTGCCCGACTAAACTCCAATTTCCGGCCCTGTAACACCTCACAAATCATCTACCAACGGTGCAAAGAACTGCCATTACTTTTTCTCGTGTACTTAAAATCAACCAGAACGTGCTCGCACAGAATTTTCTTCCAATAACTTTTAATCTGTGAGACACATTATCGAAACAATTTTTCTTTACAGACCTCAATGTGATAGTTTTCAGTTTCACTGTCAACAAATATCTGTCGAATCAATCAAACATCGTTTTCCTAGCTGTGATTTTACTATTGTATAATCTGACATAAAATCTCATTAATCTGTATCCTCGAGTGCTGCTGTCCTTAATAAGTGGCATACCGTTACTATATAAAATAACAACATTGGTAAAGGCTCTCCTTAATTAATTAGTTAACATTTATTATTTTTTTAAATATAATGTTTACATATTTGGGGCAAATATATACTCCCTCCGGTCGCATATTTTTGCTAGTTGTAAAATGTGTTTGTTTTTTTTACAAACAAAGAAAATCACGCCATCTTTTATTTCAATAAATAAAACACTGAATAATACAACACATAGTTTTTAAACAAAATTTACTCTTTACGGCGTAAAATGTAAAACAAAAAATCCTAAACTAACTTAAGGTCGTAAAAACATAATCAGAATTGAAGTTTGTTCAAATAGAAAAAAAATATGTACCTCAAATAAAATCAACAATTAAAAAATAAAATACAACGAACACGATTCTAAATTCAGTTATTTAATAGTTCAGTAAAATGTTGTTTTTGTACGCAAAAAATAGTAATTTTTAAATCAATATTTGTTTTAATTAAACAATTTGATTCAATAGATCTGTGCTTTAAAACATAATTTCTAATAAGAATAAAACAACCCAAAAGTTTTAATAAAAAATCAAAGTAAATATATAATTTTTGAGCGGCTACTACGATAAATATCAGATAATGTGTTCTTCACATGATATTAATCAACTAACAACCCCCTGTCTTGTGTCCATCTCTCTCTTCTCTCTCGCTCTCCTCCTCTCTATCTCTCTCTCTATTTATATGTATCTTTCTTTCTCTTTCTCTCTGCCTCTTTTTCGTTCACTAATTTGTTCTCTCTCTGTCTTACTTTATCTCTCCCTCTCTTTCATTGAATATAACTTTATGTGCGTTCGAAATAGAACCTTATACTTAATAATCAGAGGGCTGGTAAGCACATTTTGGAGTGGGCGCCCGCTGTTCAATCATATTCCATTATAATTTAATTTAATTGCGTAACTCAATTATATAGAGTAAAAAAGTATTCAATTAATTCTATTCATATTTTTTATTAAGATTATTATTATTGATGAAAATATTTTAAATACATCTGGAAATCTGAAAAAACAATCATGAATGTATATTTGCTAATATCAATTAATTAGAATCTTTAAAATAAATTAATTATGTAAATTTGAAAGACGCGTGATGTTTGGGGAAGTTTTGCAATGGGTATATATAGGAGCTGATAAGTAGATATCGCGAGTGTATATTTGCGAATATTAATTTATTAGAAGCTTTAAAACAAATCAAGTATGTAAATTTGAAAGACGTGTGATGTTTGGAGAAGTTTTGGAATGGATATATATAAGAGCTCGCAACGTAGATATACAAAGATAGCGATACACACTAATAACATAGCTTCGGCTTCAGGCAGCCAAACACATACATAATTTATATTGTTAACATATATTAATAGCGATGAAAAATAACCTTTACTTATCTAATAATTATCGATCACTTCATGTTGTCTGTCACTTTTGGTCTATCCTACACAACACCCCTCTCTCTCTCTCTAAGTTTCTATCTACCTCTGTGTTTTTTTTGTCTATCTCTGTCTATCTCTACCCTTTTCTCCGTTGAAGTATATATCTGTTCTTTGAATAATTGGTTCTCTTCTTTATATAGCTAGTTGTTTTCAGTTGCTTCAACTCTTTGCGTTAAATTCTGACCATAACAAAATAACAACTTATGTTTTTGCAAGGATGTGGATCAGCGTATAGGCAAAAAAATAAACCACCACAAAAAATATTCTTCCTTGTATTTATGAGTATTTTTATAATGTAGTAAAATTTTCTAACCAAAACTATATTCGCGATTTCATACAGCATATATATAGTTTGTTGTTGTTAACACTTTTCTGAAATAAAAACGCCATACAAAACAAATAAATATTTGGACAAAAACTTATTCACACCGGAGTATAGCCGATATCATTTGCATTAAACATATAAAGATTTAGAAAATAAATAATTTGTTAATAATAAATATAAATTATTCACAGTTCACTAACAGGCATCAGCGTTGCTTACATAACCTACTGCCGGTCCAACGATTTAAAACCTAGACCCGAAAAACTACAATCAAACATTCCTTATGGATCACCCAAACTGCTCGAATTGAACGGAGTTTTATATATTCATTAAAAAAAACAAAATTCATTATCATCAAATATATTTTTTCATGTAAACTAAACATCATTTGAGTGGTGTGTGTATTTGTCGAACGATTTGGACGTTGTGCCTAATTAACGTATATATATATATATATATATATATTATTAATGATTTCTGCTTCGTTTAATTTAATTAGATCATGAATATTTTTCTCAATGTTTGGATGGTAATTAATGCTGGAATCTATCACCTGTAACGATCTCTTTGTCACACACACACACACACACACACACACACACACACACACACACATATATATATATATATATATATATATATATATATATATATATATATATATATATATATATGTAAATATTTTCTTTGTCGTACAAAACTTTAAAATAGCATTGAAGAGACAATATTTATTATTCATAATGAATTTAAGAAATTAAAAAGATGAAAGGGCAGCTGACCGGTTTCGTACCTCGCTCAACAGAGCCAAATATCGAGGTAATGTATAAAAAATATAAAAAGATGCTATGAGAATTATAGCGAGGGAAAGGGGTAAAAAAAAAAAAATTAAAAAAAAGTTCAGTCAAATAGAAACAACATTAAGCCCGAGGAGATTTTCTCTTTGTTTGCAAAGAGAAGGTCTCAAGGACTTAATATAAATTGTTTCTAAGATCTTGAGATGATAAGGGGAGTGCGACTTACTAAGAAGGGAGAATAAGTCGACACTGAATTTAGAGGCACAGGTGCGATTATTTATGAGATGTTGACCTATCGACGAGCCATAAGTATTATTCAAATCATCAGTTGGTAAATAATTTCCATTGCGAATTTTTGTGGGCACGTGTTGTTTGACCCGGATGTCCAATCTCTGTGACGTCATCCCGACGTAGTGCATACAGCAACTACATTTAAATAAATAAATAATGGAATTATTATGATGTGGGGGAAGGACATCTTTTCGAATAGAAGTCAAGATTGGACGAGAGGAAAAAAACAACACGCGTATTCGCAGTAAAATAACATTGTTGTACAGACAAAGAGATTTGTTTGGCGAATCTATCACTAATATTACCAAGCCAAGGTAGGCGAAGGTAAATAGGGCATCTGTCTACAGAAGCTGGTTTGCTTTTGTAAAAATGTAATATTTTTGTTTTAATCGTAGATTGTACAATGTCTAAAGGGTAGCCATTGTTACAGAGGGTCTTAGTAATAAATTTAATTTCTTCATCCAGCTCGGTCTTCGAACAAATCTTTAAGGCCCTATGGGTAAGGGTCTTAATAAGATTAATATATATATATGTATATATATATATGTATATACATATATATATATATATATATATATATATATATATATATATATATATATATATATATATATATATATATATATATAGTGTAATAAATTTCTCCATTGGAACAACAATAGGAGTAGAGTAGTTATTTCATTATTTGTGAAATGTCTACAGGAAATTTATCTTTTATCATTTTGGAGGGGATATAGTGTTATGTGAATACGGTTTGCTTATTCAAAAGACAACATTAACCGAACAGTAAACGATCCAATTCTGAGATCGCCAAGGATGTAATAGCTTATTATTTCAGTGAATCCTAAGTAAATCATACATCTCAGAAAATTAGCTAAGCAATTATAGTATACATATATATATATATATATATATATATATATATATATATATATATATATACATAATAGAGAATGGTAGTTTGCTACGCTGTCTCTGTCTTCTGGCATCTATTCTGGCAGATGTCTGCACGGACGGAATTTTCCTCTGGTGTTTATTATTTTTGACAAAGGAAAGTTTCTTTTCCCGAAATATTAAATAAATCACACAAACAGCTAACACCACGCTTGCTGTTATGTAAGTTTTTAAGGAAAAATAAATAGTAAGTCACATTTCGTATTCGATTTATCATTTTTGTTTCTCCCAGCTTACACCTTACCCGGAATTTGCATTGCCCACAGCCTTTTAAAAAAATACTATATATATATATATATATATATATATATATATATATCCTACATAGTGACTTGTGTAGCGAAATGATTATTTCCATAACAGTTACCTCTCTGGATGTTGGTAGAGTCAGGGAAACATAAATCAGGGGGAGTTCCAAAAGCTAGCTGTTCAACGATTGAAGCTATTAGAGTAGACCTCCACAGTGAATAGATAAGATTTACCTGATTGTCAGTTAATCGAGTGTTTCAACGTTGAGGGGACATCAGAGCAGCAATTTCATCGGAGCACATTCCATTGTGATGATTGTAAAACAAAAATAGAGATGCAACATTGCGGCGATCGAACGGGAGCTGGATCTTTATGAATTCGATTAGCGACATTTTCCGAACCATGTTAAAGAGAGTGAGAGAGAGAGAGACTAGTGGCTGATGCATCATGTGCGAACAATAGCTTTATAACTACCACCCACACGCGATGCACCACCGCACAACGAGTCTGCACAACAGTCTGAGACCGCAAATCTGTTCTTATACTACCTACACTTCTCATAGCAAACCCACTATGTGTACTCTTCTGTCTCTCAACCGGGGATAGGGAGACGAACGAACATCGCGCCTGCGTGATTTATGAAGACTTCTATGTGAAGGAACAATATGTCTGTTCACCAATCCACCTCCTTGGCTTAAATTCAGATGAAGTAAAAAAAAACGGCGCACCGCTCCGCTCTTTGACTTCACCCCAAGCGCACACAGGGCACGACGCCCATGTTGGGGTCTCTTTACAGTCCAGACGCACGCTGTCTATACTCTCACTGTAACCTGTTGAAGACTTGCCCTACGAAGACATATAACACTTAGAGCAATGAGAACAAAAACAATCCCAAAACGAGTGAAAACCCGGCTATAATGACACAGGATGGGAAACAAGACTAAAATATAACCCCTGTATAGCTAACCCATGTCTTCCGTACTTTTTATGTAATTCTCTATTAAAAAGTCATCAAAAATAAACGAAAGCACTTGTATTAATTTTCCTCTCTTATTATTCTATACTTTATATCTGTAACCATCAATTAAATACTTTGAAGGCAAAATTGTATTAAACTCTTACTATCATATCAAAAAGCAAAAAATAGTATTTCTTGTTTTGTGTGTATGTGTATTTAGACACAACACGATCTCCTTTTCTCTTCTCTTTCATCACTCCTACCTTCCCAAACCCAGACATGCCTTTTAAGTGTTTACGTTTCTAAACCGCTCCTCAAATTTAAAGTCCACATTCATCACCGCTGTTACTCCTCCTCCTCCTACTACTACTACTTCAATCAGGAGTTCTGCAGTCGGTCCTGTCACGACCACGGCCCTTTCAATCTCCCCTCTCTCTTTCTCTCTTTCTCTCTCTCTCTCTCTCTCTCTATATATATATATATATATATATATATAAATATATATATATATATACATATCTCTACATATCTCTCGATCTATGTATCTATCTATCTATCTATCAATCTGTTGGATAATGCCCATATGGGTATGGACGTATCTGTTGGAAATCGTTGGTTTGACTTGTGCGAATTAACGCGAGGTGGACCGGCAGTTGAGTGCAGAATAAGGCTTGTTTTCGCCGGCTGGAATCACAGACGTGACACGGTCGCCGTCTGACGAGACCCCGGACCAAGGGTCTTTGTGAGAAGCGAGTTTCGTCAGTCTGGGTTTTGGAGGCAAACAGAGGAGACGTGATTGTTAAAATGTCATTTAGAACAGACAAGGGAAATATTTCGCTAAGAAGATACAAGCGAGAGATCTCTTCCCCTACACTCCACGAGTGATTAGAAAATAAGTGTTAGGTGACTACGATGAAGTAGTAATTTGCTCTCTCTGTCGACGTAGTTAATATCTCCCATTTGATTTGATAACTAACGCTTGAAATAAAAATAGAAGTTGAGAATTAAAGGGATTGTTTTTCTTCGGAGTGCGTCATGAAGTTTTGTTGCAGACAACGGACGGCGTGGTTCACGGCAGGAATGAAAAGAAGAAAGAATTCATCCACTAGACGACACGACCCTGTACACGGCGAAGGAGAAAACTAAAGGTGTACAAACAATATATGAACTATGTGATTTATGATGTTTTAAAAATGGCGAGTATTAAATAGAAACTGCCACGGTCCTTTCAGGGACGAGTATAACAAATGAGAAAAGCCACGACCCTTTTGAGAATGAGAAGTATACGAAATGAGTACCGCCACGGGCCGTATCGAGAAGAGTGTACGAAACGCGCACGGCTGCGGTTCATGCAGGAGTCGGCCATACAACATAAACATGTTTGGTTGCTGTGACTAGGACTTTTTTCAAAGAAGAAAAAAAGAAAGAACATTTTTGAACTTGGGTTCAAATAATGTAGAGTCCTAAATGAAGCGAGGACAGAGGAGATAACTACAAAACAGTAAGTAAACAGTCATTGTTTTGTTTGAGAGAAAAAGGCATGATTTGCCGTAGACGTAAAGACAGGTAACAGATAGACACACGCACGCGAATAATCAAATATAAAAAAGAATGGAAACAAAACTGAACAGTAAACTAAAAAACACACGCACACACAAAAAACAAATATTAAAATAAAATGATAACACATACAAAAAAAGTGAATAAATAATAATAATAGTAGTAATAATAATTCGTGACACAGAACATATGCATTTAGAACTAAAAAACACAATAAAAAAACAAGGTACTATTGCACACACGGTGTTTTACTTTTATAGAAAGAAAAGAAAATAAGACAGTGACGAACTGACACACATACACAGAAGCAGAACATTTTCTGTCCATATAAAAATGCATTTGGCGGGTGGGGGAATTGATTTCTTGGTTGTTTTGTCGAGTGGGAATTTCACTAAAATTGTATTGTTTTGAATGTGTTTGTTTGATTTGAATGTATCATCGAGAGAGATACTCACTGAACTATTTTTTCTTGTTTTTTTGGCTTAGCCGATGCCATTGTTTTGTTTTATTTTTTGTTTTTTGGGCCGTCCTCATATTAAAATATGAGTATATAAAAGAAAAAGAAACAGTAACTAATTAAAACTAAGTTGAGGTCAGCCAATTAAAGAGAGTTAGAATGAGAGAATTTACTGTTTTGGAGGTGCGGTTAGTGTGTTGAGAAGGTCCAATGTGCAGGCTCTAAGGCCGTGTCTCTTCCAACTGACGGGTTGGGATTGAGTTATGTTCGCTACGCGTGACCCGTTTAGGTAGCCAGTGGGTTTGCGATTATACGGACAAAGAGTTGTTTCAGTGAACACACGTGAAGGGGGAGCTATTTTGTAGCCCTGAAAAGAGTGGCATGATATATATGTTGTGGGGGGACCTCGGAGTTATCGCAGCGGTATGGGTCATTGCTTTTTAGTGGGTCGCTGGTCCCCTCAGAGCGCTGCGACGGTGTGGCGGGTCTGGATGATTGTGAAATTAGGTTCGTGTGAAGAATTTGGTTCAGCCCGAAACAGCGCTAGAGCGATGACATGTCCGAATTAGTTAGGAAGAGTGTGCGGGGGCGATGAGGAATATTGGGCCCCGAGATGTAGGATATTGAAAAGGCGAGTCGCCGACTCTGAAGTTATTGGAGGAATTGACGAATCACATTTGGTTGGGAGTAAGGGTCGCTCTGGCCCGGGTTAAAAAGCATAGAGGGCGAATATTATGATAAGACATAATTTACAGAGAAATTAGATGGCTAACAAGAAAGGGATTATGAGAATTTTAAAATGGGGGCTTTCTGTTTTGCCCTGTGTTCTGTTAGAATTAAATGGATGGGTGTGGTGAATTGTGTGACTAGGTATCGTGTGCAGATGCCCGTGGAGTAGAGTGGTCACGCAACCTTGCGACAAGGATAAACCCAGCGTGTCCTATTATCGATTGTGACAATGATGGCCATAGAGCCGATATCAATCGTAAGTGGAATTTCCTTACATCCCAGGAAATGTCATAGGGCCGATTTGGTAAAAGCCGGGTCAAGAGGGTGAAACTGAGATGTCCAGTCGTGCAAACCCCTGGTTCTGACCGGACCCTACGGTGGGTGGGGGGGGGGAATAAAAATCTTAGGATTGTTTTTTTTTTGTATAGAGAGGAGAGGAATGTTGGATAATGGCCCTATGGGAATGGACGCACCTGTTGGAAATCGTTGGTTTGACTTGCGCGAATTAAAGCGGGGTTGTGCAGAATAAGGTCTGTTCTCACAGACGGAAATCACAGACGTGACATGGTCGCCGTGTGACCCCAGATCAAGAGTCGGTGTGCACCTGTGAGAGGCTTGCGTGGAAAACAGAGGGATCCGTGACGTCACTCGTGAGAAGCGGGTTTCGTCAGTCTGGAGGCAAACCGAGGAGACGTTATTGTTAAAATGTCATTTAGAACAGACAAGGGAAATATTTCGCTTAGAAGATACAAGCGAGAGATCTCTTCCCCTACACTCCACGAGTGATTAGAATATAATTGTTAGGTGACTACGATGAAGTAGTAATTTGCTCTCTCTGTCGACGTAGTGAATATCTCCTATTTGATTTGATAACTAACGCTTGAAATAAAAATAGAAGTTGAAAATTAAAGGGATGTTTTTTTCAGTGTCCGATAATGGGTTTTTTGTTGCAGACAACGGACGACGTGATTCACGGCAGGAAGGAAATAATAAATAATTGATCCATTAGACGACACGACCCTCTACACGGCGAGAGAGAGAACTAGAGGTGTGCAAACAATATATTAACTATGTGATTTATGATGTTTTAAAAATGACGAGTATTAACTAGTAACTCGCATGGTCGTTTCAGGGACGAGTATTACAAAGTAAAGCCACGGCACATAGTGGGAACCAGCATACTGAATGAGTAAAGCCATGACTCTTAGTGGGTGCGAGTGTACAAAACGCGTACTGCCGCTGTCTTGGAAGAGTTGGCCATGCAACATATCTCTCTCTATATATATATATAGATATATGTATATATATATATATATATATATATATATATATATATATATATATATATATATATATATAAATATATATATATACATATCTCTCTCTATATATATATATTTGTAAGAAAGATGTTTAAAGCCTAAGAATGCATTTTTTTTAAATAAATAGTAATTAATTTAAAGTAGTCCCAAATTTTCTGACGTAATACGTCTTCGTCAGGGATACAAGACTTTGTTTTCGATAGCGGCATGTTTATCGGGACTACTTTAAATAAATTACTATTTATTTAAAAAATAAATGCATGCTTAGGCTTTAAACATCTTTCTTACATT
>OY744521.1:167582229-167649729 GCA_963556195.1 Sepiola atlantica | reverse complement strand
TCCATTCATTTACGTTGTTATAGTTTAGTATATTTCTTAATTGTATGATAACTATGTTTATTTTATGGTTCTGCAAACCATACATTCTTTCATCATCTGATCACGTAAGATTCAACAAATGGTCATTGCATTCTGCACATTTCGTATTCTAAACATAATACATTATTTTGCCATATCCTGAACCGGAGTTATTGATACATTTACTTATGTTTTATACCCCAGTACAAATATATGAACAACGTATACGCATACTTTCATACAAACACATACCCTCGTGTAAATCATCACAGATTCTTATAAGATACACAGACACAGGATACAGTTACATGTAAAAATGATTAATCAAAATGTCATTTTCTAATTACTAAATTTGTTGTTTTATTTAATTATGCATGCAAAACTGAAAATATCGTTTATGTTATCTAAAATGTCTTTATATCATTCAAAATTAATTTTTACACATACATGTCATTTTATGAAAATTAACATTTTAATACACGATATTATCTTTTAAAGTATAACTAAACAAACTTAATTAATTTACTACTTTAAAATAATTTAGTAATTATAGAGAAGCAGATTCAGAATAATTTTTAAATGTCATAAATGTGTTTGGATAAATATTATATGTTCCGTCGCCATCGTTCATAAATACCACTATTCTAATTGCTTTCAACGAAATCGGTTCCAGGAAACAAAGGTTTCCGAAAACCGGCTCGCACTGTGGAAGGATTGAAAGAGTTATATGCTCACATGAGTTATATGTTCATGAGTTATATGTCTATGAGCTGTATCCTCATGAGTTATATGTTCATATGAATTTTAGAAAGGGGAGATATGTCAGACATCTATTCTGACCATCATTAATTAACCAGAGGTGATTTTCTCAGCATCTGATTAAGCTACATTATTACAACGGTATTTGCATGAAATACGACCCTTTCTAATCCGGGTTGCTTACTTCGACCATGTCTGCCTACGGCGGGAACTACTGTAAGCGCCATTCAAATATCTGTCCTTGATGTTAGCAAGCGCATGAACAATTTTGATGCGAGGTAACTGATCTTAACAAACTCCTAGCTATTGTACTTAAATATAGAATAAACGTCTATTCTTACATAGCTGAAAAATAGATTCCATCTCCTTGGTTAACTATGTGAATCTGAGCAGTATTAAAGAATACTGGAGATCGGTCTTCTGCACCTCAGTACAGATCGATTAGTTTCTTGTTCGTCAGGAGTAAGTTGTTTGAATTTCTTATTAATAAAATGTTTTTCAGTCTCCTCAGCAAAAGCAAAATACTTAGTTACAAGCAATAAGATTTTATCCTGCAACCTCCACAGCTGACGTGCTGATTTTAATATCGCAGAAGATCAGTGAATCCATCGACAGGTGCTTAATATTTCAAAGGCTTTTGATATAATGTGTGCATAAACGGTTTCTTCAAAAGCTTGATAGCAAGTAATACCTATAGATCTCGTCGATAGTATCATATTTTTTTCTAATGATACGGCTGGAAAAGAGATTGTTGATGGGCAGAATTCTCATGCACATATTACCAAAACCGCCGTGTCTCCAGAAGTCGGTCTTTTATCCACCTCCTTCCTGATCTTTCAAATCATTTTCTCACATCATTCGTTGACATCTATATTGACGACATCACTGTCAATGACAACTCACAAAAGAGCATTGGTGATCAGGATCCTTGTGATTATATTTTCCCTGTGATTACATGAGGTTGAAAAGTGTTTTGTTACCATAAAACTCTCTCAAATTAATCTTCTCTTATTTTACTACCAACGGCTTAAGATTGGGTAACCGTTGCTTCACTACATACTTATATTCAGAAAAAGTGCGGCTGGGATCGATTGTCTCACTACACACTCTTTTTCAGAAGAGGTACAGGTGCGATTGCGCAACCTATACTTCCCAACACCCTGGTTCAGAAGAAATGCATCTAAGGATTGAGCAACTCTTGACTCACTAAACACACTTGCTCCGAATAGGTGCGGCTAGTTATTGAGACAACCTTTTTAGTCACTACACACTCTTGTTCAGAATAGCTGTGCCTGAAATTGAGCAACGAATGCCTTACTACAAGCTCTTGTTCAGAAGAGGTGTGGCTGCAAATTTAGTAACCCTTTCCTCATGACAGACTACTGTTCAGAAAATGGGTGGCTTTTAATTAAGCAACTCTACTACCTAGACACTCTTGTTCAGTATATGTGTGGCTGAATATTGAGCAACTCATGCCTCACAATAGATTCATGTCTAGATGTAAGATTGAAAAACCGTTGCTTTACTACAGAGTCTTGTGCAGAAGAGGTTCGACTGGAATTGAGCAACCCTTGCATTACTACACACTTATCTTCAGAAGAGTAGCAGCTAGGAATTGAGAAACCATTGACTCACTATACAATATTGTTCAAAAGTAGTTCAGCTGTTGATTGAGCAACCCTTGCCTCACTACAGAGTCTTGTTCGGAATAGGTGCGGCTGTGATTGAGCAACCCTTGCCTTACTACACACTCTTTTTTAGAAGATGTATTGCTGAAAGTTGAGTAACACTTGCCCTACTACAGACTTATGTTCAGTAAAGTTGCGGCTGGAATTTAGCAAACTTTACCTCACTCCACACAATTGTTCAGAAGAGGTGGTGTGCATAAATGTGTGCCCTTTCACAAACTTCATCGACTTTATTTTATTTATGTTCTGACAATATTCCTGATGTTCTTATTCAGTTCTTGTAGTTTTAGGTTTGTTTATGTTAACCTTTTTAATTGTACATCAACAGAGCTGAAACTGTACATGGATTGAAGAATAACATCAGGAATTAAATCGAATGATTATGTTTTAGAAAGGGAAAGAATGTGTCAAGCTGAAAATGGAATTATTTAAAATATGTTATTTTTCATAAATAAATAAAATTATTTTTGTAATTTTTGACAAACAAATTGTCATTGTCTTCGTCATATTATGTATAACTTCAATTAAGTTACCATCAAAAATAAATAATCTACTTTAGTTCATAATCCCGATATATAGTGTCCTGTCTCCTTCGTCCGATGCGATTATGTTCATTGGATACTACATTTTATAGCCATTAAATCAAATAATTCTATACATTTTACTTTGAAACGATGAAATTATTTATAAGTATGTCCTCTGTAGAAAGTAGTGTACTTTATGTAATCGTTAAAGTTAATATGATGCGCATATTTAAATAACCATTGAAAAATTGACTAATGTCGTCAAAATGAAGTAATAAATTCCAAGATTATTCAATAACGAGAGACATACACTGATGTATATCGTATGTCCACACGAAATCAAGAGAAAAAGGCATAAATGTCTCCCGCAAAGTGCTCAAAAGCTATCAACAATTTGTTTACAAAGATATAAAAATAAACTTAAATATTGTCCACATTCATAAAACGGTAGACATATTGTTTATAAAGATGAACTTACAAAGAACCTTATGCACTACCAATAGATGTGCAGGTGCATCTACAATATCGAGATTGTTGTGTCTACTTTGAAAACTGATTTGCGATTAATTTAAATATCAGTGATCGACAGATACATATGTTTGTTTATAATATAGATGCATTATTCTGCTTTTTACAAAACACTAGAAAGATATACACGTTTTATTCTTCATTCTTTTATTTCAGCGGAATTCGCCATCATTAGTTTAGTTGCTAGAAAAACATAACTTGTCAAATAGTGATTCTCTATCACAAACTAGTCGACCCCCCACTCTCTTCATTTGTGTTGTACATTATATTTCGTTTCGATTATCACCGATTCACTTGAGGGCAGAATGTTCTTAATTATAGTTAAGCATATTGTAAGCATACATTTCTGAGCTGATCATCTGTTCCAATTTAGATTTTTTAAAGATTTCAGAATATTTTGATCATATTGAAGATAATAATCACTGCACTTTACTCGGCTACCCGCGTGAAAGATTTGGAAGGCTGAACACTCCAAGTAGCGAAACGTATTTAATATTCCAACACTGACGAGACCATAATCAGAAATGTAAATAGGGTTAAATATTTCATGTTTTATTTCTGCAAATACGCATGGTACTGCATCGGCCAATAGGCCTACTTCCTGCCATGAACATTTCTGTTTTGTTTTGGTTCTCTTGACGTTTATTTTATTTTTGATTTATATTTTTATTTTCATTACATGTCATAGATCAGTGAAATTTATTTGATACAATTATTTCAAACAATGTTTTCCAAATATGTCTAATGCTTCAATAAATTCATTGTACCTACCTAATTCATACATCACCATCTTACTCCTCTTCTTCATATAACTCTTCTCTTTTGATCTTTCTAGCTTTGTAATCTCAGATATTTCTGTTATCTCTCCTTTTCTGAAATAAAAGGTATTACAAAATATAGATGAATCAGTGGAATCATACAGAATAATATTGAACGACCACCCCTTGAAGCTATAGGATAAAAGAAAGTACAAAGATGGGTGAACTTGCATTAACATAAATTCAGAACTTGAACATCAGATAAAATATAATCTCTATTCAATTGTAACCTATCAGCAAGTATTATATATATATATATATATATATATATATATATAAATTATTTCTCTACTTCATGTAGTGGCATGTATGTTATGTATGAAAGAAACTTACATTGTTTCCTTTTTTAACAATGTAACCAATTTCCCTTGTATGCAAATTGCAACAGAAAAACAATCGCCCTGTATGTATACATGTACTTATGTTAATAGGGTGATATGGTTTGCTTGAAGCATTGTATGTAATACCTTTCTATTTCTCTGTCTCTCTCTCTCCCTCTCTCTCTCTCTCTCTATATATATATATATATATATATATATATACTTGTAATAAAATGTTTAATTCATAGAAATATATGTGTATAAATAATATTTGTATTACCAATTAATTGCTATATTTATTATTGGACACTACTTAATAAACACAGTAAATGTGTAAGCCTTAGGATACAAACATTACCTGGATTACTATATATATATATATATATATATATATATATATATATATATATATATATATATATATATGTATGTATATCTATATATATATATGTATGTATATATATATATATATGTATGTATATATATATATATATATATATATATATATGTATATATATATATTACCTTCATCCTTCTCTTTTCATTTTACCATATATATATATATATATATATATATATATATATATATATATATATATATATATATTATTTCTAGAAGGAGATTTACAATACGGAACTATGTTGGCTAATTAGAAGGAGTACTGAAAATCAGATGAGAATAAGATTGATTACCATACCCAGGATTTTACTCTTTCGCTTCACTAAAGTTCTACAACATGCAGCGATGGCGTCTCTGATGTTAAACAATCATGTTAGCAGCGAATGTACGCTGCAGCAAAACAGATTCTAAACGATTTGAAATAAAACTTAACTGAGTATATGTTGATTACACTTAAAATGTATTTATTGTGTTTAATTAAGTAACTTTCTTTTATTTTGTATTCACATGCTTGATTTATTTTTTACACAACTTTTGTTTTATCATTTTTCATTTCATATGCGATGTTTACAGAAGTTTAATTGGAATAGGTTAGAAGGGAATGACCGTGATCATATCCGATGACGGTTATGTCCCTTGGTTCAATTTATTGTCAGATTTGTTAAATGCTGTGTATGTGCATTTGCCTCCCGACAAATGCAGGAGTAGACAAAGGATCAGTTTTCAATTTGACAGTATACAATTATTTTAGTTATTATTAAACATAAGTACATTAAACTAATTTAAATAGTAAAAAAAATCGACGTAATGAATACTGCCATACAAAATAATAAAAATAATAGCATAAAGTGTAATATTGAAGTGTAATATTATGTTATTAGTTTGATTATTTTGAATGACATTATTTATCACTTTAAGTGTCTTTATCACTATGTGTAATATTTTTTCTTAGTGACATTATTATGTTTGTATTAATTTTATTTTTTTTACAATTCTTCTCATGACAATATGTTATCTTTTGTAATGTTTCATTAATATGTATTCCTGTGTTTTTTGTGTTTCCCCCCCTATATAAGTGTATATCAATTGTGGCAAGTAAATGCCATATTAATTTCAAATTTAATTTTGTATGTTTCTCTTAGTGAATGTAATGTATAATATGATACATTTTTGCAACAATGTGTATTATATTAGAAATTCGAGCAAAATCTCAGTATGGTATTTTTAATACGATGTAATATCGATATACGCATAAGCACTTTTATACCAATATTACTGACGTGTCTTTCGTTAGTGATAACATAATTCTCAGAAAACGTCATATGTTATGCATTTCAATCTTTATTCTAATAAACGAGAAGTAGCATAAGGTTAAAAAATAACTCGGGCTATTTTCATATATTTATCCACATGTTCATATTTATCAAATGCGTTATTCACACATAAGAGATTATCAAAATAATAACACACACTTAGAAAAATTGATAATTGTAAACATATGTCAAACGTATGAAAAATAAATGTTAAACAACTTTAGTGCTGAGATTGGATACATTTTATTACAGCAGGTGAAGGGTTCAATCCTCGAAATGTGAGTATAGTTTTAAATTAAAGTGAGAGTTTTAACTTTTCCGTGAATTAGTCAGGTGTAATTCTACATAAGGGATACGTGTTGTTGAACCCAGAAATCAGAAATATAACTATTTTAAATAAGCAAAAGAATTGGAATAGCAGTATATTTATTGCAATAACACTAATACGAATAAGTTATCACTTTAGAAATATGAAATTCTATTCAGTTAAAATCTAACAAGACGGATTTCAACTAATGAGAATATTTTAAGTTTTGAAACAATTATTAGTTTAGTGTAATGTAATTATAGTTTAAATGTGATTAATATCGGAGTAAAATATTTAGCGGGGACTAGAGATGTTCACTAAAAAGACGATTTTACGAGAACAATTAAATAGTGATACTTTAAAAAAATTCTCCAGGGTAGTGCTGCATTTCTACAAAAAGTCATGTGCGTTTGTAAACATTATGACAACTGATGTTAATACACCTCCGATCAGTAATAGTAAGAGTGAACATTTCATCACGTGTCAGAATAAGTGAACATTACAGTTCATTCTGACGAGACAAGATATGTCAATTAAAAGACATAAAGCTTAATATGTAAGTATCTTCAAAATGACAGCTGAATACTGCGAAAACTCGATATGCAGATGATCTCTCGACAAATAAGGGGGGGGCGGCTAAAAAAGGGGCAACTTAAGTGGGGAGTTGTGCAGCAAGATATATTTCAATTAAGAACATTTTACTTTATACAATTGTACAAATTAAAAAGAATAAATACGTGTGAACTTAACATTAAGACAATTGTCATTACTCCCTTAAATTCAAGGTAGTAAAAGCGCATACATGTAAACATATAAATAGTAGTAAGCCTTCGTCGGTCAGCACTGACCATGGGTGATGCATCCTTAGACTATTTGTGTTGTATGTCTGACCGGCTGGACCAGCGCCGTTTGTGGCCAGAAAGAGGCCTATGTGAGATTAGAAGTCTCTGTGGCAAAACTCACTGAAGAAGCTGAAATGTACGCTCCAAATTGAAAGCGATCAGAGTATTGTTGGATGCTAGCCTGGGATGTGTGATATCGATAGAAGGCTGAAGCGCCCGTAGTATGCCTTCCTCTTCACCTCGCTTGTGAATTCAATATAACAGCAAAACTGTTACAATTTGGCAAAAACGCCGTTGTAGGAGCTGGTATAATAGTGTTGTAAGCACTTACCATTAGGTCACCATTCCGGAATTTTCATTGAGGTTTTCTCCTGAAGTCTTTCCTCATAATGTGGTATTCCACAAGGCAGCAGAAGTTTCAAATCAATTATTTTACCTTCCCCTAAATTGACTGTCTTCCAAAGCTGATGATATCCATCTCTCCGAATAAACATATATATATATATATATATATATATATATATATATATATAGTAATCCAGGTAGAGTAAAAATCCACAGGGTAGAAATCCAAAGTGAATCAAACCGGGCTTACAAAAGAGTGCTCGATACAGATATAGAGCTGTATTGATAATTTTTTTATTCGAACATGTACATGGTCTGCTACACTGGCATGTCGATGTTATCGATCTACAGCTATCGAGAACTGAGGTCTCATCAGGCAGAAAGTTTTTCCTTGATCCCACCCGGTTGGTGAAGTCCTCAAGGAAAAACTTTCTGCCTGATGAGACCTCAGCTCTCGATAGCTGTAGATCGATAACATCGACATGCCAGTGTAGCAGACCTTGTACATGTTCGAATAAAAGCATTCACTATATATATATATATATATATATATATATATATATATATATATATATATACTAGTAAATATGTGATCTCTCTGGTCGCATATTCATTCTAGCCCGAGAGGATAGTATTATGATAAACGAATATATACTGAACTGACCCGGGAATGGACGTGCTAACCAAGGGGATAGTATAAAATAGGTGGTGATCAAGCTTGTGGTGATTATATTATGTAAACATAACATATAATTCATTCCAAAAATACGAGATATACTCATGATAATATGATTCCATGAGGAACGAACACATACAATACTGACTCCTCTGTTCAAAAAAGTGGAAGTAATGCCTAAGTGGAATCTATCATAACAAATGAACATATATACACTTCATCTAAAGGAGGAGGTAAAGTGCAGAAAGATTCATCACTCCCCAAAGAACGGGGGTTGTAATGATTGGGGGATTGTATCATGATGAATAAACGAACATAATTAACACAGCCTCTTAAAGGAGGGGATAATACCTACTAAGATACTACACTAAATCCCTCCCCAAAAGAAGGTAATATCTGTGAATTACCCGCCCCCTTAAATGAAAAGGATAAGGTCATCCCTAGGAATGTGTGTGCAGGAGAGGAACACAGATAATACATTAACCCATCTTTAAAGGAGAATCACATAGCCGGCAGAATTCCGAACACACACCTTAAAATGAGGTAATTTCTGGGAGGACGGTCTGGGTCAACAGAATGTATACTACAGTAGTTACACTAAATAAGAGATGATACAAAGAAGAGTATGTAATAGTTGGCAGGATTGCATCCACCTCCTTTAAAAGTGGCGGGTAATTTCTTAGATGACGCTTTTATGACAACAGAACAACACTACACTACCCACCCCCAATAAAAATATGCATCAAATTAATTATGTTATTTTTATTCATTTCAAAATGTTTTGTCACAGAAACATTATTTTAATGGTTCCTTCAGCTTTTGGCAAAAATCAAAGTGTATTATATTTTCTCGGCCACCCATCGACATCATGCATTATACTCGTACTGTAAGTTTTCCGGAAGTTTTCATGTCAATTATTACCATATAAAATGTAATATTAGAACATAAAAACATCCCTTTTTATTAAATTGCTATAATTTATTGTATAATTAATTAAAATAATATTACTTTCGACAAAATTATTGCATATATATGACAACATTTGGGGAAAACTTAGATATGTATATTACAGAATAGTAATTTATTAGATACTCTTTATAACTTAGATATACAACTGATGAATATCGATAGCTCTTTGTAAGTGTTTGGAGATAACTATATATACGGAATTAAAAGATATCACGTTGCATCATAGAATTAAATAAGAACAAGCTGTTTTGATGTTCATATTGTTAGGATAGGTAGAAAAATCTTTCGCATGCATTCATTTAGATAATCGGCATATGTTTGTGCACAGCCTATAAATCCGTGAATATGTGCAGTGTTTACATTACATCACTCAATAATACATTATTCGGCATAAAGCTTGTCTTTCATATAAATATTGTTTCAAATACATTTGCATACATGTTTCAGGTCGAACTACAAAACAGCTGAACTTCATCAGACTACCCTTAAATATGGATTTAAAAATATATATGCATATATACATATATATTTATATATACTTTTTTTTAATTCAATTAATTAATTTATAAATTAATTTCTGTATAAAGATTTTTTTATTTATTTACAAATTAATTTTTGCGTGCACAGAAGGTGGACATAGACGCGCATTTCTCTCTATGATTCGTCATTAACATTACTTACCTGTCAGGTATCGAACCTTCGATGCTAATATTCATACTCTAGCACTTTACCTGTAGCCTAGAATGACCTGCCAAATGTTGTGTTCGACTTTTTATCGCCTATAATCTTCAGCTGAGTTGTTGTTATAGTTTTTACGATACTTAAAAGTGCGGTACTCTGCCTATTCTTAAAAAGTAAACAAACCGCTCAGGGTAGCAAGAAAAGTAATGGTCAAGCAAAACACGTTCCATCCGAATGATGATTCTAACCGACTCTATTTAAAAGGAAGAGGAGGGCTATAACGTGTATGTCTTCATGACTGCGTAAATACTGCGCTAAAACAGTAGAAAAATAAAATAAAAATCATAAATACAGCAAGACTGATCTCGCCGCTAAATGCTGTGCCGAGTTGAACATTACCGAAAGAGGCGTAACGAGAAATAAAAAGGCGGGAAAAGCACAATGTCAAGAGCAGCATCTATGTGGGCACTTTCTAACACTGTACAATTAACTCATGCACGAACATAAGTTTTAGCACGTTAAGATATTTTCATTGACTCCAACATATAGCTTGAAGATAAGAAAATTTAAATACAAAAAATCAAATAGAAAACGCGAAATTTGATTGCAATAAGGAAAACAAAGAATAAAACAAGCAATACTATATCAATTTTATTTCGCGGTCTTGATTTTCCAAAGTAAAATCATCCTCGACGTACATCGATGAAAAGGGAACATAGCTGTCCAACAAATACTAATATGCTATTATTAAAAAAAATTTTTTTTAAATATATAAAAACCAATCAAATTTTCATCTCGGCGACAGTTACTGTTTGAATTTTAACTTTACAAATCTATAATTTTTCAAAACTTTTTTCTGACATAAATGAAATAATTATTTGTTATAAATGTACTATTAAATACACAAATCGCTTTCTTCTAACACGTGTTAACCTATATTCATGATTATTATATATCTTTATAAAGTTCTATCTGAAAATATATTGACTGCGTTATGGATATTGAATCTGATCTCTTAATTCAAATTTTCAGACTTTGTTCTCAATTTTGTAATCATCTAAATAATAAAATTTGTGTTCGGGCTCTACTGAGTATCAAGAACGAGAATAGGACACGAGATAATAAATACGAAGGTGAAAATGACAAAACAGAAAGAATGGGAAGGCACGCTGTAAAATGCGAGATCAACTATCACTCAACAATAATCACATACGCAAATTGTATTTTATGAGAAAAATGTGTGTTAATCTGAATAACTGATTATTATACAAAAAGCAAAGAATAAATACGTATTGACATTTACGAATTAAAAAAAAATTAAACATATGTTTTCAGAAAGTAATTACATACTTCTTTAAGGCGGAATTAATTTTAACAGCATTGTCTACTACTGTTTTGTTATGGACTACTAATATAACAAATATATATATATATATATATATATATATATACAAGAATCGTCAGTGTAGAGATGATTTTTAATACGCGGTCGCAGGGCTCGAACTCCGGAACACGAGTCAGGTTTTTCTAGTAAGATTCAGCCGCTTTAGCCCAAACAGCAACTATAAAAATACGATAAACTAGCGTGAGATTACACCTACTAAAGGCAGCCGCCTTATATTTTGTATACTCTCTTGATTCATTCCAATGACAATGCAAAAATCAATCTAAAGTCATAATTTTCATAAGTTCCTTCTATTCTTATTTTTTTATTTTATATTTATTTCAACATCTCGGTGGATTGATACCATTTACATCTTATATATGAAAAACAATATGTTCATCTTTATCTTATATATATATATATATATATATATATTTAGAGAGAGAGATGAAGAATAGTATGTATATGCATTTATTGACTGTGAAAATCGTGTATGTTTGTTTTTAACCAACATGTCAATAGCTATCATCTAGATTACCATATGCACGATGTTAAAATACGGTGAGATCTCGTCAAATGTTCTTCATAGTTCTTTCCAAGCACCAAGATAAATCGTTCCATTGAATGATCCGTCCGATTTAATGGACCAACAACAAAGAGGCGAATGCTTCCGAAACCCATTTCCCGAGTCTTCCATGCGCTTCATTGGATTGTCACGTCGTTGTGATTCGATAAACGTGAGAATCGTGCAGTTCCTATGTATCTATCCTGACAGGAAAAAAGCAAGTCGAAATAAATAACGATAAATCCAGCGTATCCAACAAAGTGTTCTGAACACTGACTGATTCTTTTAGCACGTTGTCATCTGAACACTTCCTGAATAAGAATTCCATGAGAAAGTGCAGTCTGTATATAATAAAAACACAGCTTTTTTTACAAGCACCCGATATATGCGTAAGGTTTAAATATAATTGTTATGTTCAGAATACACACTATTCTGATAAATAACGCAATATGGTTACTCACATGTGTATAGAAAATAATGGCGTGTGCATTTTCTTTTTATCGATAGTCAAGGCCTGGGAAGGCCCGGGGGTCACTTAACGATAAGGGTTATATTTTTTATTATTTTTTTAATTTTTTATGTACTAATGTAATGTTAGTAACTTCTTTACCTGATCAATGTAATGTGTGTTCGTGTTTATATCATAACGTGCATTAGATGATGGTGTTTAATATAGTGTTTTATATAATTGGTAGACGATGGTGTTTAATATAGTGTTCATATAATTGGTACAATTATGTGAACACTATATTAAACACCATCATATAATGCACGTTATGATATTAACATACACACACATGGCATTGATCAGGTAATGGTTATAAAGTCGGTTTGATATGATGAAGTTACTAACAGAATAAAACGCGTATTATTATTCTAGCTATATCCGTTATATCCTATCCCCCTCTTTATATTTCTGGTAAAAATCCCTTTAGTTTGTAACGGATTATTCCAATACATTCATTCGCCAATTCAATGAGTTATGTCTTCTATGTTTTATAATGTATTGATTTCATTCAAATTTTAATAAAGAGAAAACGAGTTGGTGAAAGAAGCAATAGTGGCACATGTCTATAAAGTAACAGACAACATAGGGTGCAAGTGTACGAATGACTCATGAATTATAGTAGAATTTAGTTCCGTAATAAAATCACTGCGGGTAGAGGGCGAGAGATACTTACTGATGTGTTTACTTGGCCGTGACTAGTGTGTGTGTGTGCGTGTTTGTAACAGACCTCTCGAAACATAAACTTTAAGGAAGCATTCAATTTGTTTATCAACATACTGTTTTTCTAGGGTGATACACTGATTCCAACGCTTTTCTAACAATTCGATGCCTTTTTGTAGAACGATGTGTCTTTACCCTCAAAATGCGTTTCAGTTTGCGATATCATTTATTGATTGGTGCAAAATCTCTTTCATTCTTTTGAGGTTGTAAAACAGGCATTAATTGCTGAATACCAAAATTTGAGAAAAAAGGTTGATGTGAAAGCAATTCGAGATGCAAGTCACGTCGTTTTGCCTTCGTTGCGATTGACTTGGGGCACGGCTTATAGGCTTGGTGAAAGAGTGTTTTCCCTTTATTTGTGGCCGTCTTAGATGGCGAGTTTTTTCTTTCAATATCGCATTGGATGTTGATTGTTCTTCTTTTCACTGTGTAATAGTTAAAATAATGCCTTGCACATTTCAAATGACGGGGTCAAAACTTGCCTGCTCATGTTTGCGGCCCTGTTCATTTTGGAGGGCTTGCACCTGATGCTCCATACTCAGATGACTCTCGAGTTAAATGATACATGCATATCTCGCTAATTACCACATATTTACCTAAAACTCATTTTATTTAAATAAAACAATTAAACACAACGCTCTTAATCGTCGACGCGTTGTTGTTTCTGATCAACTGTGCGAAAACGTGTCAGTCATTTTGAACACAGTTTTCTCATTAGAAAATTCCCATGCAAAATAGTAAATACACAGTCTTTTCATACCTGCACCCCCTTTTATTTACAATCGGCCGAAACGAGTGTTTTGATCTTTTCATGTTTTTCGAGTAAACTGCAGAATATTGGCGACTTCAGCGTCCAGCATTCTTTGTGTCTTTACAACAGCGTTTAAAGTCAGCATACTACCTATTAACTAGTATTTCCGACGGAACATTATATTATTAACACTGAGAGAGACACTTATTTATCAAACAGTATTTCCCTGACCAAAAAGCAATGCTTTATCAACACACAAAATTCATTTTTTTCTATTGTTTTAAAATTGTGTTCAATTAAATAACTGTAATTTCTTAAATAATCACCCGATTTCGCTCAAATTTTGAGCATTCGATGTAATGATTAGTACCTTATAAAAATCACATGTATGTTATATTAGTCGAACCATCTATATATAAGGCCTGGGAAGAATTGTGTAAGGTTTTAAAAATTTACAATGTGCCACATGATTGCTACCTTAGATATCAATTGATTTGTAAAGAGTGTTCGTGGTCTTTTCGGCCGAAATCCAAATTCTCTATTCACGATCTATACAATATGCATAAATAAGACTGTGTGTAATGCTACTAATCAAATGAAAATAATCATTAAATTAGAAAACAATCATAACGAATCGTAAACAAGCCGCGCGTGCGTGGTCCCCCTCTGTATGTGACCTGATGTGGCTAGTGTCAAATGCAATAAATTTGGGCAATTTGGGCATTTTTGACCCCCTTTTGACATCCTGATGGCGTTAACCAGAATTTTTCTGAGATCAAGGATGCTCATTAAATATCCGGAACAATTGCCTCTAAATTTTGGCCAAGTTTCAGAAAAATTGAATGGATGGATAAAACGTTATTGGAGAAAAGGGTAATTTTTTGCCATTTTAGGGCTTTTGACCCCCTGGGGGCGCAAACAAGAATATTTCTGAGATCGGGGATGCTCATTTGATATCTAGAACAATTGTCTCTACATTTTGGCCAAGTTTCAGAAAAGTTGAATGGATGGATCTAACGTTATGGGAGAAAAGGGTAATTTGTTGCCATTTTGGGGGCTTTTGACACCCTGGGGCGCAAACTACATTTTTTCCAACATCAGCGATACTTATTTTCTATTAAGAACAATTGCCTCCACATTTTGGCCAAGTTTCCAAGAAATTGAATGGATGGATGAAAAGTTATGGGGCAATAAATGTCATTTTTTGCCATTTTAGGGGCTTTTGACCCCTGGGGGCTAACCAGATGATTTTTCAAAAATCGGAGAATGTCACTTTCTAACCTGACCAAAGTTACAACTTCATGCAAAATTTCAGAGAAATTCAATGGATGGTTGCGGAGAAAAATCCGGACGGACGGACGGACAGACGGACATGCCTCAAAACATAAGTCCCTCGATTTTATAAACTGGGGCACCAATTAATTAGATGTCTTTTGGTACCATATATACTAATTAGTTTGCCTGCGTACGTCACTTGGACATGTTCAGTGTAATATAACGACCAGTGCGATTAACTACTCAACTTTATAAATAGAGATATTTAGTTTTAGCCAATGTTTTCCGATATTATATCTATTCATTATTTGTAATCTATTCAGTCTAAGTACTACTTGCAAATACTACATAAAAGCAGTGAATGTATTTATGTGTCGTTTTGAGAAATCACCAAGTGAAAACTACAAAAGTATTGTGTTTTATTCTTTAAATATATCTATGTGTTCAATAAATAGCACACGTGAAAATCATACAATGAAAGACAGTTAAATCAAACGTTAATAGAGGAAAATAAGGAACAAAACAACCGGACACGAGAGAGATATGAGGAAAGCCTTAATACAACAACAGAAATTCTAAATAGCTGAGAAACATAAAAAAAACTTCAGGAAAATTGAAATTAGAAAATAACCTCAAATTAATGAAGAAACGCTCAGGTCCACACCATAAAATGACAAACTGAAAATCGCGAGATTACTATGGTAGACATGCATACTATTTTTTTAAATCCACAAACGTACATGAAAGGCTAACACAAAAACTGAGAAAATGTATCCACAAAACAAATGCATCAGAATAAATAACCAAGGAAGAGCGACGTTATACAAAAAATGACACCGAAAATTGAACAAGTAACTACAGACCAATAATCTTTTTACCAACCATGTGGAAAATCCTAACGGTATTACTAATAGAACATACCTACTACTCCTTTAACAATCCTAATCTACTTACACAGGAAAAATGATACCAAAAAAGGGAGAAGAGAGAAACACGCCATGTTTTAAAATATACCGAAGGAGGTAAAAAGCAAAATAAAGACCATTTCCATGTCATTATAGACTAAAAGAAAGTCTGCAGCAGAATCTCGCAAGCATGTATAATTAAATACTTAATAATGTAAAGATATCAGACAAGACGTTTAATATTATTAAGACAGCGGGGGTACAACACCTGTCTGAGATAACGAATACAGAGAGGTATCTTCCGGGGAGACTTTCTTTAAAATCTACTGTTCATTATAGCCATGATGCCATTCATATTTATACTTTGAAAATCTGATGCTAGATGCAAGTTTGCAGACAAAGAACAAAGTATGAACAACATCATGTATATGGACGACTTCAGACTATTTGCAAAAAGCGAAAAAGTAAACGTAAAAGTCGGTAAACACGACCAAAGTTTACATTTAGGAGCATCAAATTAATTCGGAATGGAAAAGTGTGCACTGCTAGAGAAGAAAATATGAAAAGTGGAGGCAGCGGACGGAATGGAAGTTCCCAACCAATAGGAGATTAAGGCGCTTGGCAAACATGATAGCTAAAAATATTTGGGAGTTCTTAAAATAGACACCATCAAATCTACAGAAATGTAAGAGAAGATTGTAAAAGAATAAATGTTAAGAAAAAGAAAACTGTTAGGACCGAAACTATGTAGCAGAAATCTTGTTAAATATGGGCAATATCACTAATAAGATAATCCGGCGAAATCATATGCTGGACAAAATAAGAACTTTTGCATATTGTAAAGATGACTATGCAAACTACTGACTATGCACAATGCACTGTACGTGAAATATGATACTGATCGACTCCACATCAAAAGAAACGAAGGAGGGGATAGAACTGGTAAATATAGAAGACTCTGTGGAAGACACAAACAGATTTGGAAAATACATAACTCAGAACACAGAAATACTATTTACCGCAGAAAGAGAAATCGTCAAAGTTAATAATACAGGTAGCAGCGAAACCGGAAACAAGTCAAAAAAGAGTAGTAGGAAGTAAAACGTTTACTTGGGCGATTTAGAAGACTAACAAATATTGAGACCCACAAACAATGTGAGTAGAACTAACAAAATAGCTAAAATATATATCAAACTCGAGAAAACAAACAAAGAGACAGAACGGTTACTCATATAATAAGTGAATGCAAAATAATTAGCCCCAAAAGACCATAAGAACAGACACGACTGCAGGGGTAATGCAGTACAGTGGAAACTATAGAAAACACCTGCATTTTGAATATGTAAGAAAATGGTACAGACACAAACCGATTACAGTACTAGAAATCGACAATTGCATAATCCTCTGGCACATTGATGTACAAACATATAAACTAATCCAATCAAAAAGACAAGATACCACAGTTAACAAAATGGACGAATTGTCAAATTGTAGATTTTGACGTCCCAGAAAACAACAGATATAAAAGAGACGGAAAAGCGAAGCAAATACACGGGACTTGCCAGATAATTGAAAGGAGTATGGAACATAAAGAAAGTCAATATAATGCAAATAATCGTAAGAGAAGTATGAACAGTATTATAATAAGACGAAGAAAAACTGTAATAAAAGTAATAACTATACAACGGATAGCAAGGATGAAACCAGCTTAAATCTTAACGAAAATCCTCGAATGCAGTCACCTACCCCCATAAACTACGAACATAAACCAGCCCCATGGAAGTTGCAACAGAAGAAAACAAAAACATAGAAGTAACACCATGTGCATCTAAGGGAACTGAAACTGACAAAACTGATTATAAAATCTGCCGCCCTACAAAAAGTGCACATGCCTTGAGTGAGACAGGACAAAATAGTCGTGAAAAGTGAAGGAGTATAGAATAACAGAGGATAAGAAGCACTAACCAAACCATTGGAAAGGCTTATTGACACTCAAATACTAAAGCAGATCAATGGTCGTTACTAGTGAGATATCAATAGTTAGCTATTTTTTGTGATAATGTCATCTGCAATGGTTATAACATGATGTGAAGAGAACTAGGAATCTGTGGAGATTTGTTGTCATCCAGACTCCAGTTAACACCACCGATTATAATCAGTGAGCAATCACTAATGATGACTTTTGTGAGAACTCCTAGTAGGTAAAGATGATGATAATAATAATAATAATAATAATAATAATAATAATAATAATAATAATAATAATAACGACAACAACAGCATCAATAATAATAATAATAATAATAATAATAATAATAATAATAATAATAATAATAATAATAATAACGACAACAACAGCAGCAACAATAATAATAATAATAATAATAATAATAATAATAATAATAATAATAATAATAATAATAATAATAATAATAATAATAATAATATCCGGACAACAAAGTTGGCCACGGCACTTTAATTAATATGAGCGATTCGAAACAGAATTGGATAACGTCCAAGTCAGTCCTTTTGGTAACCACTGTCCATATCTTAGTCATTATGTTACAACTACTCCGGCTGTTAAGTGTGGTCTGGTGATTCTAAATAGAGGGCATTTATATTCTTAGAAAGGAATATAATTACTAAATATCGGAGTAATGAATTGAATTTCAATTGAGGTTATAATCACGTTGGCGACTAAAGTCCCATGTTAAACAAATAATAAGAAAAGCTGGAGAAAAAGTGTTTTGAAGACTACGATTAGCTAGTGTTGCGCTCATAATTGACTGTAACGCTAACATATGTGTGAAGTTGTTGACATTTCACTATGCATATCACCCGAAGCGTGGCACAGATTGACTGTACTCGTCATGAAAATTGCTCCTGAAAACTTTAATAAATGTTAAACAATGTGAGTTATATTAGAAAAGGTTCATGCGGATATGTACAAATGCTAATGCACCTGGAGATCTCTGAAATCATCAAAACTTAGAATTGTTTTGGGAAAGATAAAATGAAATATAATTAAAAGCACGGAAATTCCAATAATGTAGAAATAAACACACTTCAATTGAAAAGTCTTTTCCTAAATTTATTTTAAATAAAACAAGTTAAACATCACAATGGTTTCATTTATACTAAATAAATCATATTTAATACAAACTAAAACAAAAACACAACAACTATTGGTCGCTCGCATTGCTTCGGAAATATTAAGAAGCCATTCCATAAAAGATTCTAGGTGGATTGTAAACGTTTTCCTACTTATCTTGTAAGAGTGTCAAGATTCGAAGTGCACTTGTATGATTTGAGTACTGACTTTTTATTCAAGTTCATCACACACGGGTTCAATGGAATTTAAGTCTGCTGATTGCTTCAACCAAGGTATTAGTTAAAGGGCGGGATAATCCTATGTGTTTAATGTATCCTTGGTAAAGTAGACTAGTATATTGTGGATCATTATCTCGCATGATTACACATTCGAAGTGTCGTACATGAGAATCTTAGCACGCAACTTGACAGCTTCGAGATGAAGGTGTAGTGTCGCCTGTTCCGATACATGATCAGAACCAAATTTCTGAGCCCCGAACGCTTGACGACCAGCGATGTTTGACACATTCCGCATAGAACTATCCAATTCATCCTACGGTCTCGAGGTACAGAAATCTAAAGATGATAACTCAGATGAGCTTTGTCAAACTGTCGAGTGTAACCTCCAATACAGAGTGTCTGAGACACTTGTAACCATCAAGCCAAACAACTAGAGTAGATCTAGGGCCACATAATTGGATTTGCTGAAAAAGCTAATACATACCGTTCCAACAAATCTGCTAACTATAGACAGCTACGCTATAATGCTACCCGTACTCTTCGTGCTGATCGAAATACATTTTGGACGAAAGTTGTAAAAGACATGGAACGTGCGTCAGCTGTTTGTGATTTCTGAAAACTTTATAGCCTCCTCCATTCGATAACAAAAAATGCAGGAGGGCAACCAAATCATTTTTAACTAGAATGGCGCCTAAATCCCCAATCTCAATGAACGCCTTATTCGCTGGATAGATCACTTCGCCAATCTGTTAAACCACGACCAACAGCCCCTTTACACCTAATCATATGAATAACGCCGTTCGAACTATTTACGACTGCCAAACAACTCCTCTATGCTTTAAGTCTAAATAATAACAATGTTGCAGGCGAAAATAACACCTCTACTGAGATACTCAAACACAGGGAAACCGGGCTGGGAGACTGAAATAGTAACCTGGGACTAAACCGATGAAACACTGATACCATTCCTTTCGAAAGGTGATAAGCGCTGCTGCAACAATTGCCGTGTTATCAGCTTGATCGATGTGATCTAAAATATTCGCTTCGAATCTTCTAAAAAAGTACCAATCTGAACGCAACTCCAGAAAGAGGCCAATCCAATGTAGTTTCGTCCTGGACGTGGATGTATTTATCAAAGCTACGTGCTAAGACGAATCCACGAATATAGTGTGTCCTTCCAGCAAAGGACAGTAATCGTTATCAGTGATTTCGATGCTGCATTTCGACTATGTCTACCGCTCTACTCCATTGAAGTTTATGTAAGCAGATGGTATTCCGCCTAAACATATAAGTTTACTTAAACCATACTACTGCTCAATAGCATCCCGCATATGTATGTCCGGTGAGATTACGGAACTTTTCCGAATACAGTCTAGCGTTTAGTAAAGATCAGTTCTTTCGCCAACACTTTATAATTACGCCCTTGACTTAGTCACTTCGAATGCTTTAAAAGAGTTTCCAGTGTCACTGTTGAATGCAACTTTGCCGTCGATGACTAAGATTAGGCTGATGATATTGTGCCACTTAGTGAAGCATTTGCTGAAGTCAATCTGCTATTAATAAGTTTCAAGTTAGCCTAGAACCCTGAATCTACAGATGGATTAAGCAAGCTCAACCCACTCAGAGTGAATGCTGTTCCAAGTACAAGTAGTAAGTATGATTACAAATCCCTGAACAATAAGCCGCGTTCCATATCTGATTACGTGAGGCTGTAGTTTGATGTGATTACTGTCATGATTCACTTCGTTCTTCACTAGATGTTAATCCGCGATTGTTCAATTTTGATAAGCCCCCCCCCCCTCCTAGTATAGTGTAATCCATTATTTATGGTTTATGATACAGGGGATTACAGTTAATTCACACTATCTTGGTCACACATATACTCTCTTATTTGTACAGAATATTTTAACTTGTTATTCGCTAGACTGACGGATGTATTCCCTGCTCTATTTTCCAGTTTTTTCCCGACTCTATTTTGATAGCTAATAAGTAATTTAATAACAGAAAAGTTTTAATATATATCAGCTTTAAAAGTTTCTTTTCTTCATAGTGGATGCTGACACATTTTCACATTACATTTTGTCAGTTATGCGCAATGGTCACGTTTGTATGTTAAGGTGGTGTGGGCATTTTGTAAAGAATGAAGTTGTAATATACAAGCGAGTTGTAGAAAACCAGCGGATGTAATTCAATTGAACTGGTGTGCGATTAAATTGGCTGAAATATAAGATTATTTTTTTAATTAAAAGCACTTATATATATATATATATATATATATATATATATATAAATATATATATATATATATATATATATATATATATATATATATATATATATATATAAATACATAAACAATATTATAGCATGTAGAATATGGTATATTCGGAGTACTGTTCTCATCTTGAGTGATTTATCACAACGTTTCGGCCGATGTAACCTCCGATCCTCTCTAGGTGTACTTTGTCAAACTCGGGAATCTTTCTGTCAAACTCGTGGCGCAGTGGATATAGTACTAAATAAAAGTCAGTTCTAAGTGACAGGCATCTAAAGGTTGAAGGTTCAATCCTCAGTGCGGACGATACGAAAAATTGCGAATTACTGAAGACTTCTCCCAGTCATGGAATATGGATCAAGTGCATGCTACCCCCGTGGATTTAATAAAGAGTTCGGTTCAAAATACCGTCCAGATTCCCGAGTTCGACAGAAAGATGCCCGAGTTAGACAAAGTACACCTAGAGAAAGTTAGAGGTTACATCGCCCGCAACGTTGTGATAAAAACACCCAATAAGAACAGTAGTCTGAATATACCAAATTCTACAAATTATCAACCCTTATCTAAAAAATTCCGAAATATTATAGCAGTCTTGAAAACTTTGGTTTAATGTCCACTTAATTAACACATTTAAACTTGATTAATAAATATATATATATATATATAAATTTATATATATATGCATATATATATATATATATATATATATATTCATTTATATATATATATATATATATATATATATATATATATATATATATATATATATATATATTCTATCATGTCTAAGTTGTGACAAAACAACCGAAACAGTTATAATGTAAAACTAATTTTATTTTCCTATCGCTTTTGCTAAGAGGAGACTAAATGAAGATTATACAATGAAATAATATCCGAGTGAGTCTGATAAGCCTTTAGTAATATATTTTCTTTTAATTAATTACTATTTACATTTTTGAAAATATTACATTGAAAACGAAATGCTTTCGTTAATATTATCAAAGTGAAAATTACTGAGCAAAATCCGAGTTTTAATAAACACTCATGAATTAATTGTATTTCAGGAACTACTTTCTATATATGCTTACTAGAATATAATTTTAAACAAGTTATTTTGTTGTATAGTAAGGGCGTAGTAAGGAGGTCCCCAAACGTAGTGGGAGGAAGATAGAGTAGGATAGCTCATTAAAAGAGATTAGAGAAGTGGAAACGGTAGTCGGGTGATGCAACTTCCGTTGGGATGATATTCGACCCTTTTTGTTAGTGACACTCAACCGAGTCAGACGTGAAACAGGGCTGTCTAAGATCTCTCCCCAAGTAATCACATTATTCTCTCTCTCTCTCTCTTTATCTATCTTTTTTAACACACACATACCTGAGTCATGTTGCAGTCTTGCGTGTGTTTTAATAAAAACACAAAAAGCTAAATTCAGCGTTCATGTGTTTTCGCTATCTCGTGCCTCGATCGGCAGCCTAACAGCTCAACAGACGTGAAGCGGTCGAATCTACCCACCAACAGCAGACGGACGTCCCGAGTGTCTATGGGGACTAATAATAAGCATGTAACAATTTTTAATATTTGATTACCCTTAAATTAAAGTATTCTGGTGTTCACAGGATTTTAGCTGGTCATCTTTATTTATTCTAATTAATTTAAATATCTTGTTCCAGTACTTTTTATAGAAGTTCTAAAAATTCTAAAAATTATAAAACTAGAAGGTTAGATCGCCTGGTGGAGAACATCACGAAGAAGATTCACAAACGAGAAAGGTCCGTGGCGTTCAACAACGCTTGTTTGAGTAATGACTTGCTGCCTAAGTGTATATATATATATATATATATATATATATATATATATATATATATATATATATATATATATACATGTATGTATATATATTTATTTATATACATACATATATATACATATATATATATATGTTTATAAATATATACACAACATATATATCACTACATACAGTAGAAAAATAAAAATGTATATATGTATACACATACATACATATGTATATATATATATATATATATATATATATACAAATATATATATATATATATATATATATATATATATATATATTATATGGTTTATACAGAGAGATAATTAATAACAAAAATAAGTACTTTAGCAGTAAAAGCAGTGGTAGAATGGGAATACAATGTAATAGACCTTACCTGAATTTGTAAGTTAAGTCTAAAATGACTAGTAGCTGGTGGTTTGTGAGAACAGTGTTTGTATCTGCGACTTTAACTCTTGACCGATGTCTGGTAAAACTAGGAAGGTGCGACCTAGCACCCGGGCAAAGTCTTATTTTGATGTGTTTCTGTAGTTAACTGAACAAATAAGGTATCTGCATAGTAACGCAATGGTAAACCTTAATATTTTAATTAACGATGCAAAACACTTTAAATTGCTATGTGACAATGCACCAGTTGACTAAACTTTTTCAGTTAACTGAACATGTAAGAGATGTGTTTTGAACGATGAGAGAAACATCTTTAATATTTAAAAAATGTTCATTGTATATATATATATATATATATATATATATATATATATATAGATATAGCTATGCATACTTGGGTAATTTTAATGTGCATTCATTATGTAATTCACATTCTCAATTACTGAACACATTTATAGTTAGTTTATACATACCATAGATGTTCAAGAAAAAAATAAAACGTATAGTAAAGTTTTCTGAGCAGCTGAACTATTTTAAAAATAATATAAATAACATAACCAGGTTGTGAATATCGAAATAATGTTACATATGACTGAACTAAAATGCATACTGTTTGCAATGATGCTAAACACTTATTTGATTGATTAATATATATGTCAAAATAAAACAAAACTACGATGTGTGCTGCTTTTAAATACTTTAGAAACAGAACCCGAATTCGAAATATATCGGAGAGGTCAAATAGAATGTGTACAGCAAGAGTGTATATAAGTAAACAGAACATTAAACGAATACAATACGGAATATGATAATATTTACCTGATTAAATCGTTGTGTTTGCTTTATTGCAAACAAAAAAGAGTTTATTAGAATTCACATGATATGAATGGGTTGCGTTAGTCGAAGGTGTACTGTATACCAGGCTCATTAAATTAATATTATTTTTTTCAGTAAATAGTAAACCTTTTTTTTTATGAAATCCCGATTATTAAATTACTTTGAATTATTTTATAATAATAATCAATGTATTTTCACTTCATGACTTTTCTTTTCAGCTCCTAATTTCATCATATGTTATTAATCTCTTAGCATGGCTAAGACAACTGGTACCCCTTTGTTTGTTTTCTGGCATCAAATGTTTTGAAATACAAACACAACTAACCGTATGACTCTTTTAATCCTACAGCAATAGCTCTTAGAAAACACATCTCCACTATGAAAAATTGCGTGTGATGTACACACATTAATTCACAGTGTACAATTATAGCTTACTTGGAATTCTTATGCGTACATTACACATATTTATTCTATTGTAAATCTGCTGCACGCCAACATTAGCGTTTTAACTACATTAACGATCTTACCTGTGTTAGAAATTGTTGACTTACTGGACCGGTCTTCATATTGACTCCAATATCGACTTTCTTAAAACATTTTCGTACATTTGTAATTCATTCATTTTAAAACAACCTTCCTCATACACATCACACATTAGACTAAATAATGTAGACTTCTCAGTCAGCAATTATTTGATAACAGACCTCTGTTCACCCATTCTATAATCTCTTTGATCTGCCACTATTTTGAATTGCTTCAAAATATGCCCGCTGAATTAAAATAATGTTCATTATTTTATTTAATTGCTCACTAAAATATGTTTTTTTCCAAATAAAAAAGAAATAGAATCACCGCATCCTTTATTTCAATAAATTAAACACGGAATAATAAAAACATAGTTTTGAAACAAAATGTACCCTTTACGGCGTAAAATTTAAAACAAAAAAATTCTAAACTCACTTAAGGTCGTCAAAAGATAATAATATTTAAAGTATTTAAAATCGAAAAAAAATGTACCTAAAATAAAATCAACAATTAAAAAGAGTAAATACAGTGAACAGAATTCTAAATTCAGTTATTTAATTGCTGAATAAAATGTGTTTTTTTTAAATAAAAATAGTAATTTTTGAATCAATCTTCTTTTAAATTAAACAATTTGATTCAACAAATGCGTGCTTTAAAACATAATTTCTAATAAGATAAAAAAAACGAAACGTTTGAGCGACTCGTACGATAAATCTCACAGAATGTGTAGTTTACATGGTTTTAATCGAATAACACGTGCCTGTCTCGTGGAGCTCTCTTTCTCTTTCTCTCTCTTTCTTTCTCTCTTTCTCTTTCTCCCCCTCTGTCCCCTCTCTCTCTCTCTCGTTCTTTCTCTCTCTCTTTCTCTCTCTCTTTCTCTCTCTCTTTCTTGAAATAGAACTTTCTGTGCGTTCGAAGTAGAACGTTATAGTTTATAATAAGAGGACAGGTAACCAAATGTTGGAGTAGACGTAGGCTGTTCTATTATATTAATCAAATAACGCGCTCTTGTCTTGAGTCAATCTCTTGTTCTCTTTCTCTCTCTCTCTCTTTCTTGAAATATAACTGTCTGTGTGTTTGAAATAGTACGTTATACTTAATAATAAGAGGGCGAGTAACCAAATGTTGGAGTGCACGCCGACTGTTCCATCATATTAATCAAATAACGTGCCCGTCTTGTGTCATATCTTATCTTTCTCTCTATCTCTCTCTGTATCTTTCTCTCTCTGGTGCATTGTCACATGGCAATTCAGAGTATTTTGCATCGTTAATTAAAATATTAAGGTTTAACATTGCGTTACTATGAAGATACCTTATTTGTTCAGTTAACTATAGAAACACATCAAAATAAGACTTTGCCAGGGTGCTTGGTCGAACCTTCCCAGTGTTACCAGACATCGGTCAAGAGTTGGAGTCGCAGATAAAGACACTGTTCTCACGAGCCACCAGGGTGGGTAACCAAATGTTAGAGTGGGCGCCGGCTATACCATCATAGTCTAATACAATATAATTTAATTACGTAACTCAATCATATCAAATAAAAATGTGTTGAATAAATTATATTGGTAATATTGTTTATGATTATTATTATCAAGGAAAATACTTTAAATACATCTGGAAATATGAAAAATACAATCATGAGTGTATATTTGCGAATATTAATTTATTTAAAGCTTTAAATAACTAAATTATGCAAATTTTTATGATGCGTGATATTTTGGGAAGTTTTGGAATGGGCATATATAGGAACTGATTAAAACCAATAATATAGTTTCGGCTTCAGACAGATACATGATCTCCATTATATATAGATTTGAAAATCAAATGAAAAGTTTAGATACATGAAAATAAATACTGTTTATTTTCCTTTTTTTCGAATATTTTGATATAATAAACAGTATTATGATTTGAATTTAGTCGAATATTGCTTTAAATCTGGTGTTAAGTTCTCACAACTTTTCGACCGATATAACCTCCGACCTTTTCGGTGAATTTTACAATAGCGATTGTTAGTGAATAGTAGAGAATATGTGTTAGTTCTGTTTTTGTTAGGAGGTTATATCGGCCGAAACGTTTTAAGAACAACACCGAAAATGAGAGCAATAGTTTGAACAATGTAAATAATACATGTTATAAATCTTCATCTCAAAAACAAAAGTTCAAAAAACTTAAAACCAAAACAGTATTTGAATTTATAACAGAAATAGAAACTACTCAAGACCATTTCTGTTTTAAAATGTTAACGACGTACACAAAAAGAATAACAATATTGTGTCACTATTCACTAAAAAAAGCCATTGTAAAAATAAACCTGAAGAAGGTTGGAGAAAAACATTACAAGATGGGAGTAATAGTCCGAACAATCTAAATAATACAAATGTTCAATCCTCATCTGAAAAACAAAACTTCAAAAAAATTAATATCAGTGATGATGTATAAAACGATGTTCTGAAGTAAATATATCACAGATTGTACATGGATACTAATGTCATTAAGCATTTGGCAATATGACAATAAATAATACAAAATGTTTCTCTTAGTATTTTGTCTATTTATGTAGATCGACTGAAAAGGACACAATGGTGTCAGAAGATCGCCCCAGATGGCTTATTACTAAAATCTGTATTTCTTTTGGTTTTCTTTTGTCGGGTTACATTTGATGTTTTTTCTATTTCATTTAATTTGTTCTGCTTTTGTTTCACTTCCCAACTGGTGTCTTTGGAAATATCAATATACTAAAACATGTGCGCGCACACGTTGTTCAATTCAATGTTTGTGATGAGGCTATATTACCTAAGTAGGGTGCGAATAAACATTCTTCTAGAATATGTTTTAATACCCCTGAAAGATGTAACTTAATTTTTGGCAAATGAGAGTATACTTGTTTAGTGGTAATTAAGTGGAAACACTATTAATTCTTAAACTTATGTTACGCTTCTATGAAAATATTTATTTGAAATAAACCATGATATAGTTAAGTTCGGATTGTGCACATACTTCCTATCTAATATAGAAATATACAGGGGGTATTGTGCAATGGACAAATGCTATTTTATACATAAAGAAATAAGCTATCGAGAAATACCTTTAATGTGTACAAACGTATTAGTATATCTGCAAACTTCTCGCAAAACAAATAAAACATTTGTTTAATAACACACTGTTCGTAGAAGTAGTATTGCACTCATATACATGATTCTCTAGCCCGCTAATTTTTAATCCCATAATTATCGGGTGTTTATGTATTTGTTATATTTTCTGTCGATTTTCTTTGGAAGACTTTACGCATATTATTTTCGCAATATCAGTTAAATCATCTTTGCGAATATGACGTTTCATTCATTTCCGTATCAGAACATGACCATGAGAAGTTTTAAGCAGTTATTAAATGCAAGATATGCCGCAGTATTACACAAATTAAAATATCTTCCTTCAAATTTTGAATAGTATTCAGTAATCTACTGTAAAAGAAAATGGAGTTTGTCTTTGTTTGAGGAAGCCATTGTAAATGAATGAGTTTTGTGATGAGCGTGTTACTCCAGAGATAAGTTTGAAAGAGCGTATTAATCCTAATATCCTTACACCTAGCAGAGTAACTTAAAAGATTAAATAAATACCGAGGGGTTGAGAATTAACCACCTATTATCATGCATAGCCTGGGTTTATTTAGAATTTAATACAGGCGACAAGATTGATCATTAGCATACAAGCCGACTAGGAAACGCAACAAATGCCAACATAAAGTGAAACATGTAAATTTCACCTCACATTCCATGAGCAATGTTTCGTAGAAAATAAGAAGAATTGCTGTTTCGAATTGCAATTTTGAATGGGTGACACGTGGAGAGTTAAAATCCTCTCATAGTATTTACCGACATAGTACTGTACACTAATCAATCTCATTACACCTTATTATCGAGTGTTCCAACATTCATAATGATAGGTTGATTAGTTTAAGAGGGAATCATTTACAAACAAATATATACGCATACATAACTTTACATATATATATATATATAAATATATATATATATATATATATATATATATATATATATATATATATATATATATATATATATATATAAAGTAGAATACCCGTCATAGGACGGGCAAAAATATTTCACCAAACAGAACAGCTTTTTGAAAGTGAAAGCGTTAGTTTATTGCATCTGTACTTCCGAAACGTTGGTAGATGTATGTCAATCATTGAAAAGTGTTTATACTTAAACTCGGTATTTCATTATTCGCCAAATCTGAATTAAGGAGCGGTTTGTGATTAGCTAATATTTACTACGTTATAATAAAGAGGATTGTTGTTTTATGAAGGAAATAATACGCGGCGTAAAATGTAATATAAATGTAATATAATTTCACCGGTGAAATGGGTCGCGTCACAGAACCGAAATGATAGAGGGAAATAAGTGTACTACCCTCTCAGTCGAATACGTTTTTGAGAGAGCAAGACTTGGTGATCTCAAAGTTGTTTTTAATGTATGATGAGTCGATTTATTGTGAGTTACTTAGCGTAGGTTGTATTATATTTTTCTGACTACCATAGGATAAAATAGACGGGAAAAATCTAGTGTAATTTATATATATATATATATATATATATATATATATATATATATATATATATATATATATATATATACATAACATTTTTTTATATTATAAAACCACATTAAATGTAGGGTAATGAGTCACACAAATTCAGCACAAAATCAGTTTTTATTTACATCAAATACATTGGTTCCTGTCTCCTACCAAGATACGTGTAAAGTTCGAAATGTATAAGACATTTAGTTTCTCTTTAATAGGTTATAATCAGTGCTAGTAAAAAAGAGGATAACCCTCTGGGCAGGAAATAAAACTGTAGTTCATTCCGCATTCATTTGCTTTTTTTATATTTTGTTTCACTATATATTATTCTCATCAGATGTCTTATTTTTAATTTATTTTTCCAAGCATTTAGTAGAATGGTGTTTTACACCCGTACATACGAATCGCGGTATTTCGTATCATGTGCGTTATCCTTCAATTATTTGCCATCGATATAGATTTTCGCTTATACTACAATAAAATATAAGATGAATGTTCTGACCAACCCTTATTTTTAACCATTATTTCTTCCTTTTTTTATTTTTTGAATAGTCTTTTCATTCTTTTTCTTCAAAGTTTATTATCATCTGGTTTTATAGGAGTCGCGTCCACACTTCCGCATCCGAACAACTAGCCATAAACAATCTCTAGCGTCAGTGCAATCTATACCACGAATAACTTATTCTAACTATGATTCTTCAATTATTAAAAGTAGAGTTTAGTGTAGTATGAACGTTTTATATGTTTTATTTATATGCTATTGTAATTTTATTAATATTTTTAAAATATAGGTATTTTAGTCCTGTGTTATATCTATTGTTTAAATCTATGGATCTTCTATTAAACTGATTTTTGTTACAATGTATTGTTGAATTGAAATCAAATATAATACTTCTTAAAAAGTATTTTTATTTAAGTTATTATTTATTACCTTATATAAAAAAGTATTCTAATATAAATATTTGTATTGACTATTTTATTTTACCAGAGTCACGCTCCGATTCGATTTCTGGTCCGTGGTTGTAGACAAACTTAAAAATGGATACGATCTATACGATGATTCACTGTTCTGGGTAATATATTATATATACTAAAAATAAGATATCTTACAATTATATACTAATGTAGATTTCATATTACTTTGTTCTTAAATTCTTATACTAAAACATCGTTAAAATATTGAAGGAATGGAAGTGTTAGTCACGTGTATAGTCTATTGTTTACATTGTATGATCTATTGTTTACATGTATTAGTTTTCTATTTTCGCTACATTACAACCAACTCTCAATTATAATATCATCTTTAATTGAACAAAAAACTTTGTTTTACCTGGTTTCTATTTATTTATTTTTATTTTGATTCAATATCTCCGTCTTAATATGTGTATGTAAATTACATTGTACTGATGTTATTTATACAGTAGCCCCGTGCTTAATTCGGAATCCTGTACGGAGTTATAAACAAACTTACTGTGTATATGACCCGTACATGATTAATATGCAGGCTATAATTTCAAGCCTAGTAAAAAGAAATATACAGCAAAAATACAGATATGCATGTTGAATATTTATTATGTATTTTTAAAAGTATCTTTTAAATTTTCTAAAATATATATGTATGTGTTTTTCGTGTATTATCTATTGTTTACATCGATGCACAATGTTCTCTACTCAAACTTTAGATAGTTATGCGTATCCATCTTATTTTTTAAATAATGAATTGTTTTTCTTAATTATAATATCATTTTTCTTAATTTATAAAACCTCTACCAGAAAATCTCGCGTTCCTGTGTAAATTACTTTAACTAGTAGGCTAACCGCTGTGTTATTCTTGAACTGTGTTCGTTTAATTTTTCTATTTTCCTATTTTCCGGATTACATTAGTTTGATATTGCAGTAAATATGAGGCCATCAATCAAAGCAATAAGTCATTTTCTTTTGTTCATAGTCAGAATTTCCTCAGATGGCTCAGTTTATGTACGAATGAACATTTACTTTCTGTTATTATTTGTTATAATTTTGCAAAAAAAATATGACAAAATGGACGAAGTCATCCTGATTGCATATCGGGCGTTATCTGTAATATTTCATTCGAATCTTTCATGCATTTTAAACGGATTACACAAAACATTATAGTTACTGTTAGTATGACTCGTATTTATTATTTGTGGCGTTGCTATTATTGTTGAAAAATAAGTCATATAAAATAATAGGTAATCTGATCAGGAGCCCTGGGACAAATATATGTGAAACTATTGACATATCAATAGAAATTTAATTTATTTTACTGTAAGAAATAATCAGCCCCCGTGAGAGGCCATTTTCTTGATATCAAATACATTCGATAGAAGTAAATTAATTTCAACGGTTAAAAAGCTGAATTTTGATCTCGGTAATAATAGTGCGGAAGAAGAACTGAAAGGCATGTTAATAGGACAATGGGATAATTAGCAAGGGAGCGCTTTTTAGAGAGTAGATGATTAACAACTATCGGTGTGTTAATCGATGGAATACACTCTTAAAACACTTACAAGAGAAGGCTGAATTTATGAAGTTATGGCTTCATCTCTGTTGTACTATATATATATATATATATATATATATATATATATATATATGTGTGTGTGTGTGTTATTAATTCATATACATGCATATATATTATTATAAAGTAACATAATATATTACGTATGTATATTTTCAGTAGTTACTATAACACGCCAGTAGAGCTTAGTAGTAGTACGAGTATATATTTATGCCACGTAAGCTACACAGAAACCTCTATTTTTAATTTCAGAAGAAAATCTGATGATGTCCTCCGGGACTGAACTATAACAGTTTTATGTGTAGCTTAATTGCTGTAAACACATATTCCGCATCCATATATATATATATATATATATATATATATATATATATATATATATATATATATATATATAAATATATATATGCGAATATTATTAAATAACACGGAGTGTTCTTGCTTGATAAGACTTTTTTTTCAATTTTTTTTTCAATTTTACTTAATAGTCTATTTGGTGTCTCGGTCAGATTGTTGTAAGTTCCATGGGTTTCATTGTTCCATTTCCATTCTTTTTTTTGCGAGTATTTTCGATTTGATTCGTCAAATTATCTTCAGGCGGTGTTAGTTTTTGTTTATAAAAAAATATTTTTACTGTTGATTTTTTTCTATTATTATAACAGCCAGTAATTTACAAGTAAAAATGAGCGTCTATAATATTGAGGTGTTACATGAGAGCGTGATTACGTTCTAAGAGCGTGCATTATTGAAAAGTGTGATTGCTTAACGGTCAATAATTTGATTACGTTCTGAGTGCGTTCAGGATGCAAACGTATAATTGCTTAATGCTTAATAATATAATCACGTTTATTACTATGCTAGACCCTTTCAAATGTTTTGGCTAGTTTCGTTATTCCTATTATTGAGTGTGGTGTTTAGTTTTCATGCAGAAAGCTTCAAGAATTTTTAATATTTTGGTGTTGGTATCGTGGAGTATTATTTTAGTATCGATATCTACTATGTGACTATATTGACAAGGGGTCAGTCATGGTTGGTTGGTGTTGGAAAAAAGCTAGTGTCAGACAGATGTAAGGTTAATCTTAGGGAAAATGTTGTGATTGTAAGACCGATGTAAGAATTATTTTTATTAGTTTTGTCGGAGATACATTCTCCCATGGGGTATTGAAACCGATATATTACAAAGTTCTTCCTAATGTATTTTGTGTCTGAGAAGTGTTATTTTTACTACATAATTAGATGTTTTCATTTTTTGTAATAAATGATGAATCTTATTGTATGAGCAGAGTTGATAGAGGATATGTAGCTTTTTCATTCAATTTAAATTCCGGATGGATTTGATTACAGTAGAAATGAGTTATGAGGTGGAAAGTATTTAGCAGATTATTATTAGTATTGTCTAAGTTTCGAATCATTAATTTTATTTGTTCATCGACAATATAATTGGGAAATTGATTATTGATGAATACTTGTTTATTGTTTATTAATTCGTTAAGGAATATGTTTTGGTTGAAGAAATTAGCTTGGCACGGTTCAATAGATTTGTAATCATTGCAATTTTGTATCGATATGGTCATTCGCTTTTATAAATTAAACTGCATGTATTAATAGAAGTAGTTGTTTTCAAAGGGAGGGGTGATGAATTCGTCAGTTTTAGAGTCAATGAGAACTTCTAAAAAAAGAATTTTGTTATTCAGCTCATGAGTGAATATAAGTGCGGAGTTATTTTGAAAAATAATTTCTTTATCTTGTCATTATTGTCTGCTAAGATAAGCATATCATCGACATAGCGCGCATGAATAGAAGGTTTAGTGATTATATTAACTATTTTATTTTCGAAGTAAGTCATGCGAAAATTACTGAAGGTCCGTCCGAAGAACGATCTCATAGCTATTAAGCAATTATACGTTTGAATTTTGAACGGGCTCAAAACGTAATCAAATTATTAACGGTTAAGCAATCACACTTTTGAATCTTGCACACTCTTAGAACGTAATCACATGTAACATCTCAATATAATGGACGGTCCTTTTAATTTGTAAATTACTGATCATTATAATAATAAACAAACTCAACAGTAAAGAAATATTTTTTATAAACTAAAACTGACAAAACCTGTAGATTATTTTACGAATCAAAAGGAAAGTACTTACAAAAAAAAGAAAATGGAACTAGAAACACATGGAACTTACATACAGCAATTTAACCGAAACACTAAATGAACCATTCAGAAAATTGTAAAAAAAAACAAGCAAAAACACTCCGTGTTATTTACTAATATTTGCCCAAATGAAAATATGCTGCCTAAATACACACACACACAATATATATATATATATATATATATATATATATATATATATATATATATATATATATATATATATATATATATGGTTGTGTGTCTGTGAATTATGCCCAGACAGCAACTCGAATTAATAAGAAAATTGTTTGGAAAAAAATTGATTTAGTTGTTTTTTTAATAACGAGTTGCAGGCAGACAACCGACTCCAAGAGAATAGTTATCACGTAGATGAAACGAATATATCAACTAAGTATTTCAGCGTTCGCGTCATTTAAATGTTTTTCTCAGAAAACATCATCAACGTCGTTTGTAACAAATGGGAAAACAAATGAAACTACAGTTTGTTATGAAACATATAAAATACAAATGTTGTTCTTAAATATATATTATATATATATATATATATATATGTATATCAACGTAGCTGTATAAGAGTGTTATGTGTTTCGTCATACATGGCATCATGTGTACATATATAGATATATAGTTTGTATGACATTGCCAAAATATAATAATATCCATGGACACAGTGAGAGATGAAGAGAAAAAAAAGGAAAATCCAAGTTCAGATACGTAGATGGTCAAAGAGAAATACGCCGATCTTTTATAAATGTGATTGCAGGCGCGCATCATAGTAATTACATTTCAAAATATAAGATCAGTACGTGGTTTGAATTTGCCACGAGAGTGCGCGGCGAAATGCAAAGATCGGTAGAAGAGTTCAATCTGAAAAGACACTAATCTTTTTCCATATCGTGCATCGAATAAGACAAAAATGCCCTCCATCGATCAGTGTACCTAAGTAGAATGTTCTGACACTCTTTCCACTAGAGTAATGTTGTCATCCTGCCTTTTGAAGAGTCCAACTAATCATGTAATTGCTTCTCTCCGGGCCAATATGACACGCATCGAATCACATCGTGATATTTTCAGATCAAGACTGAACAAGTGTAATGGCAGCCGTCAAATGCCTTTGTGCCCGAGTACAATAGCTTTGACAAGCGACGACAAGTGCAATAATGTTTCGTTCATCCCTAGACGGCAGATTGAATAGAGATGAGTAACAATCTTATTCCTGGCGATTGATAGTATGTGAATCCCTGTAGATTCGAGGAAATGATAGACGTGAGAATAAAATCTCCACTCTCGATTCATCGTCAGTCATCAAGTGTAATGCTGAATTATTATGCTATTATATTACAGTATCCATTTTAATAAGTGTTAAAAAGAAATATTCTCATCTACTTCTGTTACGTAATCGTGAGAATTCGTAAGTTTCGAAGAGGAAGTGTGCGTCAAGTGATTTCCTCTTATATCATTGTACAAGTTAGGAATACCTCTTCTTGCTATGGCTTTAAAAAGACGGCTTAATCACGTGGTATGAAAACTACTTGAAGAATAAGCCCTCCCAAATAAATAACTGTTCTTCTAATACAAAGTATTGGGTGTATTCAATGGACTTAAGTGTAAGGTGTATTTCTTTAAACACCTTAAAGCTACTTTGCTGTTAATATTTCCAACTAATAGAGTATTCATGATAAATGAAATAATTACACTAGGATAACAAATCTTTATAATAGAAACACAATAGGTTACAATATTCAAGTGTAACCAATATTCAATTGATTTCATGTCAAATAAATATAATCAAAACATGATTGCCGTTATAATCATGTTACAGAATTATCAAAGAGTAGCGAGAATCCGTATGAGTTTCCGTTTGTTTTCTCCAGAAATCTATGTAATGTACTCTTAACCATATCATTCACTTTGAAATAATAATTGGGGACAAGGTTTGGTATTAAGTATATCATTCATAGTTTTAGAGGTTGAGGTTACTATTTTTATGTCCTATTTAAACTATTTTTGTAAGGAAAGTGATATGGAATTATTGAGGAGAATTATTTAAGATTTATTTTTTCAGTCATGTTGGTATTACATGTTGGGGACATTTTTGTAGTATTGGTCTGTTTTCTGTTGGGGATATAAAACGTTTAGCGTTTTGGATAAATAATTGAGGACATTTTAAAGATTGGTAAGTGTTCTGGATATAAGTCTCTTCATTGCGGAGGTAAACGGGACTGCACATTCTAAGAGTCCAAGACACGAGCCCATGATACTTCCAGATTGTATATGTTGTTGTAGATGGAGTTTTATATTAGATTATTTTTATTTGTAGGTTTTGCTTAAGGCTCTAAGTTGTGTGTGTTTATAAGACAATAGAGTTCGAAATGTAGAAAAATACATTTTACGCATATGTTTTTTGTTTATATTTGACAGCGCTACTACACATACATTTATGAAAGCGTGTATAAAATCGTTATGTTTCAGTTCAAACTTAAACTATGTTCTAATAAATATTGTATCTTTCCAATATTGTATTCTCACCCTTCATCTCTAGAATTGATTGCTCTATTCAATATAGCTTTATATTATCACGATAGATTATTATTAAACGATAATTCAATTATCTTTAATTTAATCTTCTGGACATTCACTGATAAATTGTCATTTTTTTCCAAAGGAGCTGTGTCGCAATGTGAATTAATAAATATGTTAGACACTTTGTCCGATAATTGTGTACTTTGGTAATTTTTCTAGACTGCACCAATTGCTCTTTAGGATCAATCCGAATGGCTCCTTTTTGTATGAAGATAACTATGTAAACTATTCTGTACTTTCACCGTAACTTTTAATAACTATAACACACCGTAAAAATAGATTTTAACTTAGAAAACGTATCTAAAAAATCGGGTCTGCAACTGAAAAAGTATTCTTCTCTCTACTCGATTAATTAGGGAAACTACATCTCCCCACGAAATGCAGTACTTCAGATTAGGACAACAAACTACAATTATTACAGAAATCATTCTAGACTCCGCCAATTATTCTTAAGAGACCGAGCCGAGAAGCTACGTTTCGCAAGGAGATAGATTTCCCCAAAGTAAATATGTTAACTATTCTGTACTTTCTACGTACAATTTCATAAACATAAGACACCGTAAAAAATAGATTTAACTTGGAAATCTTCACTCTGTCTGTCTGTCTGTCTGTCTGTCTGTCTGTCTGTCTCTCTCTTTATATATATATATATATATATATATATATATATATATATATATATATATATATATATATATATATATATATATATAGGAGAAAAGAAGGATGAGGGTAATCCGACGTAATGGGAAATGAAAAAGAAAACCAAAAGATGTTTCTTTTTATATATTCATCAACGTTTCGTCGTTATTTGTAAGACTTCCTCAGGATGATAATTTTAAGAAAAATGTCATGCAAGTACATAAAAATATTGGGTTGACATGATAGGTTAATGAGAAGAAGTAGTAGCCACTACTGGGAGCGCAGGACCAAGGTCCAGGCTGGGAGAAGTCGGTGGCAGGGAGTGAAATGAATGTGGATATATATTCGTATCCGTAAAAGTATCATGTTCTATCCTCGATTATTTGGGGAAAATACATCTCCTCACAAAAGGGAGCACTTCGGATTGGGACAACAAACAACAATTATCACAGTCTAAGAAGGATTTCCTCTTCACTGACCCAGTAGTAAAAAGTGTACCTATGCAGTTTACAGACAATGACCGTGCTATTTTTCATATATAATTTTCAGGTTTAGTTAAATTTTTACGGTATTTTTTAAATTAAATTGTTGAGTTAAAGTACACAACAGTTTCCACCCTCTCTATTCCATTGGTAAAATATTCAAACAAAAATAATAACGTTATTATTTCAGCACGGTCCGTAAATTTCACAAGTACCAAGAGAAGATTAAGTATAATATATAAAATACTGCACTTTAACCGTAATTTTATTCTATAAGATAATTAAAAAGCGACAAGTAAACACTATTAAAACCGACACCATCAACATTAGTTATATTTTTAAAAGTAACGAAATAATACTACAAATAAACCGAAAAGAAAACTGAAAAGAAAACCGAAAACAAAACTGAAATAAAAGTTTTCAAGGGATGTGGGTGCAAAATAAACGTGGAATTCTATTTTTTAAACACAATCCTCTTGATTTTTAAATGGTTGCGATTGATAAATGCAGATGATTCTCTCATTTTTATATATTTCCACTGGGCAACGTTGGGTCGCGGGTCCTGCTAGTACACACACACATATATATATATATATATATATATATATATATATATATATATATATATATATATATGAAATAAATAGATGTCAAATATATGAATAGAAAATATAGAAAAGAAGAAAGGAAAAAAAACAATTAAAACGATAAAATGAATTAAAGTTACAACCTCATTGGTTGGGGTTATCGCAACGTCAACTGGCAGAGCATACAATGCAGTCAAATTCTCAACAATATGTTTTACCAACTGAATTCGATTTCAAGATTTAATCCATTAGAAGGAACAACATTTTATATTATAATATTAAATCAATTATATATATAGAAAGTTATTCTGAATGAGTTTCTAACGGTTTACTTGTTTTGTGACTTGAAACTTAGTAATAACTATTTTAAAAATAGAACTTTATTAATTTTTCACAAATATTTTTCTTGCATAGTTTCCTGCATTTTACCAATTTTAAAGTAAATTTCTATTAACAGAATTTCATGATTAAACGAAGTAACCATCCATTATTCCCTTACAACGTCCTTCTTTTTTCAGCCAACATTTGATAATTTCGTATGTATATAACGGAAATCTAACTGACACATTTGTTCTGAAAAATATTTGATGCTTTTGTTTTATTATTATTATCGATATTTGGACCATGGATGTGTTTAGCAAAAAGTAAGAATTCTATTTATGTCACGTTATATATAATTACCGTTGTTACCTCATGCCATGTATTAGCAAACTTCAAATGTGTGCTTACGACTCGCCTAGATGAACTGATATACTAATGATTATTATAAAATAAAGAAACAGTTGCCACGCAACGCCAAATAATATTATTGTGACACGTTACTTACAATTGGCAATGTTGGTACAGTGAAAGAGATGTTTTCTTTTAAATACAGAACTGCCAAATGAGTGTTGTTAATTTAGCCATATTAAAAGCTTCCGTGCCATGAATGTGAAGATGCATAAAAATGTATTACTTTTGATTTTTTATTTAGTCACGCTTTGACAATTGGAGGTAAAACACAATCGTGTTTTTGTAACAGTTTGTTAATGGCATTTTATATATCTAATTAGCAACCGGTTTTTATACCAAGGTCTCTACAGACGCCAGCTAAAAACGAGCCTACTATTCATTACTCAATATATGGTTGTACTAACATAGAAGTCAAGCATTTTTATACCTGACTAAATGCACATAAAACGATTTATGAAAGCGAATAATTGATGACAGACCCCGTATTTTTCAAAATGGGAACATTGACGTTACAGTATAAACTGCATATTTGCTTTATCATAAAATAGGTACTGCGTTCAAAGTACGCATTTTGAAACCGCCTTCTGAATCCAAGCACGCCAAATTTAGAAGCAATTTAACAAGGCAAAAACTGCAACAAAAAAAAACCTGTCTGGTAAAATATTGGAATAAAAAGAAAGTTCATATTTTCCAATAAACGAAACAATGTAAATTTTCTGTTGGCCAATAAAACGTATTTGCATGAGCATGATTACATTATTGATGGTATCATTTCTATGTCTTGTATAGTCAATATATATGTCACAGAGTATTATTGTTGGTAGCATACATTTAATTACAATAAATATTAAAGCATAGTTATTAACGGCAACTGTTTTTTTCTTTTTTTTCTACGATGACATTTATAGTTTAGTTCAGTTACACATTTATTTCAAAGTCATTGACGAACACTTTAAGATCACAGATTATCTAGTATTCGCGTATTAGGTGTCATCAAAGATATCGTATTGTAAGTCTATATCAAATCTGAATGAGCTCGTAAGTATTATTACACATGATACTCTTGCACTCGCTGATAAACATTACAGCTTTATAAATGATATGAAGAGTAAAATCAAAGAAGATTTTCTACTGCACACTAATGGTTGTAATTTCACTGGATCATACATGAGTAAAGCTACGTAAATATTATTAGAATATAAAACATGTTATGGAGTCAGTGAAGCGTGTAGTCTCTTTTATACGAGTACAATACGATGGAATCTTAGAAAATGTTCCTGGTGTCCTGTACCACACAGAAGTGTGTATGTTAAGCAATGAAAACGTACAGACGAGGGTTGCGGACCTCAAATAAACATTTAACGTTCTACAATATTTAAGATATATATTGAGAATTTCCAAATGGAATCGAAATTAATGAATTATTTTATGATGTTGCATTTGCTTCGGTTATAATATATATGCAGATGACTTGTCCGTGTAAAGAAGCGTCTTTGAACCGATAGAAAAAGGTTTTGACAAAAAGCTGATTGAGATATACTCTCACTATGTATCTGTGATAACACCATGAAATTTAATACGAGTTGAGGATTTGCTGATGTCAAAACAATTGACGAAAATTCACTTTATACAGCTCGTCTATTTATTATGACGTAGAAAAAGTTACTGAACATATCAGATAAAACTAATTGATTTGCAAGCCGACCAGCTCCTCGTAGAGGATGTTTGAAAGTACACCATTGCTCGACTCTTATGCAGTTTTAAAATATGAAATCAATTTCACAAAATATTCCAATTGGATTGCATCGAATTAAAAATGAAAGTGAAAATCTTGAAAGAATGGTTCCCTTGACAAAAGACGCACATCCGGATTCAGTGTTGAATATGAGACCTACAGACTTGCAATTTCACTATTTAACACAACGTTAAATGTCTTCAGTCACATTAATATATTTCATATGAAGACCTTACTTTAAAATAGTAATTATTTGTATGACTTTGTATACTACTAAAACCCTATGGATCTGGCTTGATCCTGTTAACCTTATGACTTAGTAGAACAATGTAAATGATGATATGGTAGACCATAGATCATTTGTGAACTTAATAAAAACAGAAATAGAGAAATAGCTCTATATAACGGGAACAGTGGTTGAAGTGAGAACTTTTATACAGTGATCGTTAGTGACGTCAGAATTTGGAGGAAAATCGGGCACAGTGTTTGACATCACAAAATGGTGTTAGTAAAATCACCGATTTGGAAAACGAGAGATACTTTATCTAGACAAAGCAGAACCGCAATTATATGGAGTCTTCTACTAGACGAACCTCGTGACTCCTAGGTTTCCAGTATACTTTTGAAAGACGATTGAAATGTTGTCCTGCTTACAATTGATATCAATACAATTTTCCGTTGCGATTACACACATAAAGACATAAAAATACCAGTATAGCAATGATTTTGATCAAGGACATAACTAACATAAAGTTTTTAAATCTTGCCAAATGTAAGACGATTGACTATCGAATAAGTGCAAATGTAAGATGTTATTTATAATAAATATATTCGGACACCTGTCCAGAAAAACACAGATCATTTAACTATGATTCCAGAAAGACAACCACATTACAAAATGTTGTTTCATCGTTTCTGTACTTTTTTTCTGTGTATTATGCTGATCAAATAAATCGAACTAAAACTTAAAATTGCAAACATATATATATATATATATATATATATATATATATATATATATATATATATATATAATTTACGGGCTTTATTTTTACGTTTTCTTATTAAATTACTAATGACATAATGGATTGTGATAATCTTGTTTTTAATCGAAAATAACATGATTGCTTGTTGTGACAGCTGTAGCGTCCTGAACAACTTAATTGTTGTACGAGGAGTATGTAGCATATTTGATATTGACGTGGCTTATCCAATCAACTAAGGCTGGTTCAACCCCAGGTGGCGAAAGTATCGCACTTACGAACACTGTAATACTATTATAGTAAGATTGGTATGAACACCCCTCTGCAGTTATTATTACATTATCAAATTACAACGTAAAAAGAGTTTACAACATGTGTTATGTTTTGGAAAATGGCCCAAACACGTTTAAAATATATAAAAACATATTTGTAAAACCAAGCATACAAAATACTTACTTCACTCGATACAGATAAAACAAAACTTTATCTCAGTATGATGTTGTCTCCAAGAAATAGTAACAATAAATCTCATTTAGGTTATCACATTTAAGGGATGTCTGATGTTTTTCTGAATTAGAATTTTAAAACACTCAAACATTAATTTATATCACACTCATTCCACAATAGTTTGGCAATAATTACATATGAAAATAATTAAAGTAACGAGGAATAAGACTGATGTGTAAGGTAAACTGTTTACAAACGGACACAGTTATTTATTTATAAATCATGAGAATTATGACGAGAGATTCAATTCAATAACTTATTAAATACATTTTATTTTCATTCGTCTATGCCCTTTTTGTCCACGTGTTTTTTTGTTTATAAATGTCGCTGGATAATAGTGTGATGTATACATGTTGGTACTATTTATAAACATTCCATGTGTTCATTTGTACAGGAATTAAATCTGGTTTAAGTACTGCTTTTCCAAAAAATAGTTTGTATAACTTATAATTACTTTTGATATAGCGCCAAATTATTTCTGTGCTTGCATTGCTTTGCCAGATAGACAGGTTCTTATTAGTATTTCCCGCAAACTGTAAACTTTCAGCTATAACTAAATTGAAATCGAAATCCCAGAACCGAATTGAGATGGTCGTTCCACTGAAGATGTAATAAAATACATTAGAGCTGTGCGGTTGGTTAGAGATAGTACATTTGGTGTTCAGCATGCTATTAGCTATACTTAAGGGTTGACGAACGACCCTTTTTTTCAATCTTTGTCAGTAAAAGGACCTTGTGATTTTGTATGCGATTTAATTTCCCTTATATAGACAGTTCTTTAGGATAAACGTTCGATATTCGTTAGGTATCATTACATGTTCCTTGGTCACATGATTTTCACTATTAGGAAATTCGCTTTTCTTTTATCTTTTCGTTAGTATTCCATAATGGGTATGATATTTTTTACGGATATTCGGTGCCTTACCTTATGCTCTCGTTACCTCTAAATATATTCAAAGATCAGTGTGTATATTTTGTCTTTCTCGGGTGTATTTCCTCTTTAAATGACGCTAAATCGAGAATTTCCTTTCACGTTTTGTATTGTATTCAGCCGTATTAGTAGTTTTCGTTGGGCTGTGAAAACATCCCGATTCTCTACTTTTTCGCTTTCATATTTGGGCGTGTATTATCACTATGCCTTCGAACACTAACTCGCCAAAATTCGTGCTCGGGGCTGTTAATGTTTTCGACTCCTGATATTCACTTTGCTGCCAGTAAAGTAATTCTCCGATATCGATTTGTCTGCGGTTTCCGAATGTAAACCCTCCTGTACTTTATTCCGTAACAATAGAGAGTGTGACACTCCCCTGCAACGTAATATGTTATTATTCGAAGTATCGCTATCACTTTCGATGTCTGATTACTCACTCATGAATGTTAATGATCGGTATCTTTACAATAATCCATCTTGCGATATCACGCCTTATGGTTAGTATAAATCCGGTTGCTTTGTCAAAATATTTAGCAGACAGTTACAGATGTTGTATATATTTCCTATCTTCCTGAAACAGTAACATGTAACTTGTCCATCTTGTTTCTGCTGCACAACCTTGCCTTGTGTACCATCACTACTCTAATCATAGTTAGGAGTATGTCGTTAGCTTGCATCCCAATAATTTAGTCTGGTCTTGCTTTTCTGAAGCAATATTGCAATGTTCACTTCCTTTGGAAGACGAACATTCTAATGAAGCTTATTCCGTTCGTTACATCAATAATAGCAATATTTAACTTGTTTTTCATGCAGCTGTCTCGGCGACCGTGTCGATAAAGGCGTCCGATGAAAGTCAAATGTATTTTGTAGTACAACATTTTACTATGACTTTGAAAGAACCATATTTATTTTTAAATATAATAAATTTAAAAACAATAAGAGTGTAAGAGCTAGCTAACCAGTTTGAAACTTCGCTCAACAGAGCTAAATATAGGTTAGGATTAAAAGAAACACTAAAGCTATGCAGCGAACGGGAGAAATAATTGATCTAATAAGAAACTACATTAAGTCCGAGAAGAGTTATTCTTTGCTTACAAGGCGTAAGTAGCAAGGACTTAATCTTAATAGTTTCTAAAATTCTGAGATGAAAGGGAGAGAGTGACTTACTTACAATGGAGAATTAGTCAACACTTACATAGGAGGCAACACAACGGTTATTTATATGATGTTTGGCGGTAGATTACCCGTATATATTATTCAAATCATCTGATAGTAAATACTTAGTCTGCCGAAATTTTGTGGGAACGTGTTATTTGACTTGGGGACATATCTTTGCGATGTTCTCACAATATAGTGCAAACTGCAACTACATTTACATCAATAAAAATACAATTATTATAGTGGGAGGGGAAAGAGCATATTTTCAAATCGACGTGAATATATATCTGGTGGAAAATACAACTCGTATATTCGAGGCATAGTAACATTTTTATTTAAACAAAGATATTTTTTGGCGAATCTATCACTTATATTATTTAGGCAAGGGGGCGAGGGTAACTGGGATATCTGTCAACAGAAGCTGTTTTAGTTTTATTGAAATTCACAATTTACTTTTTGAAATTAGATTAAACAATGTCTAATGAATAGCTATTTTTACAGAGGGTATTGGTGATTAACTTAATTTCATCATCGAGCTTGGTCTTAGAAAATGTCATTAATTCCTTATAGATAAGAGTCTTAAACAAATTGCTTTTTTATTTTGTGGAATAAAATGCGTCCCAAAGGCTATATAGTATAATTCTATTATTTATTTATTTAAATGTAGTGGCGGTTTACACTACGTTAGAGGGGCGTTCTAAACATTAAGCATCCGGGTCAAACAACACGTTTCAACGAAAATACGCCAGGCAAATTACTTACCATCGGAGTGTCCGAATAATAAACACGGGTCATCCATATGTATTGAAGACACCAAAAACAAATTAAATACAGTTGAACTCTACATAAAATTTACATATGAATCTGAAATAAATAATTCAATAACTTTTTTAGATACACTCATAATAAAATGACAACCTCCCTTCCAAAGTACACTGCAAACCCACTCACAATAAACGACTATATACATTTGTATTGACACCATTACAACATAACCAAAACAGGTATGATAATTGGCATTTTATTACGTTCTCTCAAAATTTGCAGTCCTCAATATAATGATGGGGAAACCAAATGCATTACAAATTATTGAAAAGCACTACAATACCCCACACATTTTATACTAAATGCTAAGAAAAAAGCTCTACAGAAATTCTCGAAAAATAATAAACAAGAATCTCAAACAAAAAATGCTTCTCTCATAAATAAGCATCTGCTTTTACACACTCATTCCAATAACACAATTATTTGCGAGATTTTAAATGAACTAGGAATTCGTACAATACAAGCCACATCACATACCATGAAACAAACAATACACTCTGCAAGACACCTCCGTATACAATTCACATCTAACGCCGGTATATACACTATCCCATGTAATAATTGTCTTCAAATATAGAGATGGAAACTAAGCGGGAACTGAGGAGAAGGCTCGGTGGACATGAGAAACATTATAAATAGAAACTCTCTGAACGCTTTCTTCTCCCACGCTGCACCACACGACCACTCATTCAATTTTGAACAGACTAAAATCATTAAGTTCATATCAAATAAATCTTGACGCAGACTCCTTGTAGCAGCACTCATCACAAACTCCAACACCATCAAACAACGAAATGACTTTTATAATTTATCTCCGTTAGTTAGCAAACTCATCATGTTGAACAAAAATTAACATTAGAACCTCGATGACCATCCTATACAACATGTTCTATTTATAAATATACACAAATAACTAAAACATCGGAATGAATAAAGACACTTTCATAATTAAATAAACTAGTGGATATAATTTCCATCGTTTTCTCACACTTATATTTACATATTGCATATGCATACACTTTTTTATGTTCATAATTATGTTAATGATATTTGGTTAATTAATAATACACTAATAATCAAATAAATTGGAATAAATAAAAACATTCACACATGAATTTATGAACTAATGAATAGTATTGCTTTTCTCTTTTTTTACATATATTCACATATTGCTTATACATACACTTAAATAACCATAACTATTTTTATAATTATTGATCGATTAACAATACACAAATAAGTCTATTAAAATAAATATAAATAAATACATTCACACATAAATAAATAAACGAATTATACAATTTTCAACTCCCTTTTACACATATGTACACATATTGCAAACAAGATTGATAAATTAATGAGACACAATGAAGTAATTAAATAAATAGGAATAAATACCACATGCACACTTAAATAAATAAATAAACTAATATATATCATAATCTATTTCTGTCTTTTTGCCACAATTTTAATTTTTAATCAGAATTTGTGTGTACGCGTTTACATTCAGAAAGTATAATTATGTTTTCTTTCTCCTTTTTTTTTTAAATTCAGAAACATGGCAATAGGTTCAGATTTCCAGCCTTCCCCATATCCATTATCGGACACGCTTGGTGTTGCTACAATTTACCTAGACACTATTTTTTCCCCTAAGCTAAAAACCAAAATAATAAAAATTATATCCAGTAGTTTATTTAATTATGTGTGAGTGTCTTAATTCATTCCGATGTTTTAGTTATTTGTGTATATTTATTAATAGAACATGTGGTATGGGATGGGTATTTAGGCTCTGGTGTAAATTCTTGCTCCACCATGATGAGTTTGCTAACTAACGGAGATACACATATACACACACATATCTATCTATCTATCTATCTATCTATCTATCTATCTATCTATCTATCTGTCTATCTAACTATATATATATATATATATATATATATATATATATATAATAATGGTAATAATTTAGATGAAAAATATCCACAGGGTGGTAATCCAGAGAATTTTAACCGGGTTTATAAAAAGTGCTCAATATAAAGATAGAGCTTTATATATGATAATTTTATTTACACAGACATGTACAAAATCTGCGCACATATACACAATATTACAGTTCACTTGAAAAATACATTTATAAACTCGACTGTTTTTTGACACTTGATTCGTGCATGTCTACCACCCCTCCTTCCCTCTCGATCTGAATCAACAGACGCCCTCTCTTTCTCCTTCTTTTCCTCTATGTGTCTACCTTCTCACCACCTCTCCCCTCATCATTATTTGTTCCTCTTTCCACCTTACATTTTTATTTATGTATTTATTTATTTATTTGCCCTGTTTGTTTAAGATTCTAGATTTTTTGTTTTCTGTTTTTGTTTTTTAGATTTTTTAATTTTTAATTTTTAATTTTTTAACGGCCTTAATTTTTGAAATGTTAAATTTCTTTCTTTCTTCTTCTCTTTCTCTATCCCTCCACTTCATTCTCTCCAAATATGATCTGAGGTTAAGATCAGATTCTAACTCTGCCTGATGAGATCTCAGTTTATAGTAACTGTTGATCGATAACATCGACATGCCAGTGTCGCAGATTTTTTACATGTCTGTGTAAATAAAATTATCATATATATATATAATCATCCACGTGCATACTATCTCGCTGTATCACGGTCCTTCATTGAAGTTAGACAATTAAGCCAGGATCAAAACTTCACCGTATTGGCGACTCGACCATTAAAGCGAGTCACGAATAAGCAAAGGTTTACTCACTGCCAGCCACCGAAGTGTCCCAATCGTTTTATGTAAAACTTTGTATGTTTGTTTTTTTATTTGACTATCTCCACAATCTAAATAGCCATATTTTGCCTTATTTTTTTCCGCATGGCTTGTCAGGCCAGCGCTTCAAGCCGAGATCAAAATTCGACCTTTTTGACACCCCACGCGCAGACACACACATACACCCGTGACTAATTAAGGCACAACAAAATCAATAATTGATTCTACTTAAATACCATTTGAATACTTATAATTTGCAACACATATATATATATATTATAACATGTTTCTCGCATAAAAATATTAAAACATTGACTTTTTATTGTATAGAGGAATTATACTTGATTATTCTTTTCATATACAAATAAATTACCTTATTACTTTGCCATTTTATTTACCCACGTGTCTGTGGTGTGAACACACATATTCATATGAATTGGATTACGACGCTAAAAAGAAAATATGGGTTGAAGGACTTCATATAAATTCATAAACCTGTCATTCATGCAAAATTTAAACCATAGGTATTAGACCACAATTAAAAAATATTCCCGAAATTACAGTCTATTTGGAGTATTTAATTATTTTTATTAATTTTAAAAGGTTTCGGGGCATAATGTAAACACAATCGCCCATTTGAAATTCACTTATTTAAGATTAGCATTGAATTTTATATATTGACACCAATTAAGCAAGATTCCCTGAATTTTAATTATTTTGTTATACCTCTATACAGGCTTAAATTTTACACATTTTCTAAAATCAAAGTTAAGTAATGAGTTTTGATAAAAAATGGAATATATATTTATGACACAATACGTAATAGTATTATATCTTGATTTAAACTTTGTTAAGGGTACATAAAATAGGGTTAAACTGGTTTATTAGAGGAATTAATTTCACTCGCGCTGAGACGGTATTCTTTTACTAAAGGTATATAGAAAAAAGGTCGTACAAATACAAATGTTAAATAACTCACAGTGTGTATTAAAACAGATCGTTAGCAGAGCACATAGTTGTGTAATATATGCACATAAGTGTTATATTCCAATGACACTAATAACATTACGACATGATCGTTTTCGTGCGTACAGTTAAAGTTGAACAATGTCTAAACGTATTAAGCTAAATCCTATCTTAAACTACTATTCCGCGTGATGTGTTGCTAAACCTGTAATAAAATAGTTCTTTGAAATGTCATTATTTCCTTACTATTGACTTATCTATTTTCTCAACGAAACAGAAATAAATAAAATATCAATTTTCTTGTCAACTGAAACGATGTGCTAATATCCAGCTTTCAGTTTCATAGCAAATTGAAACAACATTTGCACTCGATCAGAACGTAATATCTTATGCTTGTTTGTGTGTCTCTTCTTATTTTAAATAATAGATGTACGACTTCTCTTATTCAGCAATGCTGTATAAAACTATGCATTCGCTATATTTCAAAATGGAGATAAAAAAGCTATATTCGATTTGCAAGAGTTATATAATTGCTATTTGCTTGCGAAAAGAACGTGCTTAATGGATTTTTTTGTAAACTACATGTAACTATTAAGAGAATACCGGCAATCGTTTTCCACGCGGAATTCATAGCGAACACTATCAAAAGAAGATAACAAAAATACTGAGGGCGGCTGTTAGGAGAAAAAGATTTAAAATGTGAAAACAATAAAGGGTATTACGATAACTAAAAAAAATCAAAATATGTGTCTGCATTGCACGGATGTGAATTCTTTTTTCCTGGCCTTCTCATTTCAACTGTTATCATAACGTTTAAAAAGTTTTAGAGACCGTCTTTCTCATGTCCCTTGAATCGAACTCTATAACCGTTAGTAACATTCCATTAACTGTAAAGTGAAAGCGTTTTAATAAACAGCTCACAATCAAAGGCATACCAATCTCATCGCAGGTACACTAAAATAGGTTTGAAAGGAAAAAAGAATTCACACCAATAGATCAGACAAGAAATGCAAAGTTTAGTGAGACTTTTCTTAATATGTTCAGATTATTTAAAGATTATTTTTAATCCTCGGGAAATATCGCATGATGATTTAGCAAGTTAACTAAAAAAATCAATGGAATAAGAATAAGCCACCTTACGGCTTTATGTTCTATGACGGATCGTGAGTTCGATGCAGCACACCTCAGGAAAGCCAGAGAGGTCCATCATACTACACGTCTATTCAAAACTATCTATGATATTCTACATATCATTATGCGAGTGAGTTACCAGATCTACAACAATGTAGAATTTGCTCGACGAAGTCTTACAACGCTGTAAGTTATACAGCCGACCGATGTGCAAAAATTAAGATACACACCTTTGCTAGCCAATTTTAGAGTTACAGCAAAGTAGGTGCAGGTATATCATGCTGTTAAACACCATTGTCAACTGCAAAGTCTTCAGAGAGGCAACCATTGCAGTTGGCACGTGCTTTTGATATTGTCGTGCAGCTCACGACGAGGTCTCACTAAGTTAGGAGGGCATCACAATATACCTAATACCTTCCAGAGCGCACCCAGATTAACTGTACCGAACGCTTTCGTTAGATCACCAAATACTTGATATAGGTCTAGACAATGTTCAATACACTTTTCCTACATTTGACGCGTCGTAAAAATCTTATCTGTGTATCTGGGTAGTGTTATTTCGAAGAAACACATCGTATAATGCTGAGATCAGTAGACGTATTGAACATGATGGTGTGTCTTTTGGTTAGTTGAAAAAGCAAGTGTAGGCGCCACGTGAAATCAGTATAGAAACCAAAATCTCTGTGTATAGGGCCTACATTGTATCAACTTTGTTAAATGCTTGTCAGACATAGTCCACTTCCAGATATCATATTCGGCAGCTAGAGTGCTTCAATCAGAATTATTTTAGGCGCTTGCTTAACATCCGTTGGAATAACTTAACCACTGACACCGACGTGTTGGAGCATGCTGCTGTTAGGAGCATTGAGTCTCGCATAAAAAACACAGACATCGTTGAGGTGGTTATTTTGTTCGTCTTACTGATGGCAGGCTGCTTATGCATGTGATTTATGGGAAATTAATTCGGAATACTGGCACACAGCACACACCGCGTAAAATAATCAACAATTGTCTCAAAGGCAATTTGAAGTGCGTTGGAATTAATGTTTGGAGATGGGAAGGATAGTTGTAGATAGGTCAAAGTGTAGGAAAGTTATTTTTGAAAGCAAGCTTTTTCCAACGAATATGGCGAAACATCAGCAGCTGACGAGGCAGCGAGGAAAAAGCAGGACGTGACACTCGAGCACATGGAACAGCTAACATGCCAAAATCGCGATTTGGTAACTATGTCACGGTCCGGATTGTTTAATTATCAACGGATGCATGTTCTGCAAAATCAAGGACGTACAAAGAGTGGTTTCAATTATGGCATCCCTTTAGATCATCACTACACCTACCACTTTAGTGATATGGTCTGTAAAGATCTAGCAGACCGAAAGAGGCATATCTGCGCAGCTCACTTACAGGTTCTATTCGTATATCACTTCAATACGCAAAAAAATGGCCATACTCGAAATCGAATAGACAGCTACCATATATATATATATATATATATATATATATATATATATATATATATATATATATATATATATATATATATATATATATATAAAGTGGTGAACTAAAAGCGACCTTTTAGGAAAGGTAAAACCTATTGTGAAATGTATACAGCTTGTGTTTCTTTCCCTACAATTTTTATTTTACTTTCTCAAATTTTAAATTTTGGCCTTTGCCAACTTATCTATTCCAACGACTTCCCTTTATGATAAGATTTTGATCTTTGAAAAGCCTGGCTTAAAGGAAAAATTTAACTTGAATAAATTGCGTTTTTGCGGAACATACCTTGCTATGAGCAACTGAATTGAAAAAAGATTTGACTTTTGCTTTTCTAATTATTTTTCATCCTTCTACACACACACACACATATATATATATATATATATATATATATATATATATATATATATATATATATATATATATATATATATGTATATAGGATCAAAATAAATCAAAGTGAAAACTTTTAGTAGATGGAACCTATTGTGAAAAGGATAAGCTCAATATACGAGATAGAGCAATAGTAGAGATAGAAGAAAAAAGATTGATAAATATGCGACGATTGTCCAAATTTATTTCAAATTTCAATTGTTCAATGCAAGGTTGTCAGTAATAAACTAGTGTTTATTTTCCTTTCCTTAAGCCAAGGCTTTTCAAAGATCGAAATCTTATCATCAGAGGAGAAATACAGATGGATAAGTTGGCTTTCGAAAAAACCAAAGTTCAAATATTTGAAAAATATGAGAATTATTTTTAAAAATTATTAAAATAATTTTTGTCAAAAAACGTACTGAATGAAAAGAAAATTTCGTGAAAAAGAAATACAATTGTCCGGGTGGTGAGTTTCCGTTGAAAAGGTTCGGTGAAATTGTAGAAAGTGAATAAAAACACTTTGCATGGGAGCAGGTTGGAAAAGGTGCTCAAAAGTAGATAAGTCCAGATGTACTTAAAAGAGGCTTTGAAGAGGAAAACAGGCCATTTTTTGATTTTCTTCCGGGCCTAGAAAAAACGGTAGGATCTCATACAAGGATTAACTCAGAATGAGAGAAAGCCAAAGTTGATGACAGTTTCAGATTTGGGGTCAGGATGGGGGGGGGTTAGGAGGTGCGGGGTAGTTTAAAAAGTCGCTTTGTGAATTTGGGGGAAAAAATAAAAGTAGGACGGGTTGGCATGGGGATGTAGATAAAGTGAACAGGTGGGTTAAGGGTGCGGGCTAGCGGTAGGGTGTAGGTTTTGGGGGTGGGGTTAATCTTAAATGGTGAATAGGTATGGAAAAAGTTGATTCTAAAAATAGAAGTAAAATGTGAGCTTCCAAATATATCAGGCGGCTAAGGGCAGATTAAATTGTAGTTATCAGATATGTTTAAGGAATAAAGTAGAATCATTGAATATAGGAATGTGAGAGAGTGGATGATTAAAATTAAAAATTAAACGATTAAATTTAAATTTAAAAAGCTAGGGAATAGTTAATAAAGAATTTATTTATTTATTTTTAATTTAAAACCAAATTAAGGGTTAGATGAATAATTTGGAGGGACATTAAATGGCCAAAGAGATAAGGGGGGGGAAATAATGGGGGGGGGGGAAATAATGGGGAGGGGGGAAATAAATTAATGGGAAAAGGGTTAGTGAAATTTAAAGGTCAAGTCTGTTCTACTCAGGTATATTGAAATTTAGGAGAGGGGAACAATGTAAGGGATAAGGAAAGATTGTTAGAAACAATTTGTTTCGATTTCTAGTAATAGGGGTGGAGTTGGGTTGGTTCAATCAAAAATTTGAGTGCAGTGTCAATTTTATAATCTGTGGTTTAAATGGTGAGTGAGTCGTAACAGGGTAACAATTAACAGTTACAGTTTAAATTTAATTAGATATATAAGGGAAACTTGCAAGGGGTTTCCAAGTAGTATGAACATATGATTTGGGGGGTGGGTGAAATTGGTCCAAGATAAGATATATTGAACAAAGAGAGAATGGGCCGATAGAAAGTGGCTCGCGAGTATTTAGAGGGATTAGGATTATTCAAGAATAGGCCAAAATAAGTAGTTATGTAACTAGCTCGAATCAATCAAAATAGTTAAAAAGATTACACAAAGGGGGTTATGGAGGCTATTAAGGAGGTAGAGCAGAAGTGCTAGTAACAGTTTATATAATATAAGTGTTATGGGCCAGGGTTAGATTGAAAAATTAAGCAGACCTGCGTTTTGAAGCTAGTGAGTTAGAGAGCTGATGAGAATTATAGGGGGGTATTAATGGACCCAATTGGAGGGGAATTCAAATGTCGTAGTTAAAATGATAACAAAAAGAAGTTACAGGGGAATATGTTGCAAATAGGAAGAGTCTAAATATAAGGACGATATAGTGGAAGTGTAGGGGATAATAAGGGGGGGAAAGAGAGGCCAAGAGTGAGTTTGTAGGTGGGATTACGGATAGGAGAAACAATGAGATAAATATAAGGGGTTAGGAGTGGAGCTGAAGCAAAAGGATAAAAAGGAGCTATATTTCAGGAGAGGTATATAAGTCTAGATATTAGGTATGTTAATGATCGGTGGAAAGTTGGAGGAGTAATGTTAGTTCAATCTACTGATAGTTTTCCGGGTAAATGTGGTTATTAGGTGTAATGGTGATGAAGAATTTATTGGGAGGGTTAATTAGTGAGATTAGGGGCGTTAAGAATGGAAGTTACAAGGTTCCCCTGGGATATAGTTTAGAGATTTGTCAGATGTTAAAGAATGGGGTGGAGTTATTGGTTGGGAGGAGGAGTGTCAGAGGGAGTGATGAAATTAATGTATTTAAATTTTCGTTTGTGTCTGCAATTTGAAATAAGTTCATTTTTGGAGTTAATGACATTTAAGTTCTTGTGTGCTGTAGCTATCATATAAGTTTCCAAGGTACATAGTTGGCAGAATGCAGAACCAGGAGTATATGAGTTTGACTTTTTTAATATAGACCAACTTAGGGAGTAGGGGGTATTTTTGATGTGAAAGTTTTTTATTAGGTTGGAAAGAGAGGTGCTAGTGGTACCATTACTATTGTGTTTAAAAGAGTAGATATGGTTAGAGATTCGAGTCTTTATGGGGAAAGCACTGGCACCAATATAGGTATGAATTTTATGGGGGGTTATTGTTGTATTATTTGAGTTGTTTATATTATTAGGGGTGCTTACGGTTTGTATGCTCGGATTCAAGTCAACGTTTAAGTTAGGGTTATTAGTTGGGGACGGTAGGGTGTCTTGGGGAATGAGATCGGATCCATTATTAGTTGGTGGTAGTTGTTGGTCAGTGTGGAGAGTATTATTTAGTGGAGGGGGTTGTTGATGGGGATTGTTGAGGGGAAAAGTGGGAGATTGTGTGTTGGCATTATTTTGCATATTGGTATTAATCTGTGTAGTGGTGTATTGTTTAACAGTACAGGAATATATGACGTTACTTTGTATGCAATCACCGTTTAATGGGCATTCTCTGGATTTTTGGCAGTTACAGTTATTAGTGGGGTGTATGGTGGGTGCTGTTTGTTGGGCAGATTTAATTTTTTTGTTGTTAGATGTGATGATGGTTTGTGCTATATTGGGCATTGTGGAGTAAGAAATTTTAATAGAGTTCTTGTTTAAAATAGTGCTGTATTTATGTGGGTGCTTGAACGAGTTATCTAAAATTTTGAAAAATTCCCTAGCTATGTTAGTTTTTACATTGCAATTATAGGGTGGATTAAACCAAATGTTATCTTTTCTTCTAGTTTTTTTATTTTTATTTTCACTGTGTTCTTGGGGGTTAGCTGTTTTAACTATATTAATAGTTTTAGTATGTCCATTTGCATATTTCTTGGGTTTCTTGGGTATCGTGGTGCTAGTTCTTTGTCTATCTTGTGTAGCCATTTTGTAGGTAACGACATTTAAAGGTTTATTCCCCTGGAGGGGGGGATTATTTTCATATTTAATTTTATCAGTGTATCCCGAGTTAAGAAGTGCGTTATTATAGAAACTAGAATTTTGATCGAAGATAGGTTTATTAGCTGAAAGTCTCGAAATTCTATTTGAGATTGAAGGGACTATTGAGTTAATGATGGATTTAGGGTGGTTAGAGTGCTTATGTACGTAAAATAAGGTTAGATTAGGTTTGTGGTAAGGGCTAAATGATTCGGAGTTAAGGTCTAGTGTTAGGTCAAGGAAATTAGATATTCTTTTCTCGGGTTCTATGGTTATGGTTAATCCGAAGTTTTTAAAGAACTTGTGTAGGTTTTTTTTGGTGTTGTTGTATTGTCTGGGTCTCTCTCTAGAGATAAAGAGCGCATCGTCTCTGTAAAGTCCACCGTGTAAGTGTCCGAATTCAAGCTTTAATTGTCTCAATAAATATAATCCTACTAGGTCAGTAACTTGGGCTGAGTCTGAAGCTCCCATGGTGATATCAAAGTTGTTGGGGCTATCTTTCCTAATCCAAAATTTATTGTCAAATTCTAAAAGGGATCTCCTGGCTAAAATTATTAGATTTTTTTCAGAGTCTGTGATATCTGAATTATTCTTAGCGAAAATAAGAGCTTTGTTTAGTAGGATAGGAGAGATAGACTGATAATAGTTGTCAATGTCGAAAGTGATGAAGTTCAAGTTAGAATTAGATTTATCTTTAAGGTTTAAGAACCATTGTATTTCTTTTTCACGAAATTTTCTTTTCATTCAGTACGTTTTTTGACAAAAATTATTTTAATAATTTTTAAAAATAATTCTCATATTTTTCAAATATTTGAACTTTGGTTTTTTCGAAAGCCAACTTATCCATCTGTATTTCTCCTCTGATGATAAGATTTCGATCTTTGAAAAGCCTTGGCTTAAGGAAAGGAAAATAAACACTAGTTTATTACTGACAACCTTGCATTGAACAATTGAAATTTGAAATAAATTTGGACAACCGTCGCATATTTATCAATCTTTTTTCTTCTATCTCTATATATGTATATATATATATATATATATATATATATATATATATGTGTGTGTGTGTGTGTGTGTGTGTGTCGGGGGTGTATGTGTGTAAGAAACGGCAAACAGATTTAAATACATGAGAAAAGCAAGAAACAAAAGTTTTGACCGGTTTCATTTTTATGAACGAACGTTATCAGATAGAGTGAAGATTTGAAAAATTGCGGCCATACATATGAAAAGGAACAAAAGTTGGCTGACTCCTATTTACATAAAAAGACCCTCCTTATGAATTCGTGTGACCGGATCACATTACAGGCTACCGCCAATACCCCCTGTCAAATACATAACCTAAATGTAGCCCCACAAAATGCCGGCCCACTCCCTTTTTACACGCCTTTTACACGTCTTTCAACTATCACGGCATTAAGATTTAATATTTTGATATTTTTTCATTATTTAATTCTTTTAATTTTTATTTTTTTTAAATTTTAATATAGCACATCTAGATGCTAAATTTTGAATTATAACATGAAAATACGAGAAAATTATTTTCCTGTTTTTAAGACGGAAAATCATCCCTTTCATGATACTAAATTTAACAGGGTTATAAAAATACCCTAAACTAAATCAATCCACAACTTTTCCGTGTTCTTTTTCTTGTTCTTTCTTTTTTCTTCTTATTTTATTATTATTTTTGTTCTTATTAATTGAACTTGTTCTAGAGATCAGGCTTAATCAATAAACCATTTATGTTATCGCATTATTATTCAATAATAATTTGACACCCTTTTATGAATTTACCTTGAAAATATTATTTGTTGAATACAGAATTTGTTGGAGAATTTTGTAGAGGTACTGCTCTTTGATTGGCTTATAATTTAGCGATAACTTGCGAACGAGAATGTTGAATTGTTTTGATTTCTTATGAATTATTGTTCTTTAATTATTAAAAAAAACAATTAGTGATAAAACTTTTAAAGCTCTTTTATTCAATTATTCGAATTGAACTTGTATTTATATAGGTTCGTAATTTTAACTCTTAACCTTATACTTCCACACTCTAGACACTTTCAAAACAAATAACATACCAGATAAAAACGCTGCTAATAAACGTTGAATCACGACGCTTATATATATATATATATATATATATATATATATATATATATATATATATATATATATATATATATATATATATATTCTTTATTTATTTTTCTTTTATTTATAAATTAATTTAGTTCAAATATTCCAAAAATTAACAAAGCCAATAGTTTTCAAAAGTGCTCACTATATATTAGAGCTATTTGTTAACGTAGTTCAACCCAAACAAGGCAGGCCGCCACTGTAGACGTATGAGGCTACTGAGAAGAACGAAAAGAGGAGAAGGTTGAGGGCTCAACCTAAACTGAGATCTGCGCAGCGAGATGTCTGTTTACATTAATTTTAAATTTCTGCATGTCAGTACTGTCGGGGACACAGGAGGCAGGGAGGGAGTTCCAGAGGCCAGCAGCGCGAGGGAAGAAGCTATTTGAGTAGACAGCTCTCCGGATCTGGTGGCCGCCACAGTGAATGGATGGGATTTAGTTGATTGTCGAGTTGGTCTAGTGAATTTACGTCGAGAGGGCACTAGTGTAGCCAATTCATCGGAGCATAATCCATTGAAGTATTTATAGAACAAGCACAAGGATGCTACATTGCGGCGATGGGACAGGGACTGGAGCTTCGTTGACAGTGAGAGACCTATTAGGTTGGCGACTCTTTTTTGGACTGTGTCAAGGATGGAGAGAGTAGTAGATGATGCACCAGCCTAGATGTGGCAACAATACTCCATGCATGGGCGGATGGTGGCTTAGTAGAGATACAGGATCATGGCAGGTGTGAGGAGTTTACTAGTACGGCAGAGGGTGCAAACCTTCTTTGCAGTTTGAGTGCCCGACAATTGTTTCAAAGCCCTGTCGGCTTCTTATCAAGGGCAATACTGAATTATCTCGCAAGTTTAAAAAGCGAAAACCTTAAAATCAGAAAGAAAAAAGGGGAAAAAAAGACAAGGGGAAGATATGAGAAAGAAAAAGCAAATCTTACATATAAGACCTGCCACAGACAATTTGGCCAAACTCAATAGACAGTCGACGTGTCAAACAACATGTCATCCCCAGAGCGGGAAATACCCCCAAATCTTTTCATTTTACTTCCGTGATCCTAGACACACACATTACACAACATACGCACACACACAGTATTATATACATATATACACATACATGCATATATATATATACATATATATATATATATATATATATACACATATGTGCATACACATATACACACTTACTCACACATATACACATAATAACTATATGTTCTTATTGTCAAGTATTAATAAAATATAAAAATTATAAAAATATATTTTACAAGGCGAACTTAGATTATTTATGTCGAGTCATTTCTATTATAATTTATCAATTAAAGCTGTGTTTAGATGATATTATTCTTTTATTATTTTTTTTCTATCCTATTTTCGATTAATTTTATATATATGAAAACTCTTTTATTATCACTTAATTTACATCTTACAATATCTAGTAATTACGTTTATCTTATAAACATACTTTTTATTAAACCCAACCTTATTATAAATTGCCCCTTACGTCTACAGTTGCAACTTGCCTTGTGTGGAGTGAACTAAGTTAAGAAAAAATCAAGTGATATGATCATGTATGTGTATTTAAATGTATTCATGTATGTATATATATATGTGCATGTGTATACATATATATATATACGTATATATATATATATATATGTATATATACATATATATATATATATATGTATATATATATATATATTTATATGTGTGTGGGGGTGTATATGTGTACAGTGATACGTCTGTGATGTTATGTGATGTATGTATTTGTATATATGTATGTATATATTTATATACGTATATGTATAATGTATATATAATGAAATGAAGGAGAGTGGAAAGGAATTAGAGAAAGCAAAAGCCAAATCAAAATTCAATTCAAAAGTTCAAAGCAAGGTATAATCCGCAAAAAGGCAATTTATTCAAGTTAAATTTTCCTTAAGCCAGGCTTTTCAAAGATCAAAATCTTATCATCAGAGGAAGTCGCTGGGATAGATAAGTTGGCAATGGCCAAGATTTAAAATTTGAAAAAATGAAATAAAATAAAAATTGTAGGGAAGGAAACGTAGGGCAAAACTGTGCCAGGGTGCAAGCAAATGTCCGATTGCCAAAAAGTCCGGTGTCGAAGAGTCCAGCGGAGAGGATACGATGTAGATAGGTAGGTCGTTAGAGGCACGAGAAGTAAGGAGAGAAGTTTCAAAGTTAAACTCCAAGAAGCCACAACTTCAGGTACGGCGAAAATCCAGGAAGGGTAAAAAGTCCAATAAGAGGTACATTCGATGATGCAGGCAGGCGTCAGAGGAGATTAAGATGTAAAATATTCGCCATTAAAGAAACTTCCCGGGCAGAGATGACAAAGGAAAGTGTTTTAAAGTGGAAAAAGGGGCAGTGAGAATATTTAAAGTCTGCCCAGTTGAGAAAGCCGGCTATAAATGAAGAAAAGCAGAGACAGTGAAAACAAGAGTATAATATGCGACCAATGGGCAAGGGAGGAAACGGGTAAGTGGAATATGGGAGGAGAAAGGGACGGGTACGAGGAAAGAGAGGGGGGAGGAGAAAGGGAGCGATGCGGTGAAGGAATGCGGATAAAACTAAGAGTGTGAAAGTAGGGGGGTGAAACATAAAGTTGAAATTGGAAGTTAGGCGAATTAGGATTCAACTAGAAAAGGGGAAGAAAGGAAGAATTGAATTTTGATTTGGCTTTTGCTTTCTCTAATTCCTTTCCACTCTCCTTCATTTCTACCTGCTCTATCCTGGATATTGAGCTGTATACTCTTCACAATAGGGTTTTACCTTTCCTAAAAGTTCGCTTTTAGTACACCTCTTTATAATGTATATATATATATATATATATATATATATATATATATATATATATATATATATATATATATACATGTGTTTATGGTGTTCTAAGGATGTTGCTTTGGTTTAAATGTATACGTATGTACGCTGGTTTGTGTATATAATTATGGATGTGTGAGGATGATGAGCTGTATCCATATGCATATGTATGTCTATATATATATATATATATATATATATATATATATATATATATATATATATATATATGTATATATATTAGTTCACCAAGAATAAAGCTGGCCGCCTCTGTAAACGTAAGTGCTACTGAAAAAAGAGGGTGCATTATTTTTTGTTTTGGTGGGGGGGGGGGGTTCAACCTAAATTTATAACTGCGCTGCGAGATGTGTGTTTACATTAGTTTTATATTTCTGCATGCCTGTTCCGTCATGAAACCAGGGAGCAGTGAGGGAGTTCCAGAGTCCAGCAGCACGAGGAAATAAGCCTTTGGAGTAGAATGCTCTTCGGCATCTGGAGACCTCCACATTTATTGGATGGGGGGTGGCAGATTGTTGGGTCGATTTAGTGAATTTAAGTCGTGAGGGTACCAGAGCAGCAAGCTCATCAGAGCACAATCCATCGAAGTATTTGTAAAACAGGCACAACGAAACCACATTGCGGCGATAGGACAGCGGCTGGAGCTTGGTGCATAGTGAGAGACCTACTAAGTTGGCGACTCTATTTTTGACCTTGTCTAAGACGGAGATACTAGTGGATAATGCTCTAGCCCAGATGCGGCAACAATACTCCATGCATGGGTGGATGGTGGCTTTGTAGATGTATAGGATAATGTCAGGTGTGAGAAGTTGGCTAGCACCGTAGAAGGGGTCCACCTTCTTTGCAGTAGCACTGCCAATGTCTTCAATATATTTATTCTAATTCATGTTATCTGTGAAAGTTAGGTCGAGGAGTTTGAATGATGAACTCTCAGGTAGGGTGTTATTTACCATAACAATCGGTGGTTGAAGAGATTTCTTGCAGTTAACATCACTTTCGTTCCACTACAGACTGGACGTAATTTTCTAAGGATGCAGCCATTGCCTCAGATATGTGCGCATCGGTTTTGTTGACATGATGAGAGTAGAGCGTGGTGTCGTCAGCAAATATACCTATCTCAGTTTTAATGACACTAGGGAGATCATTTATGAAAATCAAGAACAAGGATTGATCCCTGGTGTACACCAGCATTTATGTCATGTTGCTTAGAAGAACGGCCGTCGAGGACAACATGGAATTTATTTTAGAAAGAATTTTATTATATTTAATATTTGTCTGGTAATACCATATGATTCACAGATTTTAGCAAAGATCAGGAGTATACTGATTTGGCGGTAGTTTAGAGAATCGCTTCTATCTCCAGCATTCTTGAAATCTTGGTATCATATAAACAATGTTTAAAACAAATCAGGAATAAAAGATTGAGCAAGGCATTTCTTGAATAGTTTTTAGACGACAGGGGCCAGCTCAGGGTTTAGAGAAAACAAGTTTATTGAAGAAAATATAATACAACAGAGAAACAGGAGTAGTAGTACGTTAGTTCTGACTGTCAGTCTCGACTGGGGTAGATTAAACACTGGGAAGAAGTTGCGCTCAGTATTTATGGTGAATTGAAGAGTCTGAATGCCGTTATAGGTAATGTACCATAACAGTGTATATATATATATATATATATATATATATATATATATATATATATATATATATATATATATATATATATATATGCATGTGTATGTATGTGTATGTATGTTTATGTGTATGGTAATACAAAGATAAAAAATGAAAGGATGAGAGTAGTGATACATATATATATATATATATATATATATATATATATATATATATGTGTGTGTGTGTGTTTGTGTGTATATGGGTCTATATATATTTGTATGATCTCTCTCTCTCTCTCTCTCTCTCTATATATATATATATATATATATATATATATATATATATATGTGTGTGTGTGTGAGTGTGTGTCTGTCTGTCTGTGTGTGTTTAGCCCCTACAAGATAGGAGACGCATATTGCCCGGAGGTCAATCACAGTAAACTGGACCTTCAGGGGTTGATTACCGTATAATAAAGGTGATTCAATTGCTGCAATGGACGAGAAAAGAAGAGAAATTTATTACGTTATAGATAGCATGCAAATTCAAGAAAAAACGGTGTACACATCATCTAACACAAAATAAAAACCATGGTACGATTCACTAAGATGCCGTCTCAAAAATGTTGCTATCAACAAAAATATAATGAAAGAACAAAACTTTAATTATCTTCCCAATTACGGAGAAGACGTATAAATAATGACTAAAACTCTTCCTATGTTGTCAAAAAGTTCATAAGTATGTAGTTGTATACATGCGTAAATATTTGGTAAGACTTTAGATGATGTATGAATTTACAATAAGTAACATAAAGTAGGTGCAAGCGCATATACAAATATGTATATATGTATATATATATATTTTTCTTCTTCTTTTTCTTTATTTATGCTATCCCAAAATTCCCAAATAATTTTAATACATTGAGACAATTCGTTTTTGATCCCATTGAAGCTTTTGCCTTGGAATACGCTTAACTGAAAACAGGAAGAATATTGTTTTCCTTGAAATGGCCACTTTTATTTGATTCCTCTCCGTGGACAACAGACCTGAATAGAATCGCCGTCGTTGGATTTTTATACAGACTCCTCTGGATTTACCAATATTTTTGAACCCCACGTTTTTTGGATTTCGTAATTGGTGGTTCCCCTGCCCGTTTGAACTTTTTAAAAAACTTTTTTTTAAACTTTTTTAATTTTTTAATTTTAAAAGAAAACTTTTTCAAATTTGGAACTTTGACAATCCTATCCTGTCAACTTATCAATCATAATTTTTCCTCTGATGATAAGATTTTAATCTTTGAAAAGCCTGGTTTAAGGAAAGAAAGAGATGAAAAATAAATGTTTTTATTAACCAAACTGCTCCTTGTTTTGAACAACTGAAAATATCAATTTGCTTCCATTTGCAGGTCTTATTAATTTTCATTGACGTACTATATTTTTGCTCTATCCAGTATATTGAGCTTTCCTTATTTCGCAATAGGTCCAACTCTCTAAAAGTTTACCTTTTAGTTATAACTTATATATATATATATATATATAAGGACAAGTAGTTAAAATAGGATTATATACATTACTTCTATAAATATCAATTTTCTTTTCAAAAATATTGTTATTTTATTTTTTAAAGGGATTTATTTAAATAATATTTATAAAAAATTATGAAATTGTGTATAACCTACATACGCTACCGTTTCAATCTTATTCCTATCATCAGTGCGTGAATTGACTAATTTTTAGACGTTTTGAAGGCTCGAACCCAGTACACAGTGTCAGCCTAGAATCTGCAAGCAGACAACCTATTCTCACAACCACCGTGAACTGTCAATGTATGCAACTAGAATCAAGCAGCAGACTGTATAATAACCGAGAGAATTCGACGAACGTATACGGAACTTTATATAAAAGCTGATTAACAGTCTACTATTCGGAACTTTTCTTTATGGCTGATCAATAGCCTATTTTTACACCCCCAAAAGTTGTCGACTTTTATTTTATAAAAGGGCTGATTATGATCATATTTATGAATTAATATTAAATTATCTATAACCTACGGACGGACGCAAGTGTTTAAAGCTGATTGTTTCATCAGTGTAGGAAATTAATCATTTCAGACGGGCGGAAGGCGACCACATAGTTCAAAAAGTTAACCTAGAATGTCGAAGCCATCGGAAACTCTCACGTGATTAAGGGGACCCAAAATCTATTTGTAACTAGAAGTGGGCAGTAGCAATACTACTCGAAACGTACATAACTTTACTGTAAAGCTGATGAACAGTCAATTCTAAACATCCTTGAAAGTTCTCGACTTCAAATTCTTAAAACAACTTATGATAATAATATGTATAAATAAATACAGAATTATTTATAAGCTAAAGACGCTTGCGTTATGCGCTGATTTCCCTCATCAGTGTAAGAAAGTACCATTTTCCGACGGTCAGAAGGTACTAACCAAGTTCACAAAGTCAGCCATACGTATCATATATATATATATATATATATATATATATATATATATATGAAGTCAATATAACGCCACGCATATTCTTTTTATTGTGTTACTACGTCTTCTCTACATCATACTGAAAGTTGGACAATATTTGAGTATTGCAAATTTGCAAATTTCGAAGTTGAACATTTTCAACTTACAAGTCACGTTGTAAAACACTAACTCGATCAGTTTTATGATAAACTAATACCTCTTGCATTTTTACTCGTGTTTTCAGGGTCAATTTGTCACATGAAATGGTTGCCAATATATTGATTCACCTCTAATACCATATCTAAGGTTACCCCTACCCCGTCAGAGTGGTCCAAAAAAGTGCAGCAATTTCGGTTTGGATCCAAGGTTATATAATGTGCATTTGCTATAAAAACCTTGGACCGTTGGAGATGAGAGGATTATTTTCTGCTTATTTGGCCCACCCTGTAGCGTTGCACTCAACCCGACTCACATACAAGCAAATATAAATACACTGTATGCATGCCGTAGTTGCGTCAAAAACATGTTGACATTTAGGGGAAAACACTGTGACATTCTTCGTGATAACTACAATTCACATCGGGAGGACGATGAGGAAGCACAGAAACGAGTAATTCTCCAAACCGCATCAAAACTCATCAAAACTGATATCAAGACAACAATTGCGCCAATTGAGGATGCGTATTCAATAACCGCCGAACTTAAACTAGCTGTCACATTAGATTTTATCCCAGAAAGTTTGAGGTTCTTGTTACAATATTTGTTTGTTGGGAAAGATACGCCCAAAAAGGTTGTTGGCAGCGGACAAGCAGCCGTTCAAGCAGTGCGCACAGAAGCTGTTATTGCGCCTGCACAGCTTGATGTCGCGATGCAAATGCACCACTTGTATGAATCACGATTCTTGATTGATAGTTTTTTAACCATGGGGTTTGCTTCATAATATCCAGAGGTGCAAGTGTTTGAAATGAACGCGACATTTTCACTTGCTCCAGATGTGTTAGCCGGTGATATGACATGGATCATAACACAATTACATTGGACGGAAAAGATACCTTCCAAGGTGTGGGAATTATCGCAGCCATCATACCAGGGATGGAAGTCAGTCATAGTATTCTACGACAAAAAACGGTTGCCTTGAAACTTGTCGAAATGACGGAGATCGACATTATATTTCAAAGCATGTCAACCGTCGCTTAGAATTTATGTCGGTCCCATACACATCTGATGTATGTGATCATAATGTGGACATTTTTTGGGAGATGACTGTTCGCTTTCACAAAAGAAAGCTCAGTTGGAAAAGCATGATGCACTTGCTGCATAAGGAGTGCACATATCCGGGAAAATCTCCGATACAATTTCTCCCAATAATAGACATGAACTCAGAAGATAAAACCACCTAAGATTACCTATGCAGTCTATCGTCACAACACAACATGCTGACTATCATAACTTTTGATCAACCGTTGTTTTGGAAGGCGTCTGACATTGTGAACGCTGTTACAGATGATAGTCGATATATGCTGTTGCTTGACACCTTCTATACCTTCATAAATCTGGTACCATTAGGGCTTTGATGGATTGCACTGGACTCAAGATCATGGAGACAATAGATGGTTAAAATGCCGTCGTACACATGGTGAGCGGAAAGGCAGTGCAACGAGCATTTCGTGGCCACCTGCTGGTGGATCAATGTCTCACACGTCAGATTGTTGCCAAGATCATTGAGGATGAACCTGGTTTTCAGGACCAAGTGGAAGAACTTGAGCAAGTGTACATGCTGATGGGGACTAGCGAGTGTACTTTAGATTCATTGTTGTAATCAGATTGAATAGACAGAATCCACACTTCTTTAAATAAGAAAAAGGTTGAACTGGCATGGACCTGCAAAGCCAGCAAACTATGGATAAACTATCAGCACATGCTCAGTATAGCTAGGGCACTTGTTTCAGCTGGTCGAATGGGGTCTTGGGAGATGCATCTCTGTGCTGTCACAGTTTGCCTGCCAATATTCACGGTCGCTAACCATCCGAATTATCTGAAGTCGGCTCGTCTATATCTTCAGAAGATGTATGCATTGAAAGACAGCAATCTCGGAGTACATCAGAAGTCACACTCTGGAGTTCACGTAATCCGACGCAGTAGCTAATACTGGGCTGGTCTTGGCCCCGATCT
>OY744521.1:167569729-167577229 GCA_963556195.1 Sepiola atlantica | reverse complement strand
TAGCACAATTACTTGCATCATTTTCAAGTTAGACCAGATACGCTCTTCAAGGTAATCAGACAAATTTGTTGTAAAAATAATTAAGCGTATAGTACTACCGACTCTAACTGTTATTTTTACCCGTCCAATTTATCCAGGGCCGTTTGTCGAAGAATGGGGTAATAATAGAGTACAATCGAACAAAAATTGAGATGGTATGAAGATTTACATTCATTGCCACCCATGGGAAACGTGACAGCAGCACAACTTCATATCATACTTTCTCGGCTTTAAAATGACCTTGGTGTTTAATAATTACTTTCTTACATCGTTAGCATTATATCTTTGGACATGTGCTTTAGCAATTTTAATATCAGATACTTATATGAGGTACGTTTATAATATTATATCTAATGTCACTGTGCAAAAACTTTACACCAACACATGTCATTACTTAAATATAGTGCAATGAAAAGCTTACCCGAATATGACCTTTGAAACTTGTATTTAATCTAAAATATTTCAATCGCGATATTATTGTATGTGTAAGTGTGCATTTCTGCAGTTTATGTATTCATTCGTATATCAAATTAATTTTAATTATGGTTAACAAAGTATAAGATAACTATGTTTCATTAGATGATATTTGCGGCGGCATCCATGTATTTATATCGTTTTCAAACACTTCGGTGTCCTACATCATTTCGTATATTGAAAGAGCTATTACGAATTTTAAAAAAACTTGTAAAATTATAAGTAGTTGATTTTAGACTATAATTCCAGCAAGATGTGCATTGTTATCCACTCTTATTTATCGGAATTTAAATAGTTGTGGTTTACTTTAAATTATGATAGCATCTGAATTAATACGCACCGGAAACGCTTTATTATGGCAGGCAGCTAAGCAAGCCTATTTTTGCTCTACTTTTCAGATGGAATTTTAGCTGGTTGTAGAGTATTGATTTACTCCTCTCCAGGAGTTGGGCACAAGCCCAGTTTTTATCTTACTCCCACAAGTAAGATGTGACCCAAGGTCGGGTCGGGAAAGTGGGGTTTAAAAATTGCCCGGTAGGGGTGCCTCAGACAGTAAGCAATAAACTTACTCATCCCCAAAGAGGGGAGGTGAAGCCTGGGAGGTGGGACTTCCTAGAACTGAACAAGACAGACCCATAGACCGGCGTAAATCAAGCCTCGAAGGTCAAGACAATACCAGTCTATGTGGTGCAGTATCCATCGGAACAGATACTACACTTTGATCTTAGCCAAAAGACCAAGAGAGTAGTTCACGGTCATTTATCCAGAGTAAACAATTCAATCTGATTAAATATATTTATATTTTAAAGAAATATAAAGGTTAACGGTTTATAAGACAGTACTTCATAAATGTAAATGTGACTTCTGTAAGTTTTCCTTACTTCCCTACATCGAGTCTATATCCAAGCCGATAGAATAAAAACTCAACATATGGGTTGATTATTATCTACAGTATGCCTTATAGGTATGTAAAGTAATATACAGCGTGGCCAATTTGTTCGTACATTTTAAGATTCACTGCGTTAGATCTCAGCTGATCTTTCCTGTAACACAATCAATATGGTTCCACTTTGTTACCAGGTAATGGGATTTTCGATGAATAAACACGCTTAAGTGTTCCATAAAGATGTTAATCGCATGTACATATGTGAGCAAAAGCGTTAGCGAGAGGCCCGTTAAGCGAAATTAGATATACTGAGATGAAAGCGGTTAATACATGCATATCCACATGAAAAGAAACTAGAAAAACCGACGAAAAGAATTTAATGTCGATTCAATAATGTGTGTTATGAATTTGCATTAATTACTACAAATTGGTGTAGATGTTCTGGGCCTACATATTCCAGACTACATTACATTTATACTAGCATTAGATAAACAAGTCCAGTTCGTTCTTTATGTGATTAGCCGCTAGAATGTTATCCCATCATAATTGACACACAAAATAATTAATATAAAACCCTTTATTATTGTGGTTAAATGTTCACTGAATAACATGATGTTAAACATCTATCTGTTTTAGTTATGTTATTTTTCTCATGAGGACAAAAATCAGGACGTAATTAGTAAACGATGAATTAAAATAGCACTATTGTTAATACTTTTGACATTATTTCTAATTCTTTAACTTTAAAGATTTATAAACAGAATACTTATATAAACTAACTTTTTTCATTAATCTATCATCCTTTAAAAGGAATTGTTAAATGAGAATATTAAGGGATTTAACTATTGCTAACATCATCTTTAAAGTATAACCATACTGTTATAATTATAAGGAACATAAAGAAAGTAAACAATTTATTTCTTCTAGATGAAAACATGATTACACAATTACGTATTATTTTAGTTTTAATTAAGTTTTTATTGTTATGCAATTTGATATAGAAACGATTATAATTGCAAATTATTTGATGAATCGAACTGTTCTATTACCAATAGTGAGGAAATTGTGTATTCCCATCTCACACAACATTATTAAGTCGTAATAAAACACCAAAAATCAGACAGAAATTTAAATCGTCATAAACGATTCCACAGTCAGCGACGTCATCAATTAGGTAAATTGCAGGTACTCCTAATTGTTTATGTATTACTGTCATAAGTATTGTTTAGGCATATTCAGGTTTTATTATATTTATTTTTATTTGCATTTAGCTGGATATATGTAAGAAATCCTAAAAGCTGAGACTCCCCTTACGACCCCCCCCCCACACACAAAAAAGCGGTGGTAGCAGCATTTGCTGTTAGCAAAGAAAATTATATTGAGGAATTATAGAAGATAGACAGGACGTGGATGCAAATCCCCATCCAGACCACTAGTGTTAGAGTATATAGAGTGCTAAGGTTCTTAAGAGGTTTACAGTCTAATGACAGTGAAAGCCATCAATCCTTATTAGGGATACCTCAGTGATAAACGGCAAGTGCAATAACGGAAAGTTGATTGCAATGCTTATCAGAAGAAGACTCGTCATCTATCAGACTCTATGAACACCACATGGTTTTACAGGTCAGCAATAACAGGTGATAACTTGTGTGTGAACTTAGATCAAGTTTGAAAATAATAATAATAATAATAATAATAATAATAATAATTATCATTATTTTTATAATAATAGTAAACGCCAGGTGCTATTATGCAAAATGATTTGCAACAGTTCTTTTAAAATACGAATATTGCTGGAAATCTGGGGATACTTTTCATACGGACTCAGGTTATTGAAATTGTAAAAACACCAAGTGAGTATAATAATAATAATAATAATAATAATAATAATAATAATAATAATAATAATAATAATAATAATAATAATAATAATAATAATAATAATAATAATAATAATAATAATAATAATAATAATAATGATCTTCATCCAGGTCATTCAAATAGAATTTTGAATGGAAAAGTATGCACTACTAGATATGAATAGAGGAAAACTGGAGACAATAGACGGCATAGAACTGCCCAACAAATTGAAGATGAGGGCGCTATGCGAAGAGAATAGCTAGACATATCGGAAGTTCTGGAAGTAGACACCATCAAAGATACAGAAATAAAGAGAAGATTGGATAAGAATAAAGAAAAACACGTAGAAAAAATATGTAGTAGAAATCTAGTAAAAATAAATAAACACCTGCCCAGTATCGCTAATAAGATACTCTGGACCATTCATAGGCTGGACTGAAAAAAAACTCAAACACTTTCACCAGAAAACTAGAAAATTATTGGCCATGCACAACGCACTACACCCAAATCCTACGTGAAAGGAAATGAAGATGGAAGATGACTGGTAAATAAAGACGACTGCGTGGAAGACACAACAACAGCTGCAAAAATACATAACCCAGTACATCGCAGTAAGAGACATCGCAACAATGAACAACTCGGAAGCACTGAGACCAAAAATAAAAAGACAAGAAAAGAAAAGTGGGAAGAATAACAGCTACAGAGACGTTTCATGAGAATGACAAAAGAAAACACCAACCAAAATTACTGAGCATGGCTAAGAAAAGGACACTTGAACAGAGAAATAGGATATTTACTAAAAGCTTCACATAGCATACTACATTAAAGCTAAAATTGATAAAACCCATGAAAAACAGTAAATGAAAATTGTGTGGACAAATAGATGAAACAGTACATCACATAAGTGAATGCAACAAACTCACCCCCCAAAACATATTAGAACATAACCAACTGCGTGGAGAAAGCAGTACGGTGGGTACTATGAAAAAGATAGAATTTTGAACACGCTGACAAATGGTTATAACATAAAACAGAGACGTTACTTGAAAACAAAATCACAAAATACTCTTGGATATGGAGGCGCAAACAGATAAACTCATCGAAGCAAGAGGGCCGGGTGTCATAATAGTCAACAATAATATAAAATCCTACTAACTTGTAGATTTTGCCGTTCCAGCTAACTACAGAGTGCAAGTCAATGAGACAGAAAAACAAAGCAAATACACAGAAAGCGATATGGAGCATGAAGAAAGTCAATACAATACCGATAATGGTATGGAGCACTAGGAACACTTTCCCAAAGAATTGAAAAATAGGCTGGTAAAAAATTGGAATCTAAAGGACAACGGAGACCATACAAAAGACGTCGATGATAGAAAACAGGTGCAATCTTAAAGCACATCATAGAATGCGGCAACCAACCCGCATAATCTACGAACCCTAACCAGCCACATCGATGTGGCAACAGAAAGAAAACAAAACAACTAGAATGACACAACCACATAAACCCAGGAAATAGAAACTGCAAGATACTTCATAAACTGACCACCCAAGTAATAGCACAAGCATAGGCTTATATATAACAAACTAGTTGTGAAAGGGTCAAGGAAAATAAGATCGAAGTGAAAAAAGTCTGACAAGACCCGCGCTGGAAAAGTGCGGAGAATTCTAGGACGTCTTGATACTTTTTGCCACGCAAATACCAGACGAGACCAATGGTTGTTGTCAGCGAGAATTCAATGGTAAGCGGATGTTGTGATACCACAAAGTTAGTTGCAGGTCATCAAACAGTAGTGGAGAGTACTGGAAATCTGGGGAGGCTTGTTATCACCAAGACTCCAGTAAACACCACCGGTTATTATCAGTGAGCAATCACTGATGATGACTAGTGTGAGAACTCCTAGTGAGTACAAATAATAATAATAATAATAATAATAATAATAATAATAATAACAATAATACTAATAATAATAATAATAATAATAATAATAATACTGAAAGTGGAGATATTTTGAAAATAAATAATAACATAATTAAATACATCTCTTGTTTTTTATTTGCTTCCAGTCATGAAACTGAAAAATACAAGATAGATAAAATAGCATTGATTTCATGAATATTGATGTGTTCAGCTTAAAAACGTAGTCTTTAGGGAAAATTGGAAATTGATATATCTTATTGCAATTAGCAATTATGCTTAAGTTCTCAGAAATGTGCATACTGGATATGCATCTTTCATGGTTTAAAAATGTTTTAAAGGATTACAATTCTGAAAACGAATTCTAACATTTTCTTTTGGGTTTTTAACTTCAGAATGGAGAACAAATCCTAAATGCAATGTATATTTTATGGAAATTATTTATTTTATAGACAACACCTCTTCAGTATTGACAAGCGAGATACTTTAAAATGGCATGTTTATTTAAAAAGATTTTTGTATATGTATATTACTTTTATTTACCACTACAAGTATTATTTGTAGTTATTGTGATAGGAGTAGTAAAATAATACTTATTTTTCCAATAGTAAAATAAACCGCCCGTTAGAAAGAACACGCACATATGTAAGCACCAGTCTCGGCTGGTTCCACACTATACGGTCTTGAAGTGTCAAGCAGGATGTAACGTCGAGGAGGAAGGGTACCAACTAGACATTTACTAGAAGGGTGCGTACATACTGACACCATGATTTGTCTTATTGACAATCACATTTTCAGGGGGATCAAGACTTGTTGCTAGCGATAAATTAATGGTAAACGCGAGTGCTGGAAATAAGGGAGAGTTATGGTCACTATGACCTCAGGGAATATCACTGCTTACTGTCACGGAGTTATCACTTATACCAACTTGTGTAAAAATGTTATATTATAGAGGGGCATGTGTTAGAAAAGTTGAACTTGAGATTGATATAGGGTAGTGCATGTCGGGCTAAAACTAACTGTGGGGAAATGAATCTGTTTCCCACGATTGAGTAACGGATGAAGTTAAGCATAAAGAACAGGGTATTGGGGTCAATAAATCTTCGAGATATAGGCCGACAGATTGACCACACGATGACGGCACGTGTTGTCGCTCAGAAAGAAACGAAAGTTTTTTTTTATGTTCTGCTCATGGGTCCAAACGAGGCAGACGTAAAAGAACTAGTTTTTTTTTATTATTATGTCCCGGACATGAGATGGGGTGATGGTCAGGTCATAAAGTGTAGTTGAAGTTCGCAATTGGAATTTGGGATAGAGTGGTTCACGGAGTCTAAAGTGAAGTTTAAGGCGACACAAGTTTAGCCTTATCAGTTGCCGTGCAAACAATATATTTGTTGTTAGATAGCAGAGTAATTGTTTATTGCTTATTGTTCACCACATTATTTAAGATTTTCTTGATATCGCGAGTGCCTAGCTTGTGTTACTCAATGTGTTTCCTGTTCACTACTGTATATCAACTCTTTGCTTCATCTTTTACAATCTTACAACTATTCTTTTACGCTGTAAGTTTCTGTATATTACTTACTTGTGGCGGTTGAATCGTCGGAATGATTAATTCCCTTGTAATATCTTGTCGCTTTGAGCAACTGCACATAAGCTTTAGGACAATATTTTATGATGAGATGCATCACTACCACAAGGTGATCAGCGTTCCCGAGCGGGCTATGGGCATTCGTCGCAAAATCTTCGGGATGTGAGGTCAAGAACAGGTCGAGAAGTGAGGCTTGCTGATCCACACGATCAAGGAGGCGAGTCGAAAATGTGACAGTCTGTGAGAAGGAGTCCGCTATTAAGAACCTATATGTGGACGTTCCAACTGCGTCTATATAACTAGAGAATCCAAGCCAGCCAGGGTGATGTACATTAAAATCCCCAAATACATGTATTTTGGCACTTGAGTCTAGTGCTGTATATATGCTTTCAGAGACAGAGTTAAGCAGGGTGCAGTCCTTGTTCAAAACATAACGGTATATAAAATATAAGTGAATAACGTTGTGATGTAAGGTTAAGCTAACCCCCATGTAGGCTGACTCATCTGATTCATACCGTGTTCTAGTTATAAGGATGGTGTTCCGAACATGAATACTAGCCCTTGTATATTTTCGTCAGAATCTTTATGGTAGACTGGGAGGTATTTTCTCACGTCAAAATGATGTGAAAATATTGACGATTGTACGTGTGTTTGACTTAGTGCTAGGCTATCCGTGTAGTTTACTAGAAGAAAGGTGTCTATGCCAATGATATTGATTGTTGCCTCAAGGGC
>OY744521.1:167499729-167564729 GCA_963556195.1 Sepiola atlantica | reverse complement strand
CACAGACACATGTATATCGTTCTCTATATCAAATGAGTCATATAACCATGGAATCATTGACATAATAGAACTTTTACCACACCTGACGGATATGCAGATAAGTTTACAACTATGCATTCCGTATATTTCTGTGGCGAAGCTTATCGAATGGCTGATATTGGTTCACATACTATGGCAAATACAACTCTTGGAATATAAATGTCACGTTTTAATGTTCCCATACCATGACCACAAACACATGTCGACAATTTATTTCAGGAAGGAAGCGTATTCGAACAATTGCATATCGCGTCAAATCGAACATCAGGGCAAGTAAATTTAACCGACGTTTAAAGTGAGCGTACCGGGCCATAATCAACGATTTCAAATATCTTAAACCTGATCACTGCTATATCTGCCACTCAGTATTGTAGTAAAGCAGAGTAGCATGTGTTACACTACTGAGAATGCGCATGGCATCATGCTCATATTTTCAGGACAGGTTTGTGACTTTCGGAGAAGCCATTTCACACCATATTTTTCGAATCATCTGGAAGGCAATATCAGAAATGTATTCTGCAACCTTCCTGCAGAGTGTAAGACGTTTAAAAACATTGCTACATGTGCACATACTTGTGTGCACGTTTCTGCTGTTACACATTTACCACAAACAGAAAAACAGCATACAGAAAACTCTAAGATCCTTGAAAGACATAACAATATATTTCACCATACCCATTAAGAATAGTTCAAAAACCTTTTACTTGCATAGTTTAAAATATAACTTCTCAGATACTACATGATTAAATGTGACACGACTCGTAAAAACCTACTCAAACGTTTTAGTAACTCTCAAAAAGAAAATATGGCTTGGCGTGTTCAATTACCGAAATACATTTTATGTTGTATTGTTTTCTTTTTCTTTTAAAACCCTATGTTATCGTTTCAATACACTTTGCTTTTTTCATTCCTGATGGGCATTGCATCTTAGGGCAATATATTTATTGGATATGTGAAAGGGCTCTTTTTTTCCTATTGGTAAAGCCATCGATACGGGTTGGGCAGCGTTCAGTTGTTTGATTCAAAACTTGGTTTATCCAGCCCTGAAGATACCAAGTATCAAAAATAAATGACGAGGAATCACAGCTACATCATTACCGTGATAATATCACAGTTATGCCTTGCTGATCAGTTCAGTGTTGCTAATGCCACATTTTTATTTATCTTTGAGACAGGTTTTCACAGATATTTCTCTACAGTAAGTGTGTATGGGTATGTTCGCCTTTAGTTATATCCACACATTGGAAGCGACGTGGTCTATTTTAGTGTATCCGTTGTTCAATTTCAACAAAACCCGTTACGTTCATTAGTTAGCAGGTTTTTACTTTTTTTTTATACATTATGTGTTAGAACAAATATCAAGCAAAGCTTTATAGGAAAATGTAAACACGGATATCGGACACTTTCTTTACATTTTTTAAAATATATTTCACCCCAAACAAGGCAGACCGCCAGTGTAGACGTAAGAGATTAGTGAGATTTAGAGTGTAGGTTTTGGGTGTCACACAAAGTTGGGAGCAGTGTAGCGAGATTTCTGCATGTCACTACTGTCGGAGAAACAAGAGCAAGGAGGGAGTTCTGGCGGCTAGCAGCACGAGGAAAACAACTATTGGAGTAAAAGGCTCTCCGGCATCTGCTGGCCTCCAAAGTGAATTGATGGGATTTAGCTAATTCTCATATTTGTCTAGTTAATTTACGCCGAGGGTTCACCAGAGTAGCCAGCTCATCGGAGCACAATCCATTAAAGTATTTGTAAAATAATCACAAGGATGCAACATTGCGGCAATGGGACAGGGGTTGGAGCTTGGTTTATATTGAGAAACCTATTAAGTTGGCGACTCTTTTTTGGACCTTGTCTAGGAGGGAGAGACTAGTGGATGATGCACCAGCCCAGGTGTGGCAACAATACTCAATGCATGGGCGGATGGTGGCTTTGTAAATATACAAGATAATGTCAGGTGTGAGGAGTTTACTAGCACTGTAGAGGAGGCCCACCTTATTTGATTTGGCAATGTTTTCAATGTATTTGTTCAAATTCATGTTACCTGTGAAGGTTAGGCCGATGACTTTAATGTTGATCTCTAAGGTAGGGTGTCCTTTGCCATAACAATCCGTGCTTGGAGAAGTATCTTATAGTTAGTGAAAGAAAATAGCTTTGTTTTTGCGGCATTAAAAGTTACCAATCATGTATGTTCCCAATCCACTACATCATGAAGGTCATTTTCTAATTAGTCAGCCATTGCCTCGGATATGCTCGCACCCGTTTTGACTACATGACAAGAGTAAGGCGTGGTGTCGTCAGTAACTATACCAATCTCAGACTCAATGTCATCAGGGAGATCGTTTATGAAAATCAAGAACAATAAAGGTCCAAAGGTTAGATCCCTGGGGTACAGCAGCATTTATGTCATGATATAGTTTCATGTTTCTATGAAAATATGTCGTTTTTAGCGTGACACATGTTTATTTTTAATAATTTTCTTTTCAGTAATGTTGTTAATATTTTATTTGTCTTTTTTGTATAAATTAACATATACACCTTTTCATAACAGCTGTAATCTCGTATAACATTTTATGAACTCTCTATTTTTGATTATGATTTCACCAAATTTGACAATTTCTTTCGTATTTCCTAAAAATTTAAATAACACCTAAAGAATTACATATGTATTATACTCAGAAAATGTGACCAGGTGTTAATGCATTGAGCTCATGTTAAAACGATTTAGTAAGAGATGTTTCACTTCCTGATTTAATTGCAAATTGCGACTTATTAGAACAAAAAATAATAGAAATTATTTTTAAAAGTATAACTCACTCCGAAAACAGAGACATATCTTAGCATTCATTTTGTGTGATTAAACTATATAAGAAAACACACTTTAGAGAAACCGACATTAACGGAATCAGCTTAATTATAATAAAAGATAGACATGTGTGTGTGTGTGTGTGTCGAGACAAGAGTAATAAACAATGTTTCCATACTTTCAAACTTAATTGGAGCACATATTATATATGTGTTTGTTAGCAAATTTTTATACAGCTTTATTTCTGATAATACGAAACACGCCAATATACTGACAGAATTGAATCTCTTTTGTGTTGCGTCATTTGAAATATTTTTATGTCCTTAATATTTCGCAGAGATTTCCTTGTTGAGAAACATCTGTTCATTTCCATGTTTTACGGACACACATACTTGTATTCTGTCTAATATTAAGGTTGCGAAAAAATCGAATGTTTAATAAATCTTTTATTGCTAGAAAAATGCAGAAATTCTATTCAAATATTAATTATTTTTTTATTTTAAAATAATTTTGCAAGCGATTAATCCCAAACAAGAATGTTAACGAAAGGTAATTTCTGTTTGAACATTAATTGTTTTTTCTTAATATTTTCAAAAATCAATAAAAGAGTGACGTATATTAAATCTGCGTGTTTAGCAATAAAAATTATATTTCCCAATAAAGAATTACAGAAGAAAGAAAATAGAACGTAACAAGAAAGCGTGGCTAAAAAAATACTATTTCAAAGTATGCTTGAAATGATAGAAAATATCGCCATCATGGAACTAAAGTATGACATACATTTCTATTGGATGAGCACGCAAAATCAAGATATAAGGATAATGAATCCTTTTCTAGATCTAGATCAAAATTCATTAGATGATTTTGACTAAAGAAAATGTCTAAATTAAAAGGCTGAAGCGATTTTAAGAAGAAATCTAAATCCAGTGAATATTTCTAATGACTATAAATTCAATTCAATGTAAATGTGATATATAAGAATTGTCAAATGGAGGTTGTGTCAATATTACGCCCCCCAAAATCGATTTAAAATAATCTAAACAAACAAAAATTGGATAATATTTATAAATTGATGTCTAAAACCTATAATAAAAAAAATAAAAAAATCGGAGGTATCTAAAGTTTTCGGAAATGATTCAACCTATTTCATTCCCTTTGCATAAATTCAACTAAATATTGCATACATTACGACGCCTTATACATCATGCCTTGCTCTGAGCAGTGTAATTCCAAAAGGTATAATGGTCGGTTATTTAAAAAAGAATCATGAATATACAGATATACATATATATACATATACCTAAGTGTAAATACACAACAAACGAAAAGTGTTTGCAGACATGAATTGTTATGATTCAATGCAAATAATGTCATATGTTTTTATTTTAAAAGCATTCATACGCCTTATATTATCTAACCAATAACTAATATTTAGATTTAAGAAAATATTTCATTTTTGTTTATTGTTTATTACACATTTACTCAGTTTACGGTGTACCAAAAGTGTTAGCAATATAATACATTTTATGAAAATTGTTCGTGGAAACAGCTTAACGATGGAACAGAAAGCTTAAAACTGCACAATTACTTGCTTAGCGTAAAAATAGGTTGGCATTCTAAAAATTCAACGAGCGGGATGATTGCACAGTGAAAATATATGCAAAAGAGGAAAAAGTACAACGCAAAAAGTATAATCGAGGTCGTCCACGTACAGTGTCCAGGAAAGATAAAAGGAAAATGAAAAGAAGTTTCTCCCAGAATCATCAACTGCAATTTAAAAAAGTTGTGATCAAGCTTGCGTCTCAGGAATATAAAAGACAGCAGCAAATCCTACTTTCTAGATATTAAATAAGAGCACACATAATGTTTGTTCTGTGTTAAGTGAAATTAAACGGAAGAAGAGAAGAGAAGAGAATGGGCTGACATGTATATGAAAATAAATCGCTGTGGGCATATTAAGCGTGATGATGGACAGAAGAGAAGTTACATTCATTGTTACTGAAAGTCAAAAACTGTCACTTCATTGAAAAATATTCCCTGATTAAATTAACAGAATAAAGACCTTCGGAAATACCTCATATTTCAGTAGGATATTACCACTTGCCATTATTCTCGTTTAACTATCGATTGGTGTACAAACTAAATATTTAAAGGGAACAAATTCATGGATTGTCCCCCTCAAAGCATAGATAGTCTTTTATGAAACGTCAGATTCACGAGAATGGACGCCAATTTAGTTGCAAAAACGATCTATTTCATTGTATTTAGGAAGTATCTCTTGGCCTAATAACTATAGACGGGAGGAAATGTCGTCAGTGGATAAAAAGACTCGTAGAATTGTTTAAGAAAAAATGACAAAAACATAAACTATAAACATTAAGTTAATCACTATATGTGTGATTTTATTTTCCTATTGGTGAATGGTTATACTTTTCGATGTTTGAACTGACATCAAAACACAATGTGTCTTATTTATGTCCGCTTTTTATGCTTGAAAAAGAATAATATTACCAAAAAAAGTTGCATATGAAACTTTGGGTCGTTATATTTATCGTTATTTGCACACATTATAATTCACATATTTCCAAAATAAAATGAGGAGAAGACAATAGTGTGATTAGCATCAAATACAACATTTCGAGATGTTTGAATCGTCTTCTTTTGAATAAAATTCCGAAGGTATATGTACAAAATTTAACTATTTGCAAATAATACTTTTAGGAATGTAATTGTTTTCCATTTAAACTGAGAAATTCGATGACGTAGGATGTGACCTTTGGTGACAAATTGTCAACGAGCCATCTATTCAGCTACGCAATTTAATCGCGAATTAAGAGATAAGAAGATATGTATATACATCTAAATCAAACATAGTTATTTTAACTCCTTGCGACTTTGGAGATAGTATTCGGTCTTGAGGAGAGTGCAGTTTTTAAAATCAAAAGTGTAGGTTAAACTTTTACTGTGTTGGACTAATGCATTTGTGGATTGTTTTGTTAAAGGTCCTGTTTGTGTTCGAGAATGCGAGATTATATATTGCTGGACGTTTCACTAATATAAAACATCGGACATGCGGCACATTTTATTTTGGAACAGGTGTTTTTAGGCGGATGTTAGGGACTGAGTTTAGTGTTTAGTAAATCTTTCATTTTTTAGAGATTGATATTACTATGATTTTAATTGTGTTTGTAAGGAACTAGGTATGCGATTATTGGGAAGAAGTTTGTAAGATTTATTTTTCTCACTTATATCGGTGTTATTTGTGCTGGTGATGTTATGAGGGGAAAAATGGTGTTAGTCTGTTTTATGTTGTGGATATGAATGGTTTGCGTTTAGCGTTTTGGACAAACAAATTGAAGATATTTAAAAGCTTGGTAAGTGTTCTAGATATAGATTTCCTCATTGCGGAGGTAAGCGGGGCTGCAAATTCACAGAGCCCTGAGCAACGAGCCTATGATAATTCCTGATTATATTCTGTTATAGTGGTCGAAGCAAAAATGTATGAGACCATTTTTATTCGTAGGTGTTCTAATAAAAGAGAAGTTTAAACCGTTTGGGGTGTTGTGCAGAGTGATATTAAGGAAGTTGAGGATTTTATTATTTTCTAATTCGGAAGTGAAAGAAAATGGAGAGTTAAATTTTATTAAGTGTGTCAACTATGTCAGGAAGATTAATATGATGTGGGTAAATAAGGAGTCTATCATCAGTGTATATAAAGTAGTGATAGTTGTTTGGTAGGATTGATATGAAGGGGGTCTTCTCTAAAATTTGCAGGAAAAGACTCTGCTTAGAGGGGTGATTATAGGTAAACAGAATTTGCGTTTGTATAATTTGTCGTTAAAAGTAAAATGCCATTGTTGTGTGATTAAATGGCATAATTTAATAATTTGGATGGTCAGGATGAGAACTTAATTTTGAATTTTATTAGATGAATTTTTAAGAACAAAGCTATAGGTAGGTAAGTAAAAAGATATTGCAAACTGTCTTTAGTGAGGTTATTCATATAGATATGTTGGACTCTTTGTAGCAGATCTCCGGAGTATTTTTATATATACTGGACTAATGAAACTTAGGAGGAGGTGAGTATTTCTGCCAATGTTTTGGCTAATTTATGTTGTAGCTGCCGTCTTATAGGTTTCATGGGAATGTTAGCTAAATGTGCTTTTGCTAAGCCATGAAGTCTTGGAGTTTTAGGGTGATGTTCAAGGAGTGTTAGCCATGGAGGGTAATCGTCCAAAATCTTTCTTACCTCGCGTTTAAAGTAGTGTGTCCTTGGTTATTTGATGTAAGGTGGTATTTGTGTAGATGTTGTCATCATTTAGTAGGAACTTGATTTTTTGTGTGTATTCATCTGCGGTCATGATGACAACACCGCCTCCTTTATCAGCACGGGTGATGTGAATGTCTTAGTTATGGGTAAGCTCTCTGATGGCTTCAGAGTTTCTCCGAAGTAAAGTGGTATAATTTGGTGGATAAACTGAGGTTGTAATAAGACCTTGGAGGTAGTTTTTTTCAAAGTCGGAGTCGCCATGTCTGTAATTTTTGTGACAGTATCAACTATGTCACCTTTACAAAATCCGGTGGCGAATTTGAGGCCTACATTAAAGGGTTCCCGTTGTGTGTGGGTTAGTATATATTTGGATAAGTAAAGGACGAGATCTTCGTTGACTAACTGTTCCATGCAGCTTTGTCACATAATGTGTGTAGTTTCTTATTTAAATTGTGTTGTGGTTCTTCGCTGTTGTTTTTCATGTGAGTTTTTATATATTTCACTGTTGATGTCGTGAAGTATTTGCGTTGTTGTAAAGTTTTAAGGATGCCGTCATCTTTGGTATGGAGGAAGAGTTCATTATTACGAAGTTCTGTGCTGGCAGCGTGGAAGAAATCCTTGATGTACCTTCAGAAATGTGGTGGGAGGTTCTGAGTACTTTGTGCGAACTTCTTAGGATGACTTTTCCGTTCTATGCAACGATTGAGGAAACATCTCCTGTTATGGTAAGAGGCAGCTGCTGGATAAAAACGTTTTTATTTGCCTACAAGTGTACCGGCCTTGTGGTTGTTTTCCATATCGACAGTATGACGGTAAAAATACACGATATATCATGAAATGAAATGCTGTGGCAGAGAAGATGTCTGAAAATGGCCAAACGGAAAAAAGGTAAATACAGGAAAAATCCTCAAGAAACGAGAGATGTTACCGGTTTTGTTCGGATCAACGAACGTTTTCAGAAACAGTGAAAATTCTTAATTTATTCTATAACAGTAAAAACATAGAAGAAAGAACAACGCACAAAGAGACGTCATTGACACGCGTTTAACTATGTTATATCAGTTAAACGGCCACAAATATAAAACACCACATTTAAAAACACAAACAGGACTTCAAACACAAGCCTCCTACTAACGCACTAATTACACACCGAAACCTTTTACCCACAATTTTAATTTTTAAAACTGCACCTTCCTCGAGATGAATACTCTATTCTACGTCGCAAATGCATCAAAAGCACTATAATACTTATCTCATCATCATCTTACATACACTTCAAACTCGGATCGTATTCCTTAAGAAAACATCTGGCAAAAATCGAACTGAAACAATGCAATATATTGCGCTACCGTGATCCCGTTAAAAGTAATTTTTCTTTTTAACTACACTTCATCCATATTTTTTTAATTTCGTTTCCTTTTTCTTTCCTCCCCCTTTCTGTATTTTGACGTCCCCCGCACGTCTTTTATTATTCTTTCTTTTCTCAAATAGTTAAACGCGTTTCAATAAGACATTATGATACTGCAAAATTTTACATAGTTGTTGTCTATATACTATCCAGTGGTAAAAACTGATGCTGGCATCACGGGTGACAGTACCGCTGGAATCACCGACACTTGTTCCAGCCCTTAGTTAGTAGATGGTTACTGCAAGTTCTCTCGCCATTGTATGGTTAACATCGAATACTTAGATTTTCTTGAATATAAGATGACTTCTTAAAAAACAGGAGATTCATTTAGATTATGTAGCGTACAACAACATAAGACTGTCCTCCGGGTGATTGTGTGAATGAATGACGAAATCTGACACGTAGGATTGATTTAAATGAAACGCGTACGGTATGTACACGGTTACAATGTATAAATGCGTCATAAAATGTAATTGATTACGTAATTTACGTATCCACAAGTCACATTTCAGTAAACAACGTAATTTCCATGCAGGAGAATGTAAATCGAATAGTTGGATTATTAATTAGAATTACATCTGGAATATTTAGGATTTCATTGCTGATCGCCACAGAAATTGAAAGCAAGTAAATAGTCCAATAGCGCAATCGTTAAAACTCATCAACAAGCGAAAATGCTCGGTTTTCTTTGAAAATCAAGCCAGAATCGTTTTGACACATCATGATTGGGCAAACATTAAACATTTTTCAACAATATATTATGCAACAGTTAAGATGGGCATCTTTTATATTACTAGGGGTAATACGAGTTGGAGTAAGATTAACAGCTTAAATTGTAGGTTTAGTTTAGAAAGAATAAATTGTGAAGTCCTGCTAGATATGTACTATCTTCTAGCGATCCACTAAATCATCTTGTATTTATGAAACGTGGACCCATAAATAGCATTTTCAAGATAAAGTTATTCTCATTTTACTTCTTGATTGAAAATATCCTAGTTTATTGTCTGATAGTAAAGAAACAGAATAAGCTTCCACTTAGCATATGAGAGATGAACAGAACTCATATACACCATGTACATGATGTATATATATATATATATATATATATATATATATATATATGTATGTATGTATATATATATATAGAGAGAGAGAGAGAGAGCGAGAGGGAGAGAAAGAGAGAGAGAGAGATTTTTAAATTAAGTTATTGTATACATTTTTTTTTCATAAGTAATTAAACAAATTAACATTTTGAGTGCAAAAAGTTAGACACGGACGCGCGTTTCTGGCTATAATCAGTCATAAGCATGCCGTACCGTGCAGGGATTGAACATTCAATGTTCATGTTCGTGAAATAGCGCACTAAATACTAGACTAGAATGACCTGCCCATCTAAGAACGACTTCTAATCTTTAAAAAGCGCTTATCTCCATATTCTTAAATAATAAAAACAAAACGCTCAGGGTAGCGAAAAATAAAAACGCACCGTAACAGCACCGGCCGGTATCGGCAAAAACAATAAGAAATGATCTACGTTTATATATATATATATATATATATATATATATATATATATATATATATATATATATATATATATATATATATATATATAGGGTGGGCAAAAATAAGGGTCCTATTTTTAAAAATTCATAACTTTTTTATTTATTGATTTTTTTAAATTTTTTTTTTAGAATAAGTAAAGGACCCCTTCCGAAGCAAGCATGAGCCGTATTAGCCCTAAGGAACGTACCCTCATTTAGAAAACATTATTTTTGCTTAAAAAACTCAAAACAGTGTAAAAAACAATACTTTAGTTTTTGTAAGTTTTAAGAAGTGTTTTTCGGCTAAAATTTGTTTTGTTTATTTCAAAAAATCTCGGAAGGGTCAGTCTACACACACATAAAGTTTGGTGAGTTTAACTTTTATTTTGTGGAAGTTATTCAAATTCAAGTTATTCAAATTTAAAGATAGGACCCTTATTTTGGCCCACCCTGTATATACATATATATATATATATATATATATATACATATATATATATATATATATATATATATATATATATATACATATATATATATATATATATATATATATATATATATATATATATATATATATATATATATATATATTATATTATATTATAATTGCGTAGTACTACATCTGTAGGAACAAAACTGGTTCGGTGATACGGCTCCAAGTTGAAAACAACAAACCACGCATGTTGTTACTGAAGTATTTGAAATAAATATATCCGCAAACATCGATGTGGATAATCATAATGACGATTTCGTCTGCTATTTGTTGATAATATTAGTATTGACAGATGTGGCTGTTCAGCAAATAAAAAAATGAATTTCCTATGATAACGATGAAAAAGAAATGCACAAAAGATGTAACCGGAAATTGCCAATCTTTTACTCAAACACACAAAAAGGTGCGGAAATAAGTATATCATGAATTCGCACAAAATTGAATCTACAGCAATTTATTTCATATTAACCTGCTGTGAGTCAACGTGTTTTTGTTCCAGATTTAATATAACATTCTACCGCCTTCATCCACAGCACGACGCTATTATTTACTCGATGTAAATTACTTTTTTACCTTTCTCTATTTTGTCAGAATGAGATAGTGTTACATGCTCGTATATGTCGGTTAGGGTGAAAGTGGGTCTGGAATCCATAGAAAGATTGGCACAGGTTGTTATTTGTTATTTACTTCCTTCTAAAAGCGTTGAGACAAATGTCTGATTGTTTTAGGCAAATAACACAAAAAAAGAAATATTTGAAAACCCATGCAAAAATAAGCTCTCACAGTTCAATATGAATATTATGTGTTCAAAATAAAATTACGTCGCAATGTATTGTATTGCAAATAAGTATTCGATTAATTATGGTCGACATTAAATAAAACATATGATACATTATTAAATATTTCTAAATAATATAAAAGTCTGAGAAAATGTATTAGCATGTAAAAAAATCGTTTTTATTAATCCGAATTTTTTTTTAATGATTTATATATAATTATCAATATATAGCTTATACTATGCAGTATTATCCATAGGCATTATTTTCCAAGTTTATTTTCGAATTTGAATATTAAAAACGTATTTCCAAATTTCAGAAGAATACTTGCAATGGTATTGTAGTTCAATATATAATATCAAACAGTATTATAAATTATATAAACATGTATATATATATATATATATATATATATATATATATATATGTATATATATATATATATATATATATATATATATATATATATATGTGCACAAATGTTTAATAATATTCAAGACACATGTCAATGAGCCGGTTCGTCTGGCACAACACACATACACACACACACACACACACATATATATATATATATATATATATATATATATATATATACATATATATACATATATAGAGAGAGAGACAGATAGATAGATAGATCGATAGATAGATAGATAGATAGATAAGTTTGTGTGAGTGTAATTTCTGAGGTATACGATAACCAACACAATTTGAATATATTAATATAGACTTTATCAGTCACAAAATATCATAAGAGTATACATTTTCCTAGGTTTAAGTACTTTATTTATTTATTTGTACCTTAATGAAGGATTTATAGCTTGTCTCAATGAATCACATACATATAAAATATGTTCATATGTATATTTACTCGCGTCTTAGCATCGAATTACTATCCCCATATGCTATTATCTCTCATGTGCAACACCCGGAGTTCAAGATTGTCACTTCAAGCAAGACGCTATAGCTTTTATTTCAAGAATACATACATTCAGTGATCGTAGCGGAGTGTAGCATCTAAGAACTTATCAAACACATTCACAAGATATAAGTTTCATTGATGACACACTAATAGCAAGCTTTTCTTATTGGCCTCTTTACATTCTGACACAGAGCCTTCCGTCACGGAAGTCGTGGTTGGCTCTAAGGCCCATCCGTCTTCTTTGTAGATTGAACAAAACGGAGCTATCGAAATCCTTTGTTCAAAACCACGTTGCTACTCAAACGTAAACACTTCAGTACGCTATAGGATGCCTGTTTAGAAATTCGAATACATGCTGTTAATTGCTTATAAAGCACAGTAAATGCCCAGTTTATATCTGCAGTGTTAGTTACATTTAAATCGACCGAATTGAAATATTCAACCAATCACAAAAGAGTTTAATCACAGAAACTTGCTTCAGATATGTAGTTTAGATGTAAATTTACATATTGAAAGTAAAATTCGAATAGCGTATGAATGGAATGTTCTACTGTCTTTTTACTGTTGTATGTAACATTTCATATACAATTAAAGTCAATAACGCCAAGTCATATCTTAAAGTAATTTTCCACATATAGATGTGCTTACTAGCGTCCGTAACAGAAGACAGATACTTAAATATGTTAAGTTAATAATTTCTGCTATATATTGGCCTGTGTTATTAAAAAACAAAATATATAGTTTAATCGCTTTTGTTCGCTTTTAATATTTATCCTAATCAATATTTACTTTTTTACATTAACAAAAAAGTGGGAGGGCTTTTTCTTCTCTTCTTCATATGTACTCCTTCCCTCTTAATGTACAACAGGGCTAAACATAATATGCAGTTCTAGGTATACAGTGGAAAAGAATAGAAATAGTGCTTCCGCTTACTTAAGATATATCACTCTGCCGAGTGCTGACGAAATTGCAATATAAAATATAAACCATAACAACAGTACGTTTCTGGAATATAAATTAAGTAACAGTTACGTAAATGTATTTTTTCATGAAAAAAAGAAGTACAGAACTGTCACTGTTAAACGCCACCATTTTAGGTTCTCTTTTGTTTATATAAACGATGTTTTTTTTTTTTGAGATGCATAAAGTACTGTCATCGACACCCCGCTAACTGGCTACTTAAAAAAAATTCTTGATTTACGAGCGAAATATTTAAACAAATATTTAGGAATAAATAAGCATTTATTCTATATTTTTTATAGTAATAGTGTACCTTAATCCTAACAACAGAAAAGGGGAAGACTTGCGTTTCTTTCATTTATTTTGAATTTGAATATTATTACTTGAGCTGGATCCATATACCGAAAAGCAATACCACGCATATATTTATATTTGTTACACACATCAATTAACTATCAATATTAAAGACAAATTTAAAATAAATGCTATATTGACCAAACTGACAGTAAGCATATTGTCTGTTAGTTGTAGTTATCGTTTTGCTATTTATTGTTATAAGGCAGCGAACATAACTTTCTTTATTTATTCATTAGATAGTTATTGGGGTGTTATTCTCATGAAAACGTGTGCTAACATAACACACAGTAAAATTCTTTTTTTAAAAGTGTCAACCCGGCTGACTAGTATACCTAAGAATGATAACGAACGATTAGATATTTTATCCATAGCACATTTTATAATCATTAAAAAAATTGAAGGAACTATTACTCTCCGATTTCTTGTCAGACGTTAAAAAGTAGAAACACCATACCGGAAATATGGAGCCAGTTAATCTTATCTAAAAAAACAAATAACGAAACTATTTGCTAACTAAGGTAATATCGGTGAATGCACACATACCCTATCAGTGTAGCTTTACATGAATTTCATCGACATTGTGCTTAATCTGATAAGTTCTACTATAATATTTTTGAGGAATTATGATGATTACCATACAACCTGTCGACACATAACCAACTAATTCGTTGGCAATGTTGCAATATAAAAGAAATACATGCATTGACAGGTAATAGCGTATTAATTTAGCAAATGTAAAATTGTGTTTCATACTATAAGAGTTAAAGTACATTAACACAGGTTCCAATATTGTAGCAAGCAACTTCACAACGCTGTGTTGTTTATATCGTATCAAAGATGAGATTGGCCTTCACAAAACCCACTTCTTTAGGATATAAAAATCAAGACGGAAGACAAAGAGGTAAGTCTAATACCGTCTGATATGAAAGAAAATAGAAACACTTGTTTCAGCCAGTTTACTTGATATTCTGAGTTTTCACTTAGCATCCTCGTATGAATTTGAATACGTTGCCAAAGATAGCTAAGAATACATTATAGTTCCATAATCGTATTTTTTAATCTAAGGACACCATAACATTTAGCAAACGTCAGTAAGTTTCCATCTCAGGATTACGTATTTGCTTTTTCGTCACATTGTTATACAGCATGTGAGAGTCGGTATATATATATATATATATATATATATATATATATATTGTAATAATATGCATATAATCACTTTTCTATCTTCATCTATATATCTCTCTCTATATATATAGAGAGAGAGATAGACATATACATAGGTATAGAGATACAGATATAATTTTAATTAAAATCCTAAACTTATTATTGCATTTATTAAATATATGCTATTAGAAATGTTTAGTAACACAAATTACACAAACACACACACACACACACACTCATATATATATATATATATATATATATATATATATATATATATATATATATATATGTTGACATGTTTATATAAACATATATTCTAAAATAAACAAATCGTAGAAATATTAATTATTTTTATTCAAAATTTCTTTCTTTACGGAATAGTTTTCAATATTACTAGTGCGTTTATAATTAGTAAACTAATAAATAATTTAAATTGGCATCAGTACACGATATGCTTCTAGTGTCAATTATAAAATATGCAATATTATATCATACACGTTTATATTTTTCTATATATTTCGTGCATTTAATGCCTCTTCGAGAGAACGTGTTATTCAATTTCCTTCGCTATTAATGTGCGCTGGTTAGATAACGTATATAACATCATGTCAAATCATGAGAACCGTTTTCTAAATTATGCTCTAGCATATGGAAACACAATAGATTATTGGATTCAATGTAAAGATATTATTACTCATCATGGTATGTAGAACTAGATAATACACAGGAATATTCAATAATGAAATGTAATAGGAGTTCATTAAGAAACGATAATACATGTATGAAATTTAAACAAAAAAATATAACTTAGTTCCTTAATTGAATGAATGATTGAAATAAATCCAATTCCATCCATCAATTCCGACAAGAAATCAACAGAAAAATAAAAACTTAGATAGACGTTAATTGGAAAAAATATAAATGCCGTTGCAATTCGAGACTTTCATGGAGTATTTCCTCAGGGAATTTATCAATTATTGAACACAATGTTGACATGCCGACTACTTCTTCTCTCTGTTAACTATGAGATGTGAACTGATATCTAATAGACATTCAATCAGCACAACAGTCACACACACACACCCACACACACACACATATATATATATATATATATATATATATATATATATATATATATAATATAAATAACAAAGGTTTTTGTATACAAATATTTGGCCACAGATCAAGCCAAGTTTCAACCGAAGCTCTTGCAGGCTTGATATCCTTGTCGTCCGAAAACACCAAAATGTCTCTCTTCTGAGGGCACTCAATCCGACCCAAAACAGTCACTAGTCCGCAAACACGAACTTGAACTTTAACTTCACTCTTCTGACAGCACCAAATCCGACCTCCACCTTCACTGGTCTCAATCCGTGATGAACTAAAGAAGAAGTGCGCTTTCTCATTTCCTGTCCTCTTTATGGGGGCTCTCATCATGCAATGCAAAATCGGTCACATGATCATTTGGTACTTCCTTTCTATAAAACCAGCTATTTGCTTTAACTCTGTTGTTCCTCATGGCCTGGTCTGGTATTACAGGTAAGTCTTATGTTTTTAAGTTTGTTTTTTTTCCACTACATGCCCCCGTTATCTTAAAATCACATCTTACCTCGCATAGTCAGCCATCCAGACCGGTTGTCTCCTCTCACGATTAAAGCGTCGCGGTTGTTCTTCCAACGGGGGTTCACCGGCTTCTTCCTCAGCATCTTCATTTGATGGCAGAGAGACACGCCGTATGTCAAGCACGTGTCGCGGCATCCCGTCAACACTCACATTGTTTACAGACTGTACAGGCGTTACCCTTCCTCGTCCCTAACGTGTAGTGCATAGAGCTCCCGGTGGCTTGATCCACACTTCTTCACCAACTGTGATGGATCCTTGTCCCTCTTCACTCATGTTCGTTCTAGCAAGAGGATGACGGCACTCATACCGAAAGACTGACTGATGCGGCACTGACTCTTCATCTTGACCACTCTTTGGAGACATGTTGTACAAAAATACCGCCTGTTCTGGTGAGATTCGGCCTCTCTTTGCAACAGCCTTTATGGTTCGGTGAAAAACCAGCCATTTGCTTTAACTCTGTTGTTCCACATGGCCTGGTCTGGTATTATAGGTAAGTCTTATGTTTTTAAGTTTTTTGGGTTTTTTTGTTTTTATTTTCCACTACAGTCCTCAAGCCGAAAAAAATGTCTGCTATTTACAATTTGATATCTAAGACTTCTACTCTTTATTTCTAGACAATGCGCGTTGAAGGAAATGCACGCGCCTCGACTGCTGAGTCAAACCTGACTTTCGTATCGGGGTTCGAACAGTGGGACCGGCGGGGATTGTGTCTTCCCATAATAACGATTACAAGTTTGGCATGTAACACTAGAGTATATAGGTTTATTTTGAAAATAATATTTATCTATAAATAATTATTTAAAACCCTTGCATGTTTGAGTACATAAAGTTAACTTGTGATCAAGCCGACATTCCGCGTAATGCATAACTTTAGACTATTGAGTTCTCTCTCGACTGCTTGCTTGATAGCCGCTGTGTTTGTTATGTGGATGTTAACATACTTCCCATTCATAGACAATGCGCGTTGGAGCAGTCGTAGGTGCCTCGGCAACTGAGTCAAATATGACTTTCGTATCGGGTTCGAACTGTGTAATCAGAAGTCATTGTCTCTTCCCATACTGACGATTGCAGGTTTGGCATGAAACACTAATGTATATGAGTTTATTTTGAAAATAATATTTATTTATAAGTAATTATATATATATATATATATATATATATATATATATATATATACTCTCTTTAGGGTGAAGTTTATCGCTAACTTCTTGACGCGCTCCGACCGGGAAATTCCGAACGGCTGCCCAGGCAATTCGTAAAAAGCCAGATGGTTCCTTCTATAAGAGCCCTGGTTTGACTATCCTGACCTACCGGCGTTGTGCTACATCTTCCTACGGTGGTAATAAGTAGATGCTATTAACCACCCAACTCTAATTCTGGCAGTAAAGACAAACGTATAAAACCTCTTGTTATATGTTGTATTATACTTTTTTCAATACACTTGTCTCTCTAAACTCACATTTTTTTCTTTCGGACCCTTAGAAGGACCACCACAACTGGCGATGATGGATGTCGAACTTATACCACCACAACAACTTGCGACGAGGGATTTCGAACAAACACCGCCACAACAACTAGAAACGAGATACATAAATGGTATTTTTGCTAAACGTAAAAGGGACATACGTAGAGAAATCAACAGCAAATTTACCCGACAACTTCTAAGTTTAAAAAAATCTATTTTGGATTTTTTTAACCAAAGTGGATTTCTCGGGTTTTTTTTTATAACGAATAAACCAACTTATTTTCTCTCAAAAAAAGAATGTTAGTGATGGCTTTATTGCTTTGTTGCTGTGTTAATGTTCAACAAGAAAGGAATACCTTATATATTCTTTTCTCTCAATAAGAGAAAAGGTCGTACCGCCGAAGGAAACAAAGTCATAGTTCTTCAGTTGACTAAAGTGCTTACCCAAAATCTACTGTTATGTGAGAAATGTACTAAAATGTGATATTTTTGTCGATAAATATATTTTATACTTTCTTTGTAATTTTATAACAAATATTACGTTGATAGCGAAAAACTGTTAAAAGCCATATTCTATAAAGACACATTTTAAATCAACTATAACAGTACTCGGAAAATTCGAAATGCAACACCCACTGGAACAACCAAAAACGACGAAAGACAAAGGAAAGCTTTAATAAGACAGCGATAACAGCAACAGTAAGGTGAATAACATTTCAAAAGCTTCTACTAGAGAAATAATTAAAAACTACTAGAACAACAATAATTCGACGTAAGATTTCTGGAACAAATAAAAGAAGCCGAAGAAAAACTTGTGGAACAAAACAAACAATGAAATGAGAAACAACAATAAACTGAAGAAAGATTTATGACACTCGAACAATTAATATACACAATGTCGAATAGGGGTCAAAATAATGAAAACAAAAATGTATCTTGTCAGGATTCTGTTTGGAGTGCACATGACAATTTAACACAGTCCCAAGACGAGAAAAAAACATTTGCTTCATATTTCAGAAATTATGAAGATCTATATAAAATAGGTCGGGAACATTTCGCAAACTTTAAAAAAAGTTCGTTACTGCTCCGAAGATTAGAGATCACTGAACATACCAAATTCGTGTATTATATTTTACCCCGAAAAACTAGCGACTTGACTTTTGCTGAAGCGGTTACATATTTAGCAAAATTATTTAGCCCTATAACTGTCTTGTTCTATGAACTTAACCAGAATATACAACGCAGATAATTTGACTTTTGCGTCAATTGTTAATAAACACGTTACGATTTCAAACAAGCTGCATTTAACGCTGATAACTTTATATGCTTAATATGTATACAAGGACTTGTACCAGTCATGGACGCAGACATTAGACGTTAGAAGTGAGCAAAGTTTAACATTACAGATATCAGCCTAAGACTGCTAGGGGTTTGTAAGTGTTAAACAGAATTCTAAAGATAGTGAAGTGTCGGGCATTGCATACATAAAAAAGATCCGTAAGAAATCACATTTAACCATACTTCAAAAACAAAGTCTAAACAAAAAAGAGATTATTCTCACGTTCCCCAAAAAACGAGTCGGCCCAATAAAAAACGAGATGAATTACCGCCTAGCCTTTGTTTCCGTTGTAGATCCTTTCATTGGGTTATGAATTGCTCATACTGTTTTTAAACTTGTCTAACTTGTAATCAATGCGGACATAAGAGTTAACATTGCAAAACGAATAGAGGAAATAAAACCCGAGTTAAATCCACAAAACACACGAACAGGACAGCAGAATTATAAGAAAACATATGCGGGTAAAAATTCTGAATAAACATGTAAAATTACAATTAGATTCTTGTTCAGAATATAATTATAAACATACATACATCGAAACGGTTGGATAAAATGACCATACTAAGAATCAAAATAATAACATGAACGGTGACTGGTTAAATAATTAAATTCAAGGGTGAAATTATTATCAACTTTACTTTAAACAGAAATACTAAAAAATTGAAAATAATCGTATTAAAAATACTTACAATTTCGTTGGCACAGAGTTGATACAACAGTTCAATCTATGGGGATCACAAACCAACACGTTTTGCCAGAAAATAAATAATATGACGAAAAAGTCAGAAAAACGAAAGAAGATTAAACATCATATGAAATCGATTCAAAAGAATGTGTCTTAAATCAGAGAGAGGTCAGTTCTGTTTTTGTAAATGTTGGTAAATTGAGCTAGAGTTTACAAGATGCATGGTGGCACGGCGGGATAGGGTAGTGTTTGTAAAACCAATGTAGCTATTAGTTGTATTATTATTATGGGAGTTACAATCTCTCAAAGAGCATTCAAACCTATGAATAACATTGGTTCTTTCTAGTGGTTTGGGAGTTTGGGAGAAGTGTTTGTTTACTACAAGATGTTGTACTTAATTACAAGGTTTTGGGAATAATAATATTCAACATCATAACTACACAATATTAACATATACTATTGTAATCAATTAAAGCAGATAGCACACAATTAACGCTGCAAATGGCAAACACCAAACTTAAAGAAATCAAGTTAAATTCATTGGATAACCAGTTGATGGTTAAAGTGAGAGAACTTATTGTTCAAGGGCTGGAATCGTTAAAGCTGCAGCACCAAGATATTTTAGAAGAGCTGAAGAGTGTGAAAGATGAGGTAACTTGTCGTAAAGATGAAGGTCAAAGCTAAGAATACATTCTTTCCAAGTTTTAAAATATGCTCCGAAATCAGAAGTGTACAATTAAATAACACCTGACACGAGTTAAAGAGCTGGAGGATATCAAATCTGATTTTGATAGATACGGTAATTTCTATCACATGATACACCTAAATAAAGCTAGGGAACGACTGTCGTACCACAGCGATAACACTCCAATGGAAGAGGTTAGAGTTACACGATTCGACACTTTTGACATACAGATAACCCAAGTATCATCAGAGCCGCGTCAATCCAAAAAGAAAACGATAATGTGCCTCATGTGAGGTGGGTGTAATAGTCCGTTACTTTCCACTCAACATAAATATTGGGAGCACATGATACTCAGTGCTGTTTCCACCCAGTCTAATGCTGGCAGTCAAGACAAACGCACAAGTACTCTTGTTTCTTTAAACTTAGAGTTTGTGTTTCTTTCCGGACGCTTACAAGGCCACAACATAGACATACTCTTATCCCTTGGGTAGCAAAACCGTATTTCTTATAATTTTACTGTTATCGAAACTACATGAACTGTGATATATTTTTTAACACATTCTTCTTAATAGTAAGTCTTTTCTATACTTCATTATTATTTTACTTGCGGGACCCGTATCTCGGCTTTATCTTGAAAAGTATATTAAATCAGGAATGGTCAGACTGCAACATTAAAATACATGTAATTGTATCAATGTGTATAAAACTAAATATATGTGCTTCCATCGGAGAGTTTCGATTGCCTATGTGTTTATATGGGTGTTTATGTGTTCCCAATAGAAATAAAGATGAGATAATTTACATTGATCCTCATCGAATACCGAGCAACGTCGGGTTGTCCTGCTAGTATTCAAATGGTCGAGCTCTCAGGCTTATATTTATATATTTATCTTTTCTGGAATACTGCGTAATAAAAAATTAAATTTTAAAAAACAGCAACATGTAACATTAAGGGTATATACGCAACTAATAGCGCATTCTAAATAATAAAAAAGTGTGTGTGTGTGTTTTTCTCCGCCGGGAGTTATTCTATAATATTTTTGTTGGTGATGTACAATAAGCGCCGATTTGTATTTTTGTTTATTCAATAGATTCCGGGCCCAACATTAATTCACGCGAAGATATACGACGACAGTGTTTTGCATAGTTTAGTCACGAGAAGTATTATTGCATTTGTTCTGTAGATAAAGTTAAATAGTCGTCGATGTGTATATTTAAAGAATAGAATAAGTAGCGAAATAATGTAAATAATTATTTATTCTGAGATATTTTGTAATTGAATGAAAAAGCAACATTTTACGTAAAAGTTCTATTCTAAATTCTTAAGTAATAGCGTGATTGTGGTATGTAAATTTCAGTATACGGCGACAGTATTATTTCTTAGTTTAGTAACCGAAACTATCACTAGTGTGCATTTCGTTATTAAATACACGTGAAGAAAATTAAAAACACAGCTGAGAAAAATGCGTTTTTTTTCGAACAGCCTCAAACAGCATCGAATTACATCGAAAAGCTTACCTTAACACACCTAGGTCTAAAAAAGTAATTTGCATCAGATTAATTCTCTGGAGTGTCTCAATAAAGTTAGTATTTTGTGACATAAATAGTATGATGTTAAAAATGCGAAATATTCGTAAAAAGAAAAAAATGGTATATTATGTTTAATAATGGAGTGGCTGTTAGAATGACGAACCCCCAGTTCTTATATTCTATAAAACTGAGAGCATAATTCGATTTAAAATGTACAATAAATAACAGCAAAACCAGTAGCGTGAAAATGTAAACACAAACAGTGTACATGGCATCATTATGCCCTGAATAATTACGTTCTGGGTTTACTTCTGACACTACGAGTAGAGATTAACAAGCGAGTAAAAATTGGGTTCGCCTTAGTTTGGGAAGGTTAATTTGGCAGAAACAGTTAATCCGGAAAAGAATATAAGAAAGTTTAAAAGAAAGACAAAATGAACGCATACTTTTTGGAAACAAGCATTAGGACTTAGCCTTATTAGATAGCTAAACATATTAGCATATGAAAGTTTGGTTATCAAATTATGATGTCTGAATGTTCAGGGGAAAATCGACTTTACTTTATCATATAGATTATTATGAGAGTAAAATAATTCATTATTAGTTTACATAAATGAATGTGACACATTATTTTGCTGTCTAATTTACATATAGGTTTGTATTCTTTACAGACATACATATGTAAATGTCGCGACTCTATAAAAGAGAGTTACTATTTCAATAAATGTTCACAGAGAAATTCAGTAACCTTATAGTTTGTTTGAATAAACAAAGACTTAGAATATATGTATATGTAATATATATATATATATATATATATTACATATACATATATATATATATATATATATATATATATATATATATATATATCATTATGATTAATCGGTTTATAGTTACACACATCTTCCTCTTCGAAAAAATCTTATGATACACTGACTAAAATGTCTATTTTGCTGACAAAATATTTTAAATGGGTGATTTTCTACATTATTGTAATTGCGTTTTTATGTATATTTATATTTTTGTTTATTGTTAAGAATCAGACTGGTATATATATATATATATATATATATATATATATATATATATATATATTAATACCTGTGATTTTCCTATGTGTGTGTATGTTTATATATTCGTGTGTATATGTGTGTGGTTCACGGGACATATATTTGCAGAAATAGAACTAAAATATACACATGTCTGCTTATATAATAATTTGCGAAATACTTTTTTAAAATAAATGTATCTGTCGGCTATATATGAACTAAATTGTTTATATTTTATTTTTAAGGTTACTTTTCATTTCTTACTTAAGGAAAATAATAAAAACGTAATAAATAATTGTATTTAGTTAGAACCAAATATGAACAAAATTTCGTACAATTATTAGTTCAGATATCTGCTTCTGTAGATTTTCGATGAACCAGATTAAGTTATAGAAACAAAAGAAAACAAAAATACCGTATGTTTGAGCCCCAATCAATATTCGGATAGAATTTTGCACATGTACTCACTTTTTTAAAGGTAGTACACCTATCTATGTAAATATGTGTGATTCACTAAGAGTTCACACACCATCCCCTCGCTGATAAACAGCGAGTGAATTCTGTAATTTGCATAACAGAAACTCTCTCCAGATTACAGGAGTCTCCGTTATTCTCTACCTCAATTATAACCCAAATGTTGTCCACACATCTATATCTTGTTACCGAAAACGCTCAGTAGGGACAATACACTACTTCAAGATTAAAGTGCACAGCGTACCCTCCGAATCGACATCTAGATTATGTTATACCTTCTAGGACTGTCGGTCCTCTTCGACTATCTACGGCTACTTTCTGTGCAACCATCAGATGTTCTTGCCACAGCGTAGTTTGGGAGAGGAGTTGCTCGTTATAGTATTTTTATATATGTATGCACGTAATTTCAGCTCACTTGTGTTACTCTTACTACGCTCTATCTATACTTCACGATATGCTTACCCTTCTACTTTAACGTCATCGTGGTAATTCAGTGAAACCTGGTTCTATAGACATTTTCTTTATACGCCGATATATTTATCGGTATTGTAACTTGTATGCTGTTATAATAATAGAGGCAGGGGGAGTCTCCTTTGAGTGTGACGCCATTATTAAGTCGGTCTCTTATGCTCGGCAGACAGTTCCTGATACCGACCTATATATAGCAAAGAGACATACATGTTGCTCTGTATTGTTATTGATTCATCCTTTCAAGTACATACTTTTTTAGCTGACGAATTTTATTGTTGTTTGGTGTTGGTTCTAGATTGTGGGAATCTGTAAAGAGTGTGGCATTTTGATTTATGTCTTCGGGAACGAACTTAAGACCTTGATAACTAAAGCAAGACAATCTTGACGTAGGTGGTGGTAATAGTAGGGCAGGGCTATGAATCCAGAAAAGAGGCATTTATTGTACAGTTCACGACATGATGTGCTCTCTAAAAACCTAGATCCAGACCAAAAAGAAAAAAACTAGGGAATTGTTATTTTTATTTAATATTTTATATCGCTTCTAATGTATTATGTTGTTCTGCAAGTACATGTTCATGTTACCGTTCCAGTGTCTGACTCCTAACAAGCATGAATATGATGTTATGATTTAGCTTTCAACTCAGATATGATTTTTCATTCACAGTTTAAATATTTCTAAATTCCTTTCGAACTTTGAAGCATCCCTTTTCACATCTTAAAAACATTACAATGCTGACTTGTTTACGAAGAAACCGAAATTTGCTGTGATTAATTTACATTCGTTGTTAAATTATTGTTTTTACAAAGGATTTTCAATATGTTCGTTTTTCTAATTCACACTATTGCAATTTCTATTGTTATTTATAATCGATTAATAATGAACAACTCTAAGTCAATAACAATGGGGAAACACGTGTACATACAAAGGCACACGAAAATCGATTACACAAATGTATGAATATAGATATTTAGATATGTTGAAACTGTATCAGCTATTATAAAATATATACTCATATTCCATAGTCACACGTAGTATAAGGTTAATAACCATATACGACGAGTAATAGAGTCTAACTATACTTTGTAATATCACATTTATTTAACCTTTTACAAACTTTACTGTAACATAGTAATCTGTAATTATCTCCCTTGTTCTTTCTGATTGTATATATAAACAACGCCGGTACGTAATCATTCTTATTATTGCACCGGGCGACCTACAAGTAACATAGTGTTGTTGTCATTTCTTTGATTTCTGTTCCGCATTGCTTCGTATCACTTCTTGCTTTCAGCGAATAACCACAACACAACACTGGCGACGAGAATTAAAACGAAAAAACTCACAGTAATCGAACACACGAGCTAACGTTTTTTTATTCGAAAAAAAAAACAAAAACAAAAAACGCAGAAAAATGCACGTTTTTTTTAATTAAAAAGAAAAGAGAAAAAATGTCTTACAACGGAATACCCAATTTTCCAAGTTTTAGCGACCACGAAAATCAAAGTACTAACGCAAATCGTTGGCAAAAGTGGTTGGAGAAACTTGAGAATGTGTTCGAGGCTTTAGATATTCAAGAAGACCGTAGGAAAAAAGCGTGTTTGCTACACCTTGCAGGTGACGAAGTTTTTGATATTTTCCACAATTTCACGGATATTCAGAAAGGCGTTGGTGCAACCGTCGAATCGGATGGATCAAAAATACAAAACACATACGAAGTAGCAAAAAACTCACTGACCGACTATTTCACACCGCAAAGAAATATGTCTTATGAGATCTTCAAATTTCGACGTGCATCGCAGAATGTTGACGAAAATCTATACTCATTTCATATGAGATTGAGGACATTAGCGCCCACGCGTGACTTCATGGATACAGATCGGGAGATACTCGCACAGATCGTCCAAGGCTGTTCATCCTTTAAGGTCAGACGAAGGGCACTACGAGACAACTCTACGCTCAAACAAGTGCTACACGAGGCCAGAGCAATTGAATTAGCTCGCACACGGGCCGCAGATATCGAGCGGGAAGAGGTGGTTAATGCCCTGTCGTCACATAACAATAAACGAGACCACAGGCAGTACACACGCAGAGAAAAAGTAAACAACGAAGAAAAACTCAACTACGGACACACACAAGGCAGTAATCGCCAGTTTACTCCGATGACCCAGCCACGTGGCAAAGACGCCGGACATGTCTGCCACTACTGTGGCTACTCAGCAACACATGTGAAGTGTCCAGCGAAGGGTCAAGAATGTCGAAATTTCCGGAAAAAGAACCACTTCGCAAAAGTGTGCAATTCAAAACCGGTAAGACAAATTTCTTACTCATATCGAAATGATATTGAATCCTTTCCTACGTCGAGTGATGAGTCTGTCTACACAATAAAAACTCCCACGTCGACAAAAGCACCCACAGCCACCATCCTCGTTAATGACTCCCCAGTGACCTTCGTTTTGGATACCGGTGCTAGTGTTAATATAATGGCTGGACGCACGTACGACGGTCTCCAGTACAGGCCGAAAATACACAACACTGTTACACAGATATTTGCATATCGGTCCAGAAAAGCCATGCCAGTCCGTGGATTCATCAATACCCCCATTGAATTTAAAGGAAAACGCTGCAAAGCAAAAATGTTCGTCATCGAAAATGATAACCCCTTGTTCGGACACGATCTACAAAATCTACTCGGTGTCCACTCTGCTGAGGAACTGGATATGATATCCTTTAATTTTATGTTTAATGTGACAACTTCTATCCCAGATAAATCCCCCTCAATATTCGACGGAAAGATGGGAAAGATTTCTGGACTCACTGTTAAGATGCACATCGATACTTCGGTCCCACCGGTGACACAGAGACAACGAAGAATACCCTTTCACATGAGGAAGGACGTCGAGTCGCAATTAAAACGCCTCAAGGAGATGGACGTGATTGAGGATGTTACTGGGCCTACCCCCTGGGTAAGTCCCGTGGTGCTAGTCCCCAAAAAACCGAGTGGCGTGCGAATCTGCATAGATATGCGAAAAGCAAATGAAGCTATACAAAGGGTCAAACATCCCATGCCGACCGTGGATGACTTGTTTGCAGATTTAAACCACTCAAATGTGTTCAGCAAGCTGGACATGTCGAGCGCGTACCACCAATTGGAGCTGGTGGAGTCCAGCAGATACATCACCACGTTCACCACACATGCTGGACTATTCCGATACAAGAGACTTTTGTTCGGAGTAAATGCAGCCTCTGAAATATTTCAAAAGGCCATTGCGGATCTTTTGGGGGGCATCCCAGGAGTCAAAAACCTCTCAGACGACATTATCGTATACGGACGTGACCAAGCCTCACATGATGCCAGTTTGAGGTCCACGCTGAACGACTACAGAATGCCGGGTCCAGGCTAAACAGGAAAAAGTGCCTTTTCTCGGTGAAACAGATAACTTTTTTTGGACATACCTTCAGCGAAAAAGGGGTGTCACCAGACCCAGACAAAATTGCAGCAATTACAAACTGCAAATCGCCCACCAACGTTGGAGAAGTGCGCTCATTCCTGGGCATGGTCCAATATGTGGCCAGGTTCATCCCACGCTATGCCACTGTCACCGAGCCACTCCGACAACTCACAAGAAAAGACAGAGAATGGAGGTGGTCAGAGAAAGAAGAGAGGGCAGTGATAAAATTAAAAAAGGCCCTGACTGAAGCTGGAGTTATGGTCTACTTCAATCAGAACAAGGAGACAAACATCCTGGTAGACGCGAGCCCCGTTGGACTAGGGGCAATGCTTACACAAGACGGGAAAGTATTGTGTTATGCCAGCCGTGCTCTCACAGATGTGGAACAGCGATACTCGCAGACGGAGAAAGAAATGCTAGCTGTTGTATACGCTGCTGAGCATTTTCATCTTTATTTGTATGGGTCAAGGTTCACCATCACCACTGACCACAAACCACTTCTCGGTATTGTAAAAAGTCTAAAACCAGCTACATCCAGAATCGAACGATGGCGCCTACGCCTCATGCAATATGAGTATAGCTTGGTATACCGGCCGGGAAAAGATGACCAGAACCCCGCCGACTACCTCAGCCGACATCCTCACCACAAACCCGAGAGAGACAATTCGGCTGAGGCGTATATAAGATACGTGGCTCAGCATGCCATACCTAAGTCGATCACCCTCAAAGAGGTGAAGCTAGCCACGGGAAAAGACCCCTTGCTACAGAAAGTGATGATTGCACTTTCAGATGGAAAATGGAACGACCCGCAGTTATCCTGTCTCGCACATGTCAAAGATGAACTATCTGCATATGATGGTCTCATCCTTCGAGGTCACCGTCTGGTGGTCCCGTCCACCCTGCAGAAGAGAACCGTAGACATAGCCCACCGCACACACCAAGGCGTTGTTAAGACGAAGCAGCTAATGAGGGAAAAGGTCTGGTTCCATGGAATTGACAAGCTGGTGGAGGAGACAGTGCGCAACTGCATCCCTTGTCAAGCTACCAACTCAACATCATAACACCGTGAGCCCATACGCACCACACCACTCCCTGCTGCCCTATGGACTGAAGTCTCCCTGGACTTCGCAGGTCCTTTCCCATCTGGAGATTATGTGCTAGTCGTCATCGACGACTACAGCAGATTCCCAGAAGTAGAGATACTCCCCTCGACATCAGCAAAAGTGGTCATTCCCCGCCTCGACGCAATCTTTGCCAGACAAGGATACCCCGATATTGTCAAGACTGACAATGACCCCTCTTTCCAAGGGCAATAATTCAAGGATTTTTGCAACCCAGGCAGGATTCCGCCACAGAAGAGTTACTCCTGCGTGGCCAGAGGCGAATGGAGAGGTCGAACGGTTTATGAGAACACTAAACAAGTATGTTCGCACCACCACTGTGGAGGGCCTGGACTGGAAAACCCAACTAGTCCATTTTCTAAGGCAATACACGGTCACCCCCACAGTGCAACCAAAACTTCTCAATTCGAAGCCCTCACTAGAAGGAAGATGAAAATCGGCATACATGCTGTTCTGAAAGAACCCATGTAAAAGCCGATTCACACTCACATAGCGGAGAATGATGCACGAGGGAAGAGGAAAATGAAGACCTATGCCGACACAAAAAGAAAGACAAAGGCCTCTATTTTTGCCTGGGTGACAAAGTACTTGTCAAGCAGAAACGTCTCAACAAGCTATCCTCACCATTCGACCCGAATCCACTGACGATTATCAGCATAAATGGTAGCATGGTGACAGCACAAAGAGATGACTACCAAGTTACCCGGAATTCCTCTCACTTTAAGCGGATAAGTCCAGATAATCTTCCCAGAGAAAATATAGAATCAGACTCTGAAGATGCGTTATACTCATATCCACAACAAGAAAACTCAGACTCCAGACACAAAGGCCAGACGCATGTACCGCCCATACCGGTAACACCAAAACATAATCCACCAGTGGTAAGACGCAATCCAACACGGAAACCACTCCCGCCGATACGTCTGGAGGACTATATCGGATAGTTAGATAAGTGAGTAAAGTCTCTATTTTGTCTTAGAAATTCCGTCAGCTCCCCTGAAGAAGAAACATATTCTGATTCTGAAGAATCGAAAGACAATTTCCACCCCCATCCCGCAGACGACGTAAGTAGTTTTCAATTGTGTATTTTAAAAAACAGAAAGAAAAGAAAACGATTCCTCCTTGACTGAGACAATTGTTTAATCGGTGAAACATACTTTGACTGTACTCCCTCCCCTTACCATACGTAAGCACTCGTACATTTAATTGAGAAAGAGAGAGGTGTAATATCCAATCGTACATTTCGAAATGACAACAGTTATCTTCCTTTGCACTGTAACATAGTAATCTGTAATTATCTCCCTTGTTCTTTCTGCTTGTATGTATAAACAACGCCGGACACGTAATCAGTCTTATTATTGCACCGGGCGACCTACAAGTAACATAGTGTTGTTGTTGTCTTTTCTTTGACCTCTGTTCCTCAAAAAGAAAGAAATATGTGTCACAGCACATGTAGAAAGCTACCATAAACTATTTATTGTTTTAAAACTCACAGGCACGTCTCTGTATTAAAGCAGAATTTAATAGTAGTACGTTTGCACACACACACATACAGAAACACACATATGAAAAAAGAAAAAGACAGCAAATCGAACAGATAAAGATGTACACAGGTGTACAAACAGAGATCAACAAGTACACACCTCTTTGCAATTTAAAAGACAAAACGAATTACGTTAGCGATGTTGGGATGATAAGAAGTGGAGAATAGTAAATTGGATCGTTGTCACCGATACAAATATTATTTTTTGTTGAGTTCTGAAACAACCGGAGAGCCCTGACAGGTAAATCTAGATATTGTTTACGTAGGTGTAGGCGAGGATAACACCACGCTCTTGATACAGCGGCGAGGTATTTGTTACATCGTAGATGTCATGGTGTGATTGCTGTAAAAGCAGGATACAAGACCAAAAGAAAAACAGAGGAATTTAAAAAAAATATTTTATCACTTCTTGTTTTGAAAGAGCAGGTGGTTTTCATGGGTCAATTTTAACTGGTTCGGTTTGTAATGAATTTTCAGAAAATAGGGCAAGGTAGTGTGGTTTCACCTGTCCAACAAGAGAAGGAGACTTGGCATGTCTTTTAGATGCTGTGAGATGTGAAACGGAATAAGCTATAGGGAGACATATCCATGAAGTATTTTATCCTTAGATGTCATGCTGTAGGGAGGGGGAAGTGAGACAGAACTGAAATAAAATGGATGGACCGTAAGAATGAGTGAAGTGACGGTTCTCATTCTGTGGTTCATATATTTTGTAATTCTTGCGTGTAGTGTACTGTGATTTTCGTGAATTGTTGTTGCTAATCTGTCGTTTTGAAAAGGAATTTGTTAAAGTTTTATTTTTATAAGTTTTCATAAAAGTTTCAAAAGATGAGGGAAAATATGTTGTATAGTGGAAGGGGTGGAAGGACAAGTTTCGTGTTTATGTGACGTAACGAGGCAGACAAATTAATCGGCATATTTTGCTCGGCAGACAGCGTCTGATACAGACCAAGGCGAATTTAAGTCCGTGATGGCCAATTTGGGAATATATTAATGTTGGCTATTTGACAGTTAACGAAGTTCACCGACCAAAGACATACGGATCGTGAGTTGTTGTTTTTGATACGATTTATCTGTACGTCGACCAGGATGGACCTGAATAAAGAGGGTTATGACAACGCATGAAGGGGAACCGTGTCTATGGAAAAACTATAAATTCTGAAACTTAAAACGCTAAATCTTTAATGTCTCGAAGTTTTTACTGTGTAAAGATTAAGAACTCAGACAGCAGCCAACTTATATGAAAGACTATGATGCCGTCTGATGACGCATATGTCTTCACAATGTGAGAGAATTTATTTTAGTCTTCTAACAAACTTATATGAACTATTTCTAGTGCTCTTAAAATGATATCAGATATGGTAGTTTTCATGGTTAATGCTCTCTAGAGCTCTCTGGAAAATACCATATATTTATCTCGTGTATTCTACTATATGCATCTTTATTAGTATTATCATATTTAGTATTATAATCGGAATACAATTGTCTGTTTCTATTTAAATGATTTAAAAAAGGTCTGCCTTTAATTTTCCTATACAACCTCTGATTTTGTTTTGTAACTTTTTTCGGTTTGTTCAAAATGTTTTACAGTTCGAAATTTATCATCTTCCTGACACGGTCTATACGAATCTTATTATAATAAAAAAAATTTCAATCAATAATAATTCTTACTAAGACATCAATAGTAAAGTGTTTTATGAAAATTACATTTTTAGCATAAAGGGCGTATGGATACTTAACTGTATACATGTTTTTTTTGCCAGATGTACAATTACACCATAAACATATGGTAAGGGATAGAGAAGATGGGTGAAGAGAGATAAAGGAAAAAAATGATAGATAGATCAATATATAGATGAATAGATATAAGGGTATTGCTAATTCATAACTTTGACCGGAACATGTCTGCCAAGAAATGCTGCCAAAATGTTTGTTTAAATATAAAAAGTGTTATACCAAATAAATGGCTCAATTTAGTATTGATGACCTATATATAAACATAGTAGTGATTATGTGTGGGTGTGAGTGTGTGTAATAATGTGTGTATAATATGAGCGGTGAGTGTTGATCTCAAGTGTCTGACCAACGCGATTGTAAATTAGAAGCTAAGAATGTCAGTGGAAGTAAGCTAAACTTTTCTTAACATTAGGGAATGAAAGTAAATTGTACATACATACAATATAATAGCAGTTAAATTTCATTTAACTGGGGTGACCGGGTGAAGAGCGTGATAAAAGGTTCGGACTAGTGATAGGACGACTCAAATATTTTTTACCGATTGCGATATAATTCCTGATTGTTCCTTAATGTCCGATTCCGATACAATTACATATTCCGATTATTTTTAAATGTCTAAATATTTAGTTATGAAGTTGCTGTTTTATTATTTTCAGATTACCTCAAAACACTGTGTAATGTGTACATATATTTTCGCCAAAATAAAATTAGACTTGTAAGAGGTCACGTACATTACACGAGTAGATTTCTTTAATGATTTTTTTCAAATGTCTTCCCGTTATTAATTAAAATAGTGAGGTAACTTAAGATGTGTTTCTTTTTTAAAACATAGACAAAAGGTGTAGTAGTTCAACGTAAGTTTACAAAATGTCATTTGAATATTTTCATAAATACTCAATTGAACATAGTCGACCAGAGTGTTTTTTAGTAAAAAATATTTTAAAAGGTTGACTATTAAATGACTCATTTAAAAATAAATATACTGCAAAGAGAAAAGAAAGAAAAAGAAGAATATAAAACTGTTCACTTTTTTCTTTCTTTTCTCTTCGAATATTAGAAAGTATACCGCTTTGATGTTCATTTCTAACAAAAAAGGTGTTTACAATAACGACACATTAAACTCGTACATTCAGTTTAATATTTTCTAAGAAATATTGATGCTCTTTCTCACAAATTAAATTGAACTGTTGCATTTATTGGTTGAATAAAAACGTAATCGTAGGTTCGATACTAAGTAAAACTATGATAGATACAACTAAAAGGCAAACTACTCACTTACGCTTGGTCATTCTGAAATGTTTACTGTGTCACTTTCTAATAAGTAGACGCTTTCTTTAACAAATTCTATGCTGGAAATCACCTACGCAAATAACCCATGTGCGCACATTACATGTTTTTTTACGTTTCGCTCGATTCAGCAAAATATTTTAAGATTATAAAAACAGTTTTGAAAATAATTACATGTTTCATTTGTAGAGCCGTTACTGTGTAGGTTCGGTTTTCTATTTTAGATTAACGTAACCTACACGAGATAATGTCGTCGCATACAGCCTGGGGATTAATTCAATAAAAACGTACACTACGAACTGACTTTTTCTCCTAAATTCAATATTCAACAGCAAAGTTTTTAATTTTTAAAAAATAATCTTAACATTTGTGGTTTATGAAAAATTTGGTACATTTTACGAGTTAGGATAATTCCGAATTCGGTCTATATCAATTGGAGGATCACAATGTAATCAGGAAATGATTTACAATGAGACTGTAAATACAATTCTAATTTCACTATTATTTTGTGCTATCAATTAATTAAGAAGTAGCATAGTGTAAAATAACTAAGAATACACACACACTCACTTGACAGTTATGCTAATACTTTCTTTGAAATTCTGGCTAAAGTCGTTAACGTGTCCATGAATGAAAGCTGTTCAGCAACCCTTCGCTTTAGAAATACGCTTTTTGTTAAAGATTAAATATACCATAGATACTCGAACCGCTGAATTCGTAAAGAGACCGTTATTCAAATGTGTCTTGTTTTGCTGCTGACGTCACCGTGGTTCGTGTTAAGCCCATAAATAAGACTATTCGGTTACACGCTACGTATGGGCATATGACGGTAGTGATTTATGTCTGAAATAATTTAATCTTTGATCTAATAATTAGTTGGTATTTAAAAAAGGATACTGATGATTTTGTTCATGTCGTTTTCAAAGTGGAAGTCGCTATTTAATTGAAAGGAAACCTATATAAAACTAATTTAGATTAAAATCCAACGTGAGTGCACACATCACTCTGTAATAATCTTAAATATAAAAAAAAATCCTAAAATTCGAAATATTGTGTTTACACAATAACTAGTCTGCATAAAATAAAACCTTTTGTCTATCCCAATACAAATTTATAACTTATTTTTGACGTATATTAAATTGAATTCTGTTGATGACCATCAATACATGTTCTGATACACCACTTCATATGTTTGTTTCCTCGGCAATGAAGGAGAACAATGGAACTGTTACATTTATTGAAGTAATTGCGAACGTAATCGCAAATTCGTAACTGAGTTAAATAATGATGACTACAACTAAAATGCTACCTCAATTCTATCTAACAATTCTTTAATGTTCATAGTGTCAATACTGAGTTTATTTAAATGTGTTTCCCAATAAATATACCAGATTATGGAGAGCGTAATGTTTGGTGTAATACTATGCTTTCGTGGGGTAAGTAAATATGAACAAGAAATTCCGTATAAACTTGTTTATTTTTCTATGAAAATAATGTTTGAAATAAACTTTTACAAAGAATGTCTTAAATGCATCCGACCTTAGGCCAGAAAAAATATGTCAAATACCTGACAAAGTTGCGACCCTAATCTCCTTTAAAGTAGGCCCCTTGTGCTTGCACACACTTAGCCCCCCGATCCACTCATTATCGGCAACACCTCTAAACGTATTTTTTTGGAATGGTGTTCATCTCCGCCGTCGTGTTTCACATTATCTCTTGTACTCTCAGAACGGGAACCTTTCAGTAGCGTCTTCAACTTTCGAAACAACCAGAAGTCGCAAGGAGCTATGTCTTGAGTCTAGGGAGGTTTGCGAACGACTGGAATAACATATATGTCCAAGAAATGTTGGATCAATTGCGATAAATGTGCGGAGGCGTTGTCGTGATGCAGTTTCCAGTTTTTTGCCATCCATATATCTGGTCTTTTGCGCCGAACTGCGTCACGGAAACGACGGAGAACATGTTCATAGTACTCCTTTGTTACCGTGTATCCTTTCGGTGCGTATTCGTGATGCATAATTCCACGGATATAAAAGAAGACAGTCAGCATCCCTTTTATTTTGCTTCACAACTGTCGCCCTTTTGTTTGCGGGGGGGGGGGGGGGTCTTGAAGACTCGGGATGCTTCCATTGTGACGACTGCCTTTTTGTTTCTGAGTCGTATCCTCTCCAGTTATCACGGTGTTAAAAAAACTCAAGATCAGTGTTAGCGGTTTCCAGAAGGTCCTCTGCAACTTACAAACGGAGGTCCTTTTGTTCTTGCGACAACAACTTGGGCATAAATTTCGCAGCCACCCTGTGCCTGTTCAAATCATCACGCAAAATTGCATGTGCTGAATCCTTACTCAGTTCGACCACTTGGGCGATCTCCCACACAGTTGAACGACGACCTTCCAGCGCCAAATGCCGCATTCTCTGAACAACAGCTGCACTCCGAGCCGTTTGGGGCTTGCCAGTACGCTGGTCACTCACCGCTGATGTACGGCCATTTTTTAATCAGTTGAACCACTCCTTAATGTGTGTCACACCCATAGCATCTTCTCCAAACACCTGCTGAATTGTACGAATAGTTTTGCTTTTATAATTACCAAAACATTGACAAAATTTGATGCAGTACTTTTGCGCAATACGTTGAGTCATCTTGAAAGAATTGGTTATCCGATGAACACGTTGTGTAGCACCTCTCTCAGCGATCGACATGCAACAACTAACGCGCGGGAAAGCGGTGATGAAATTCACGCATGCGCATGAAGGTGTCTCCCTTCATTGTGTAGAGTGGCACTACCTCATTATTTATCGCACGAAAAAAAATAGAGGTCGAATACTCTTGAGACAGATCTCATAGTATGAAAGCGTTCGAATATATTTTATATCTTTTTAACATTTTTCAAACCTGTTCACAGACCTAGACATTCAAAATCAAAGAAAGAGTGACGCTAAAGTGTTCACTTTTACACGTAGACATAAAAATCATTGAACTCACTAATTTCATTTATACCTTATTGAACTCTTAACAAACCCATTTCACTTGTTCAAATATATCTATATACCTTTTTCTTACCTCTTGTAAGGTTTGCCAATGCTGAGGGAGGCGGGCTAGACAATAACCCACTGGACAAAGCTCACCTCATAATTAAAAATATCGGGAAAAATACAACAGCATAAAATAAATGAATAAAAAAACGGTTTACATAATTTAATTATACGAGTTGTCAGTATTTTTATTGACAAAAATGTGTCATTCAATTTTAAAACATTTTTAGGAACTTAGTATATGGAAGTGCATCTAAAGAATCTATGCACATTTTCATTTTATTTAAGTAAAAGAAATGCATCGTATTTTGATGTTATCATAATAATGGTGCACAGTGAAATAGAACATGTATAAATGGCACAAGTGAATAAATAAGAACACAATACGACATAAAAGTTATCGAGTTCGAGGAGACCAATGTCAAGAAGGTCAGAGGTTGATTCGGCCAAAACTATGTAAGAATAACATGCCAGATTAGAACAGTGTCCGAAGAATCCAAATCATACACGTATTGGTCTGTTGTTTTTAAGCAAATGAATAGATTTGGTTAAGTTATGGGAGTTAATTAACTTTTTCTACATGGTGAAAGCCCACCCCCACACATACACAATATTGAACCCAAAACATTGAAGCATATTTTTTGTTGTTGTGTTACACTTTAGATGTTTCCATGCTATTTTTTTTCTGAAGGGGGCACCCGGATTTAAGGTTAGTGGTAGTTGAAAAACAATGTTTTCTGGGGAAAGATGTTGCACACGGGCTTAGTGTTATGGAACCTTCTTCTATGGATACACTTGTACTTACGGTTATTGATTTTGTCCATAAAAAATTATTGCTTTTCGGGAAGTATAGCCACTCGGATTTATTGTTTGCAGCAGCGTTGTACCCAACACCTAGACTAAATGACGCCATCGATTTGGATGTTCCTGAGTTAGGTTGGTAACCTGGCACTGCTCAGGAAATATTCCTATACTGATGAAGATCGAAGATGTCGAAGGATCCTTGTCCGGCAATCACTGTTCTCACACATTGTGATTAAAATATCAGATGGCAACCGTCTGGCGCTGGTCAACAACTTTATAGAACTGAGGGTCCAAGCAGAACAATAATAGAAAAGTACTTGACAAATCCGTCTGTTGGTTTGTGTATGAAGTTATAATGTGTGTCCGGGTTTTCCATTGACATCTATAATGGTATGAAGACTTAGAAAGTTGTAGTGTGGAACACTCTCAGTGGTCGCCTGATTCTTAATGCAAAAATCGCTGCAATCTGAAAATTACACAGGCTATATTTATTGCTACAAAACAAGTTAATTGCTTGAGATTGTACAGTAAATGTAACATTCGAAGACACAATACATTCCTAAACGTGATCTATTCGAATAAATCTGATACAGTGTAGTTAAATATAGGCACACGGTTAAGCATATTCGAAAGCAAACCTTCGGTGTTCCTTCAATGTACGACTACAATAAAATGCAAATATACATGTATGCGTATATATATATATATATATATATATATATATATATATATATATATATATATATAGATTTATTGATTGATAGATTGATAAATGTATATATAATAGGTATATTCTTATTAAAGACCTGTCACTCCCTCCCGAATCATTTAACTGGATATACCCTTTTCATCTCTTGCTAGTACAACCCACCTTACACACATACCATTCAATACACTGAGTAAATTCAAAGGATCGGTCGAAAATTATGTATGATTAAAGAACAGATTTAAAAAAATATATTTTGTATTCTTAGATGTAAACAAATAAGAAAAAATAGAGAACAGATATAAACATACATATATATTGATATTAATTTTTACACATGTAAGCTGCGAGAACTTTTTAAGAATTATTTTTACAAAACTCAAAATAATCCGTCTTGTTCATTATTATTATTATTATTATTATTATTATTATTATTATTATTATTATTATTATTATTATTATTATTATTATTATTATTATTATTATTATTATTATTATATGATATTATAATAAGAAGTATTATTATAGTTATTATTAAAGAAACTTATACTTTCTGATTAAACCTAACCAAGGCTAACGAATGTAAATTGGGCATTTATCCACCCTATTTTATATTATTTGGGATGAATTAGTTATGTTGCTTTTGTTGACTGACCTACTCTCATGAAGAGGGTAACCATTCTAGGAGAAAATATTCGTAATGATAATTTTTTACTTCATCCAATTTTGATTATGAACAAATCGTAAGGGCTCTATGTGTTAGGGTCCAAATTAAGTTTAGATTTCGTTTGCTAGGACAAAATAAACCCCGGTGAGTATATAGTTCTGTAAACATAAGTGTACGGTAGATTAGTGTCAGGTAACTCGAGGAAAGCTAAACTGGAATTACTCTCTCCTTTATGAGTATATTGTAATACGGGTTGTATGTTATTGAGTAAGGAGACACATTTATTTGCCCTGTTTGATTATTGAAGAAGCAAAATGTTTCATGTACACATCGGAATTAGACTAAAAATATCATGCGTCCATATAACCATTCCTCCTCATAGAAACCTACAAAAATATTCGCCATTGTTGTACCATCACTGATCCATAGCATGTAATCCTTGCTAGATTGTCATGGTTGAACGAATTAGAACAATATACTGCAGTGGATTAAATAAAGCGTTCAGTTCAAACATCTTCTATTTTTTCCGAGTTTGATTAAACGAAAGAAAGTCAACGGTTACATCGACCAAAACTTTGTAACAATAACATCACATATTATACCAGTAGTCCGAAAGTGCTCTTCCATTATATTATCAACTGATCTGTTTTCTAATCGTTACTGACCCGAACCCGTACCCTAACTAACCCTACCCCTAAACACTATGTAAATGACATATTGGAAGAGCACTAGTTCAGATAATCAAAATAATATATATATATATATATATATATATATATATATATATATATATATATATATATATATATATATATTAGCATTAGGATGGACATACTAACGAAGCGTCAACAAAGTGATGTGTAATTCCTGTTACATTATTTAATCGAATAAAAAGAAAGTGAGAAGTATTAGTGACATATCCGTTACTAATACTACATAATTATTTACTATATTTCATCCTTGTATTCATCTTCTTTATATGATGCATAGACCGACTGCTGCCAAAGTAAATAAGTAATGATACTATGAATAAAAACAGCTAAAAAGGCTGAACAAAATTAAAAACAAAAGTCCATTCACCCATCCGATTTATTGGATCACATTCATGAACTCTCTCTTTATATATATATATATATATATATATATATATATATATATATATATAGCGAGAGAGAGAGAGAGAGAGAGAGAGAGAGATGTGTTTATATATATATATATATATATATATATATATATATATATATTTATATACATAAACAATCGAGAATATTTGGTATAGTGTACAGTAGTTTTAAAAAACAACGCAATAGATTTAAACGACAGGGGGGAAGGTCGACATTTTTATGGTAAAAAGACTGCGCTGTTTATAAAGTCGTTGACATCTTATAGAACAACATTTGTTCTAAAACGAAAAAGATCCATCTATTTGACACGACACTAACCCTTACTCACTCATTTTCGATCTTTGCTTCATCTTCCATTTACTCTTGTTCTTTATTTGACCTTTAGCATCTTAATTTGATTTGTTTATAAGCGAATAGTGTTTTATTTCTGATCATTTGTCTGTCCGTTTTTCATCCGTATTTATGTTCTTCTAGTGTTTTGCTGATATTAATAATCTACGTTTCTCATCATATATTTCCTTACATCAGAAACTGTTATTTACTCTCTCTATTTGCTTACATCGTATCGTCTGCCTGACCGTTGTGATTGGTCACTACGTTTCTTGGTTGATTAAGGAAGGTTAAATACTTCGACAAACCTCGAAAAAACGGTTATTTGCAAACTTCTTGGTTGTACTAACGAGTCGCTGCTTATTAAGGTTAACAGGCCACTCGACGATAAAGGTTATTGAGTTTAAGAGGTGGACTGAAACACCGAGGGTATTAGTAACGAAAGTTTTAACTGATCAGAAATTAGCTATTTAAGAAGACGGCTCAACAAGAATTTGTTTACATTAGACTTTAAATTAACAATATTACAGTCAACCAGGAAGCGTTATTGTGTTTCACAGACAAGCAGTTTTAGGATATACACTTTTCTCATCACGTCTGTAAGAGAGACAGTGCAGAGAAGAAAAATGGTGGCACCAATTAAATTACATATACGTTTCTGCACCTCATAAAGAACCCTCAAATCGAGCAGAAATTAACCAGACTAAATATAACGACTGTACTCTATATATGTTACTAGCAGGTCCCGTGTCCCGGCGTTGCCCGGGGAAATATAACAGCCTGATTTTAATTTTTAAGTTAAATGAATAGATTCAGAAAATAAATCATTTCACTGGAAGTAATTTAAGTAATTAAAATAGGAGCCTACCCTTGAACATCCTACATAAAACTGCCCATGGCTAAAGCAAGGTCAAGTCCAGTTTAGACCAATCACTGCCAATGATTGTCCTTGGGACTTGTTAATTGTCATGGCAAAACACAATTTAACTGGGAACTGAAGCCTTTTAAATTCTATTGCAGAATCCGACGGAATAATGGGTATTCTGGGAAGGGATGTCAGTTTGCTCCTTGCCACACCATTTAGTATTACAGCTTCTATCACATAAGGTGTCATGCGTTTAACACACAGTCTCGTTCCATTACATAGCCTTGGAACATCAAGATTCCAGAGTAACATAATTGGGCATCCAGCTTTCAGCTTTAATTTGTGTGTTGGCATACCAAGCAATTCTAATGAATTTTAAAATTCTGTAGGGTATTGTACAGCCTGGTCGTCATCGAGAGAAGAATCCACAGAAGTGAAAGTTTGTTCATCACCTGGAATTTCATCAAGCAGTTGTTGATTGATGACATTACCATGTCATATTTAGTAGCTAGAATTGCTCTCTCCGTTAGCCATTCAGGATGCACATAGTTTTCGGCTATATTTGGATAAACTTTGCTACTAAGTTCTGTGAGTGATGAAACAATTGAGCCAATACCTGGAGTAATAACAATCGTGCCATTGTTGGTTGTTGCAAGCTTGCCATCACCTATTTTTAGGAGTAGGGAGACAAACTCACCAGCCATTGGGTCACTATTGAGATGTGCACGCATGTTTGTAAATAACGTTACAGTCTTAATGTACTTCCACAAATATGACAATTTAATGCAAGCATTAAGCTCGTCAGCGGGACTTCCACATGGAACAATAGGAAGCGTTTGTCGGAAGTCACCTGATAATAAAAGTGTTATGCCGCAATGTTTTATCTAGAGCCTCGAACGCTTGTTTATGTGCCATTGTACATTCATCCCATACGATCAAAGAACAATTCTGTAAAACTTTAGCTGGATCTGATCTTCTTTCTATTTGACAAATTGGATCAGCATCTTTTGTTAAGGATAATGGCAACTTAAATGTAGTGTGAGCTTTCCTACCACCAGGAAGAAGAGTGGTTGCAATATGAATTTGCTCATTATTTAGTTGTGCGATACCATCTCGAACAATTGATGCTTGCTCATGAGTTTGATAACTAATTTCACGCGTCCATGCAGTAATGACCGGATGTGTATTAGATCGATTAGGTGAGGTAAGACCCAATTTTGTCAGTGTTTTACCATTCATCCTATAAGTCATAGCTTCTATATGTAGTAAAGCCATATTGAAGATGTCGCCCGAAAGTGTTATATCAACTTGAGGCTGTTGATTGCGTTTCCTAAGAAGGAAATCTTCCGTAAAAGCTTCTTTGTGTGCATCCCAAAGTCGATTTGGATGAGACACTGCACATGATCGCAAACAAATGTCTCAAATTGTTTGGAGAATCAGATATAGATGCTTCCTGTAGTGTAGCATCCCAGTGGTTATCATCTTCAAGTAGTCCCGGTGCACTACATGCATCCCTGAATGTAGTCATAACTTGACCATTGATCGTTTTTAGGTCATTAGAGCTCTGTGTACCTCTAACATTGTGTAGAAGCAGTCTCAAACAGAAGCAGTAACATTGATTTGGATGCACGGTGCATACCCTGCCCAACACTTCTGTGTTATTAACGCACGGATAGCCTGGAACTGGCTTACCCTGTAATCGTTGCTTGAATACCTTAGTTTTTGTGTCCCAGGTATAATAAAGTGGAACTTCTGAGTACAAAAGTGTACATGCCAAAAAATCTGTTTGACACAATTTGAAGAAAGCTGTTAGAGTGGTTGAAGGTGGATTTGCAACTCTATCTGCCGCAGTACTTTCAGTAAAGTATATCCGCTGTCCATTTTCTAGATGAACTGATAGGTGAATAACTGTGGGATGATATACATGTATGTGAACGTTAAGTATTCTCCAAATGGTTTAATTTGTTGATATGTAACGTCCCGTATCGTATCTCTTAACTTCATCATGAGCATTACTTTCAATTGTTTAGGTATCTTGATCACTACCTTTATTTACATATTTACAAATGTATTTTATTGATTTCACGCTGTTGCAATATTCAACATTGATATGTGCATTAAAAATCTTACAAAGCAGTTTATTATGTGGTACAACGCATCGGTTGTCTACAGGAACTGTTATGTTGCCAGGTAGGGTAACTGTCATCTCAAAAACTCCAGCTAAAGGAGATAGTCGTCGATATTGTGGGTAGCCATTTGTATCCGATTGAGTTTCACTCAAGATGTGTCTGGGATATCTCTTACTGCAGTGTCCATCTTTGAGACAGAGTGAACATCTGTTTATTTTTCCACATGGTCCATGAATCATATGGTGCCTAATGATATCATGTAAAAGCGGATCTGCAACTGGATCCGGAATTTCCACACTGATAACTAAATCTATGTCAGAGGATCTCAATTTTTGTTGCACCTCCATTATGCTCCATCGCCATCTGAAATTGTTGGATATATACATTTTCTCTGTGAAGCATGCTTTGCAATGCAAGAACAATCTCTAATTTAGTGTTTGAGAAAGAGTTATATCTCATCGCCCCATACATTTGCTCGCCAGAAGGTGAATCGTAACATAAAACGGGCAGCACTTTTCACGGCCACTATCGTCCGCCACCAGGCATTTGGCTCATGTGACTCAATCGCAGTCATTTAAAAAAAGAGAATAGTCTTTATTATTATAAATAATCATATAATAGGCAATTCCCCCCTCCCAATACATGTTTTTTTTATTACGGTTTAGTTTTATTTGTTTTACTTTTCGAAATAGTATAATATACGTTGATGGATTTTCCGCACATTCCTGAGTCTTCTGTCGATTTAAATATATTGTACAATTCGGTGTTTAATCCCCCCCCCCTCGAATACAATTTTTTTCTTTTCGGTTTATTTATATTTTGTTACTTTTCAAAACAGATCCACCACATCAACCTATCAATCCCGCCACACCCCGCTGCTAGGCATTTGACTCATGTCACTCAATCGCAGTCAATTAAAAAAAATAGCGAATAGTCTTCTTTATTGAAAATAATCATATAATCGTCATTTTATTTCCCCCCGACCATCCGAATACAATTTGTAATGCTCTGCAGGTTACATTAATTATGTGTGCGTTTCAGTGGTGCTCATTTTCCATTTGTCTTTTCAGCCAACGGAAATGGAATTTCTATACAAAGATAATGGGGGGGGTGATTTTAATAGGGCTCTGTAAGCCTCTTTAATTAATCGCTGAGATTTCAATTTGCCCTCTCCCCCAACATTGGATTAAAAAAAATGTATCTATTCTGTTTGTGTATGTTTTAGTAATTTTCTCAAAGTATTTAACGTTGAGGGAACTTTTCACAAGGAAGCAATTGTTAGTGTAATTTATTTATTAATAATTTATAAAAATAATAATATTTATTTTTATTGTATTAAATAAACTGTATCAAAATAGTGAACAGTTATTTTGAAAATAAAAAGTTATCATTTAAATGAATAGCCATTAAAAGAATGGGAAAAATACGTGCGAAGGAAGAAGTATGGAATGTCGTTCGGCTAATCTATAACCTTTTTTTTTCGAGCGTATTACGTTGGGTCAAATTCTGTAGAAGTAAAGTTTTTTTTTTTTTTAGTAAGTAAAAACGTAATTTTTTTATCTTACTTTTTATAGTTGGAATTTTTCATTTTTGTTATTATGTAATCGGTGTCTTTTAAGTGTAATAATGAGAAAAACGTAAAGGAAAAATGTATCTGTTCGGTTTGTTTATGTTTTGTTTATTTTCTAAGTTAAGTATTTAACGGTTAGGGAACTTTTCCCAAAGAAGCAATTGTTATTGTATTTTAGTTATGAAAATAATTTTTTTTTTTTTATTGTACGAATTAAAAGTTTCTCCAAATAGTCAACAGTTATTTTTGGAAATGAAAAGTTATCATTTAAATGAATAGACATTAAAAGAATAGGAAGAATCCGTGCGAAGCAAGAATTGGGGAATGTTATTCGACTATTCTGTAACCGTGTTTTTTTTCTTAACGTAATCCGTTGGTGTTTTGTTTTCGTAAATTATTACGGTGGGTCAAAATCTGTAGAAGTAAATTTATTTGTTTTGTAAGGAAAACGTAATCTTTTTATTTTATTTTTAGAGATGAAATGTTATGTATTTGTTATTATGTAATTGGTGCCGTTTATGTAAAATAATGTGAAAAACGTAAAGAATAAGTGTATGTAGTCGGTTTGCTTTTGTGTTGTTTATTTTCTCTAAGTATTTAACGGTGAGGGAAGTTTTCTCAAAAAAGCAATTGTTATTGTATTTTATTTAGTAATAATTTATGAAAGTAATATTTTTTATTTTATTGTAGGAATTAAAAATATCGCAGAATAGTGAACAGTTAGTTTTTAAATGTTAAGATATAATTTAAATGAATAGCCATTAAAAGAATAGGGAAAATCCGTGTGGAGTAAGAATTAGGGAATGTTAATCGGTTAATCTGTAACGTTTTTTTCTGAACGTATTCCGTTTGTTCAAATTCTGTAGCAGTTTTTTTTTAAAGTAAGGAAAACGTAATGTTGTTTATGTTAGATGTATCATGTAAATAGCAGAACAGGAACGGCGTATTACCTGAAGTAGTCGTAGATCGGTAAGGGAAATCGGCATAACTGTTTAAGCGTAGTGAATGTGGCAGGCGTTTTGTGAACTGTATACGCTGTTCGAGGCTGAGAGTATGAGATTGCGTAATAGTATTTAACGGAAGTGACGTAGGCACATGTATTGAAGGGAGCGTCTGCTATATTTTCTGTGCAACGTATGCTAGTGTGTTGTAATGTGAAGACGGACGTAACAGAAATAATAAGTTGTAAAATGTGTAAAGTATCCTTTGTGTAGTTGTGCCCGGTGTAGACTGGTAGCGTGGGAGGAGTAAAATGTTAGAGAGAAATGTTCTTGCTACTACCTCTATGGTGTCTGTTTTGGAGAGAGTGACTGATGGAGGAACGTAAGTAGTAATTTGCCCGAGGTGGATGTAAGAGTGTAGAGTTTGCTAAGAACACGCTCGAGCGAATAAGTTTTATGTTGTAGTGATTGTAGTAACCTATTGAGTTCAAGTTTATTTTCCTATTCGACGCGAAGGTACAGGGAAAAAAACGTCTTTACTTTATATATTAGATGACAGTGAATTTCTATACATAAAATATCTTCAGGTGTGAGAAAGTGTTTGAAGCGATAGAGAGAAACTAATTTACAAGAAGCAGTAAGACAAATTGATTAAATGACTGAACTCCAAAAAATATTTGTTGAGAAAGAAATACTAATACGTTTCAGAGTCGATTTACTCTCAAGAACAAAGCCATCCATAAGAATATCAGGGAAAAAGGGGCATGCCTACGATTGAATGATACGAGCTGTCTCAACTGGATTAAAAGAAACAAGCTGTTTCGTACTCCCATCTACAAAACAATCCAGGTTAACTGCTAGAGCAGCTGTATTATTCGACTGATTCGATGGAGATGGAGGGAAGCAACACCTAAATAGAAAGTAGTACAATCAGCATAGATGTCAATCTTCTGACTAATAATCTGAAATAACATGTATATAGAAGAAATAGTGTTAGGCTTCAGATATAAGATTGATGGACACCAGCATTGACAATAAAAGAGAATAAGGAGACACTATCCACAGTTACCCGCAAGGTTTGATCAGAAAGAAACGACTCAATCATGTCAAGAACCTTGCAACTAATTTCATAACCAGGAAATGTGTGTAGAATACCAGTGCCGCACTGTTACAACATTTAAAACGAAACTGAACATCACTAAATAGAACTAGACTCTCTATAGTTACTCCAAGGTGTAATATTATGAGGGTTGACGAAAATAAGGACAAAGTACGGAGTGGGAACTAATGTGTTTTCTTCTTAAACTAACAAAGTCTATTTGTGATCTTCCAACATAGGAGAGAATAAGCATTTTTTTTATTTAGTGTTACGCCGTCTGCTTTCATTCTTTGAAGTAGCATATGTACTGTCTGGTCATGTACTTTTTTAGTTTGTCCACCGATTAGAAGATCATCTTTATCGCAAATGACCCCTGGAATTCCGGACACTATGTCTGACATTTCCCTGTTGAAAATTTCCTGTCCAGTGTTTATTCCAAATAGTAGACGCAAAAAGCAAAATCGTTCAAAAGGTGTTATGAAGGTGGTTTGTTCCTGTGAATTGTTATGCAGAACTATTTGGTGGAAACCACTGCTACAATCAAGTTTAGTGAACACTGTTCTCTCCATTAAGCTCAGAAAGTAGTTGATCCGTTGAGGGAAGTTGAAAATGTTTCATTTAGTTTTGAGAAGTCAACACAAAGTCTAACTCTTCCACCCTTTTTCGGGACTGCTACGATGGGAGCACAACAGTTTGTTGGGGACTTCACCAGACGCATAATTTCTTCTTTTTCCAAACGCTTCAACTCTTCCAGGACTTTTTTCTTCGTGGGAAGTGGTAGACGTCTAGGAGCAGCGATTGAAAAAGGTTGAGCCGTCTCATCCAAATGCATCTTATAAAGATGCTCTAGCATTCCGAGGCTTGTGATCACACCGGGGAAGTATTTTTTATATTGGTGACCGTCACTTTTCACTGTATTGATGTAACTCAATATTTTTTGTGTTGATTGCTGGTCCACCCAATAATGGTTCGGCTAAATCTTTTACAACCTATAATTGCTTTTGCAATGTTTTTTCTATAACTAAGTGTGGCGTCCACTCTTCCTAATACTTTTATTGTGTGTCGACCTGGTCCATATTAACATTTGGTTGTCGGTTTCGCGATGGAGGAATTATTTCTAAAGAACCGGTCTGTAACAACAGTCACATCTGCCGAGTATCTTATCTAAATTTGATGACTTTGCTACAGACTTCAGTGGTGACTTCTACTTTAGCTTGCCATTTTTCTTCACTAACTCTATTATATACAACAGTTGCTATGATGTGGGTTTCGTCCTCAACTCCCCTAATGTTCGTGTTACTCTTGCAAACAGTTGCATAGTGTCCTATTTTTGAACACTTTCTACATCTTGCATGCGAGGCAGGACATTCTTTTCTGTTGTGAAATGAATGCATTCCACACCGCATACACTGTTTCTCCGCCAATTTCTTCTTTTGCCTTTTATCTCTAAAAGGTTTAGCAACACGGTTTAATTGTGGATCTGTTGTATTCATGGTCGAGGATATTGTTTCATTTTCAAGTATTGATGATTCATGTACTCTACCCATCAGTAGGTACTTGTCGAGGGTGAGCTTTTTGTTGACTAAAAATGTATCTCGCATTGAATCATAGTTAACCCCCACCACAACTTGGTCTCTAATGTGTGTTTCTGTTAGCTGTCCAAAATTGCAAGTTGGCGCAGAGCAGATATATAGGACTCTATGCTCTCACTGTGATTATGTTTCCGAAGGTGGAATTTATAAAACTCATGTACTTCATGTGTCTCACTAACAAAACATTCCACGAATTTCTTTATAACTTCGATTAAATCTGTCCTATCTTCATCATTTTCAAAATGGAGCCCTTCATAAATATTATAACACGACTCGCCAATAGTTGCACGAAATACTCAAGTTTGATACTTAGTATCGAGTTCATTTGAGAGTCGACTTGCAACAGAATAATTTTAAAATCTTCTCTTGAATTTTCGCCGATTGCTCGCTATAACTCCCGATAAGGACATTTCATTAGGGTACGGTATATTTGCAGAAAATTTTCCTGGAACCATTTCGTTAAAGAAAATGAAGAAAATAAACTTACACTTTAAGAACTATTTTCTTTTTCAAAATTATTGACGGTTTTCCTCGTTTTGTTTCTTCAAGTTGTGTGAGTACAAAGGCGTTGGCTGTTGTCCGAATGTGTTTTTTAAATCTGTTTTTGACTTACTAAGTGTTGTGGCCCTGTTAAAAAGACCGAATTGAAGACACGAACACGGTATGAGTAGAAACAAGTGTATTAAGAAAATAGAGTACAGAGGGAAGAAATATGCGCCTGGTAAGTAGAATTCGAACTATCTTACTGGATTCCGGCGAGAGTTAATTGCCGTTGGCATTTATTGAGCAAAGAGGAAGTGTCCTTGTTGTACATAGGTAAGTCACCATAACACCCCCTCCCAAGTATTACCTCCGCAGGAGAATAAGTAGCGTTTCCCTTTCGGGTCTATTACGATCAGATCCGTTAGTCTTCGCTTCCTTTTTTATTGTGTTGGTTCCGGAGCTGCCTGGGGGATCTAAATGTCAAATGTGTCAAATATGGTGTCTATAATTTCTTCTTTTTTCTGGGGAGCGCTGTCGGTGTCGTCCGATAGTCGTTTTCATAATTGATTTAAATGTCTCATGAGAGAACTTAAGGCTTTGAATTATGTATACCATATTTCCAATCTGCTTCTCAATTGTCCCCAGTTCCCAGAACGATTTATTATTTTTAAACATTTAAAAAAAAAATTTCGCCTGGGACGTAACGTTTTCTTGGTACTGCATTTGTTCGTCCCGGTTTTGTCTGTTTTGGCAGCAGTTTGTCAAAAACGGATCTTATCTTGCGCGCAAACATTACCTCAGCAGGCGATAATGAAGATGGTGTATTCGTGTTTGGCGTGATCTTGTACACCTGAAGGAACTGCTGTAGGGCATTTTCCGTTAGAGTGCCTCTAGCTTCTTCAGGGCTCTTTTCAGTGTATCGACAAAACGCTCTGCTTAGCCATTTGATCTCGGGTGGTATGCTGGGGTCGTAATATGTTCTATTTGGAACGTATCACAGAATTCCTTGAATTCAGCGGACGTGAACTGTTTTCCCTTGTCGCTTACTAAACAATCCACCACCCCTAAACGGGCGAACAATTCGTGGAGGAAGTTTATGGTTACTTCCGTCGTTGGACTTTTGCATCGGCACACTTCGGGACATTTTCTGAAATTATCTACTACAATTAAATAGTTTAAACCGTCTAATGGGTCTGCGAAGTCTATATGGATTCTGGACCATGGTCGGTCCGTTTTTGGGCAAGGACTGTATTTGATCGGAGCTGCCTTTGCTGCCAATGCACAGCCTTTGCACTTCTTTACGATTTTCCCGATATCCTGGTCCATGTTAGGCCAGTACACGTAGCTCTTCATCAAGCTCATCATTCTTGTAGTCCCTGGGTGGCCAACATGGAAATCCTTCAGAATTCTCCTTTGAAGAGTTTTGGGAATGACGACTCTCTCACTATACAAGAGTACCTCATCGCATCGGAAGAAAATGTCTGTTGTTTTTTGGTCCTTTTTCAATTAATTTAGTCTTGGTCATCTTAATAACTGCGTCAACGAGGGCTTCCATTTGTATTTCGTGCAGTGACACGGGGAGTTCCCTTACTGTGTTCCGTAATGTCGAGTTAATTTCTCCTTCCGTTCGAAGTGAGGCAATCACAGTGTCTTCCAGGAGTTCATTACGTTTTGGGATGAGTTTTGACAATCCGTCAGCGTGACAGATTTTTTTCGAGGGGAGGTATTCCATCTTAAAATTATAATTTAAAATAGCTGTTCCCCAACTCTGCAGTCTGTTAGCTGTGTGTACGTGTTTTATAATGGCCTTATGAGAATGGACACATCTGTCGGAGATCGAATTTGACTTGCGCGATTTGTGACGAATTCATCTCGTGCAAGCTCGGGTCGGTGTTGTTCTCACAGTTCGGGTACCATTGACGAGACCTTAAGTTCAGAGGTTAGAGCACACCTGTGTTATCACGAGGTTTTGTGACGTCAGAGGTTTTCGCTGTGAGAAAAGTAAATTGACATGTGATCAGTTCTTGACTGGAAGCCAACGAAAGAACATCGAACGATAAAATGTAGCTGTTACAAGCTTAAGGGATTTGAATCCCAACATAAGAGCCACAGAATGAATTTCCAATTTCCCCCCCTGTACAAGCGACTAAATAGTTAAGAAATTACTAGCGTAACCTCTCTCTCTCTCTCTTGAACAACGATCGCTCATTGTCGTCTATTAGCTATTAAATAAAAAAATAGCTCGAATTAAAAAATACAATAAAAGCTTTGTTGTACTTTATTCAAGAAAAAGATTGATTTCAGCCCACGAAGAAACCGCCAGGATCGTGAGAAGAAACAGAGATTATGACGGCGGTGAAGGCTAACGGTGGCAGCGACAGAGGATAGCAGCCGACACACTATCAAGCTACAGACAACAAGGTAGTACAGATAGTCGCGACAACGAAGCTGCGAAAACGATTTTAAAGTTAGTACTAATAGCTGCAAGCGGTTACAAAATGGAACGTGAATTGTAGTAACGACGCATCGCCCCATTTCGGATCAACGGACGAGAGCTCTTCTTCTACGACAACCAAGAGATTACGAGACAAGTATTAAGAACTATTATAAAAGTTATTATAAACTTTATTATAAACCTGTAAATGTAACGTACGGGCAGACCTTTTTTTACCCCAAAATTGTGAATAATGATTTATGATCCGTTTGTAAAGTGAAAAATCTACCGTGTATGTAACGGTGGAATTTCGAGACTGCAAATATGATCCCTAAATACTTCTTTTTCTATTTGGGAGTAGTACTTGTCTGCTGGTAGCAGTGTCCTGGATGCGTGAGCTATTGGTTTGTGAGTCCCGTCTGGCATTTTGTGTACAATGCATGCCCCGATGTCATATGAGCTTGCGTCGCTAACGACAATAATCTCTAAGTCTAGATTATAGTGAGTTAGAAAAAGATCGGATGTTAGGACTTTTTTCGTTTTCTCGAATGCCTCCTGGCATTCAGCTGTCCATTCCCACTCTTTATCTTTTTCAGAAGTTCATCCATTGGAGCACGGAGGTTATGCATATTAGTTATGAAAACTTGCCAGTCCGAGAAAACTTTGTAAAAATGCGATATTTTTAGGAGCCAGCATGTCCTGAATTGCAGTAGCCGGTTCAGGGTCTGGTCTTCTGCCATCTTTGTCAATAATGAGGCCCAGATATTTGATGTTCTTCATAAAAAAATCACATTTGGCTTCTTTGAGTTTGAAACCGTACTATTGGATTCGCGAGACAACTTTGTGGACGTGTTCCCGGTGTTGTTCTTTGGTATGACTAGTCATTAGAATGTCGTCTAGGTGTGCTATCGCGAATTCCAGTCCGTTTAACATAGTAGCCATTACCTACTGGAATATGGCTTGTTTGACCTTGACACCGAAAGCGAGTCTCTCGAATTTGTATAACCCGCGATGGGTGTTAATACATAGTAGTTTCGAGCTTTCTTCTTCCATGGGTATCTGTAAATATGTGTAACTTAAATCTATTTTGGAGAAAAATCTTACTCCATTTAATTTAGTAAATATTGTTTTGAAGTTTCGGGCAGTAGGTAGTAACCCGAAATAAAAAAATAAATTCCTCTTTCTCTCCTTCTTCCTTCTATCACTTTAGGCGACGGCACCACCTGTTTCTCCTCTTACCCAAATATTGATTGCTCTTATAGTGCAGCCTCCTTCCCACAATCCGTCTTCCCCGGAAGCACTTCCGTTTCCGACGGAAGTACTTCCGTTTCCGCCGGAAGTACTTCCTTCCCCATAAACGCATTGCTCCTTCTATTTCTTTTCCTTCTCTGTGCCCAGCTCCCCACACCAGGTAAGTTGTACGTTTGTCGTCGTATCATTCAAATATACAACATCACCCCCTGATCTCTGATCACATTACATAGTTTGAAGTCCACACTGGAGGTCGCCGGCTACGCTGTGATCTCCGTGGTGACCCTTCACGCACACTTCCATTCAGATCGGTCGCTGTTGGCCTCTCTCGCAACTCTGTATCATGCCTCTCCACAAGTCTTAGGTCCAGAACGTGTCTCGGCATTCCATCGACAGACACATTACTGTCCGAATTCCTGGCTGTAACTGTTCCTCGCGCCCATTGTGTCGTAAATCGCGCACCAGGCGGCTTCACCCACACTTCATCTTTTAGTCGCACTGTCCTCCTGGTTGCTCGACTCTGTTCCGGTGGCGGAACGCTTGGATGCCGCCAGACATATCGATATATCTGTTCTTGTGGTACCTTCTCCCTCTCCTGCCCTGATCTGGGAGTCATGTTGTACCAGAACAGGGCCTCTCTTGGTGCGGTTCCCCCTCTCTCAGCCAACGCTTTGATGGTCCTGTGGTTCCTTTCCACTATGCCGTTTCCTTCTGGCCTATACGCGGCTCTGAAGTATTGTCTGATGTTCCATCTCTCCAGCATCTCTCTGACTGTTCCTGATCGGAAAGCCGCCCCATTGTCCATCAAGACTTCGTCTACGGGTCCACGATCCAGAAACACTGTATTCATTGTGCTTGCCACCTCACTAGCCGTCTCATTCCTCAACTCCCTCCAAATCGCGAACCTACTTGGTCAGCAGTCAATCATGGTTTGATATTGAGCCCCTCGATAGTGGGTGACATCAACGGCGAGTCTCTTCCAATTTTCGCCAACCTGGAGCTCTCCCTGATGATGTGACGCCGGTGCCGGATCTATCGATTGACACCGCACGTATTGCTGGACTACTTTCTGCACGACCTCCCTCGCAACACTGGGATCTACCTTGCAGGCTACATGCAAAGTCCTGTCAACTCCCATGTGGTGCATATAGTGCTGGTCCTTGACTTTCTCATTGGTCATGCAGCATGTTTCATCAGCACTCTATGTCGTTTCGTCCAAGGCTTCCATCCACCCACTTCTTACCCTCGTTAGGTTGTCTGCTCTATTCGTGCCGGAATGTATGAACGAAACACTGACTTTCAATCCAAATTCGGCGATTAACTCTCGTAGGATCCCGACTCTACGCATGATGATCATTTCCGAAGCACCTTTTGTCTTTACTCTCCGCTGTTCTGTCACAGCCGCCTGCACCAGTTCAGCACGGTCGCTGAATCTGTACGTAGCTCCACCTCTTTCAGTCCCCACCTTAATGTCAGGTTTATGCCATTCATAGTTGCGTTCAACTCGGCTACGTTGATGTGGGAGAAGTCTGTCGCTTTCCTAAGCGGGGCCGCGTCCTCCACCACCTCACCTCCAATCTAAACTGCGACGCCAGTGGCAATGCTACTTGCATCACACCATACGACCCCTTTGTCTGTTTTAGGGACTCTCCACCTTCCCCTCACTGGGTCTTCCTTATCCACCTCCTTTAGGACATCTCGCATCACAGCCACCACATTTTCGCCAACGCTGTCCTCTCATTTCACTCCTCCTGCTTTTCTCTTCACATAACTGCAGGTTACTCTGAGCCACTCAGCTACAGGTTAATGGCCCACCAACTTCCCGCAAACCGAGAACAATTGTCACCTGCTCATTCTGTCCGTGACTTTTGGAATAGCGTTCCCTCTCGTGAACCGCAGCTCTCCCATGGCATATTCCTCTAAGTGGAGTCCTAAAGCCGTACCGCCATTTAACAGCTCAGGGGCCTTTGCTGTTAGACCAAACCTCCTGAGCTGTTCCACTACTCTTGGTGCTGGCACCACTGTCTCATCCAGCAGTATGTCATCTACATAGGAGTCGGTTGCTTCATTTACGTCCTCCTCCTCTTTCAACACCCGCTTTAGTATTGCAGTCATGATTTTGGGTGCGATATTCAACCCAAAACCCAAACACGTCAAGCAGTACGTCTTATCCTTGAATTGTACCAGCTGATATTTCCAGAGATCTTGCTCGACATGGATTTGCAGATACGCCGACTTCAGATCAACAATTGTGGACACCCTAACCTTCTGTCTCTATCTCCGCATGGTTTCTGCACAAACGTCTATGACGTAACCCCCTGTGTGGCAAGACACATGTTTGTTCAGTTCCCGGTAATCCAACACGGGGTGGACCTTATCCTTGGTCGGCTGGATCACCGCATGGACAGGTAACAGCCCTCTTTTAAGTTCCTCTTTCCATGGCACGAGAAACCCCATCTTTGATCCACCTCTCCACTTCGTCCTCAAAGGTGACTCCGTTAATTTGGTGTCATACCTCCCGACTCGATTCTGCAGGAACGGAGGCCCCGTCGTCCACTTCTATCTGGCAGTCCACCTACCATCGCGAAATGTTGCGATGGATTCTTGATCGCTGATCTCGCACTCAGCCACTCCACCTCCATCACATGGCGAGGCTTCCGGGTTCACACCCGCCGCACAGTGGTCGTCACCGAACTCAACGCGTCCATTTGTGTCAACAGTGACGCCCCCATCCGGCAGAGTACGTCCATGCCGAGGATTGCCTCTACCCCAGGCACCAGACGATCGACTACCAATACTTCTATAGTCAGTCGTCGTCCTCTTATTTCGATGCGAACAGTGCTGGTCCCACGACATTTCACCTCCGTGCCGTCGAATGTCTTGATGCTGCTACCCCTACTCCATCTGTTCACCAGGCCCTTTCGAACCATAGTAGTTGAGCAGCCAGTGTCGACCAGTGGTGAAGAATAGCTTGACCATTGTCTCAAACCATCGCCCCACATATCCTGCCAGTCCATCCAATCGCTTCACCTTATTGGCGTAAACATCGACGGACCCACCGTAGATTTTTCAATATCTCTGTCGCTTCACATGGGCTTTCTGCGAACGCTCTTTTCAAACGGATTTTTATAATTTCCGCATTCTGTTGTTCGTCTTTGCTAAGCTCAAGATATAGGGCAAGGGCGTCCCTTCCGAAAATAACGGCAAGAAATATGCTAGGTCCGTAACGTTTTACAGTTTCGCGCCAGCTCAACCTTCTTTATCCACTAACAAACGTCGGTACTTCCGTCGAATGACTTCACCATCGTGGTTACACCAGCGTCTGTCATTTTTCCGTGCTGCATCGGGGATATAGCTTGTTATTAAGTTTCGGGCAGTAGGTAGCAACCCGAAATAAAAAAATAAATTCCTCTTTCTCTCCTTCTTCCTTCTATCTTTAGACGACGGCACTACCTGTTTCTCAGGCAACGGCCCCTCCTCTTACCCAAATAGGGATTGCTCTTATAGTGCAGCCTCCTTCCCACAATCCGTCTCCCCCGGAAGCACTTCCGTTTCCGACGGAAGTACTCCCGTTTCCGCCGGAAGTACTTCCTTCCCATAAAACGCATTGCTCCTTCTCTTTCTTTTCCTTCTCTGTGCCCGGCTCCCCACACCAGGTAAGTTGTACGTTTATCGTCGTCTCATTCACATATACAATAAATATTTCGTCTGGGCACGGAAAGAGGATAATGGAAATCGTTTAGCGATGCATTCAATCCAGTCGAAAAATCCGCACAGACGCGGATCTCTTTAGTTTTCTTTTTAACATAGACAGTCAGAGCAGCCCATTTGCTATATTCAACTTCAGAAACAATTCCGGTCTTAACTAGTCTGTCTAGTTCTTCATTTATTTTCTCGAGTGAGGCGAAAGGTACATTCATTTTCTTTTTAAATACGGGTTGGATATTTTCTTTTAATTCAAATTTTGCCGCCATCTTTTTGCATCGACCCAGTCCATTTCAAAAAACTTTTGGGAAGATTTTTTTCAAATCTTCTTTTAATTTATTTTCTTCGGTTGTCAGGTTTTCTATTTTTTGGCAAAAAGCGTTCATGGGTAAATCCCATAGATTAAATTGGCTCATCCACTCTGTCCCAAATAAATTGATAGAATATTTTTATATTTTTTTTGTTTTTCCGTTAAACTTAATGTTAGTTATAATCTCACCTTCGAATTTTATTTTTCCCCAGTCACCGACCTGGCTACTTGGTTTGATTTTAACATGGGTGGTTTACCCAATCTTTTCCATGTCTGCAGGTTGATGATAGTTAAATCAGACCCGGTGTCTAATTGTAACTTTATTCCCTCGTTAAGGATTTGTACCTAAACGTACTTACTTATGTTTATGCTATCCTGTTTGTCTGAACTTGCGATTTTCATCCGGATTTTAAATCCTTTATTTGCTCTACAATGTGAGCTCTTGTGTCCGATTTAGTTACAAATTAAACAAGTTTTAAACCAGTAGGGGCAATCCATATACAAATGAGAAGCACTACAGCGCGAACAGAGGCTAGGTGGTAATTTGTTTTGTTTTTTCTTGGGGGAATTTGTTTTGGGCGAAAAGTGAGAATAGTCACTCTTTTTGAATTGACTTGATTTTGAAGGAAAGTTAGGATATGATTTTTGTCGTACCTTTCTCGTGTGTACTATGTCCGATTCTTCTATGTCTTTCGAGTATTGCTTCACGCTTACAAATCTCTCGCAGTCCTCTGCGTCTTTTTGTAAGGTTATATTCGGCTCATTTTCTAGCTTATTCAGAACTCTACAAAATAGACAGTGAGATCGACTGTGTCTTCTTCTTAAGCTAACACTATTTTTGTTATCTATATCGCGTCAAAGTCTCTTTGTGATCTTCCAACATAGGGGAGTTCCTTCGCTATGAACGAGTTGAAAAAGGAGGTAATTTAGATTACACCACAGAATGTACGGGTCCCTGGACTATCAGGTAAATAACATCAGCCGAGGTAAAACGTTTACCTCTTTATTATGTACATGTCAACAAGAAAAGAAAGAGTATTACTGAAACCATCTCGAGCTACTGCTCACACTATAGTGATACCTGAGTAGACACCATTTTCTTTCTCCTTTGTCAGAAACATTTCATTATGGAAAATGAGGACTAGGAGCAAAGGAGGAAATATGAGAGTTACGGGGCGGACGTAAATGCATCCACAATGCGTTTTCTACCAACATTTTGCTTTAATGTAAGGGGAGTAGTGACGTTCAAAAGAATGCTAACTATAGTACTTAATAGACTTCTTAGAGAACTTGGAGATACGTTCTCCTCTCATAGACTAAAAGTAGAAGAATATAGAGCATGAGAGTAAGGTGATGGAATCTTAACACATGACAATTTTTTAGCCTGTAACGTGTAAGCGGGTTAAAGAAAAATATTCATTAGCTTAGAAACCGATGGACGGAATATACCAGGAGTGAATACGTCTGAAAACGGCAATCTCTTTAAAATACTTTTGAGAATGCATATCCAAAAATATGTATGGTTTACAAGCTTTCATGAATACCAATATATATTTTATGTCAGGCAGATCTTGGGCAAAAATATCGAATCAGACTGACAGTTAATGAATGAATGAAAAACAAATATGGTAATTTTCTTTAAATAAGCAAAATGAAAAGTATCATTAACGTTTACGTGTGAGCTGGTCGTCAAAAAAGGATTTATTTTCTTAGCAGCTGGTGGACGAGAGAAACGAGTGGGCATGAGTCTGACTTGTTTATTGGGTGAATGATGAAATAAAGCCAAGATAGATAGACGTTATGTAAACCCTTATTTGTGAATACTGATTGAGCTGCTAATAAGACTGCAGCAAAAGATGATTAGCAGCAACTAATACACTTTTAGTGGGGCAGCATAACTAACCGACAGTACATTTATTGATACAAGCACCAAATTTGGCACAAATGTACATTGACATATGGCTAACATTTTCAGATAGTGAACAACTCTGAATTCTCTCTACATATCCGCCATATTGGAATTCAAAATATCCGCCATTTGAAATCTACATTTACGCTCATCTGTGGATTAAACATTGCTATTGACTCGATTCTGGTGGCTAAATGTAGGTTTTTTTGTGAGCAAGGAATCCGATGGTAACAATATGCATTGCGTTTTTTTACCATTTAGCCGCTATATTAGATTTAAAATTATTGCCAGTTGAAATCTTAATTTTCGATTATCAGTAGGTCAAATGCTGCTTCTGGTGTCTAAATGTATGTGGGGGGGTTTGGGGGGGAAGGAATTTAATGATAACAACTTGCATATTGCATCTTTTAGCAATCATCCTCAATGATTGATTTCAAAATGGCCGCCATTTTAAATCTACATTTGCGATTATTTTTTTGTTTAATAGCGCTATTGACTTGATTCTTGTGTCTAAATGTATTATTGGGGTGCAAGGAATGCAATTGTAACAGGCTGCATTGCGCATCTTTATTAATGTTGATGCCATATTGAATGACCCAAATAATATCAGTTGGAGCCAAACTCTATTTCGGATAAAAATGACACAGAATAAGGTAAAATTAATATGATAATTTCTGGGTAAGATATGACAGTTACGGTGTAAAATCTAACTTTATTCCGAGTAATTTTTGATCAAGAATAGAGTTTGGCATTAACTGTTCTTTTTTCGTGTCTGTCACGGATTTTTTAAGAGTGTAGTTGTAGTAGCACTTCTCATGGCATTTATGATTGCAGAAATGCTACATTGTATCATCGGATTAGAATGTATTAAATATTTTTGAAAATCAAACATCGTACAATATTTTTATAAATGAAAAAAATGTTTTTTTAAATAAATTAAATGTTCATTTATAAAAATATTGCACGATGTTAAATTTTCAAAAATATTAAATACATTCTAATCTGTGCTTTAAATATGTCAACTTCCTTACTTCATAAATAGCGCCAATCTGCGCATGACATCGACCGAACTGAACTTCTAACGTCTTAAACAACTCGACGTATTTTCGACCCCTCGGGATTAATACCACTATCAAAATGAGGAGGGAGAAAAGGAAAAAAAACAATATGACAGTTTCGCTTGATAAGGTTGTATTTTACAACGAAAATTCGTGATGAATTTTGTTTTTAATAAATGAATTTTGCATTTATAAAAATATTGCACGATGTTTGATTTTCAAAAATATTTAATATATATACATATATATATATAAATATATATATATAAATATATATATATTTATATAAATATATATATATATAAATATATATATATATAAATATATATATATATAAATATATATATATATATAAACATATATATATGAATATATATATGAATATATATATATAAATATATATATATATATATAAATATATATATATTAAACATATATGTATATATGAATAAATATATATAAATATATATATATATGTAATATATATATATATATATATAAATATATATATATATATATAAATATATATGAATATATATAAAAATATATATATATAAATATATATGTATATAAATATACATATATAAATAATTATATATAAATATATATATATAAATAGATGTGTATATAAAATACATATATAAATAATCATATATAAATATATATATATATATATATATATATATATATATAAATATAAATATATAAATATATATATATATATATATATATATATATATATATATATATATATAAATATTAATACATATATACATTATAGCGTAGGGGTTAACAGCGCCGACTGTAAGCTCGACGGTTGCGTTTCGACTCTGGCTTGAGACACTAACTGATCTCGCCGCACTGATGAGCTGTGAAACAGCGAAACAGTCTGTATGTTTATGACTATATATATATATATATATATATATATATATATATATATATATATATTACAACAGATCCAAAGAAATAAATCTTGTACAGAGGATAAAAAAAAAAAATATGGAAGAACATGTTTCAAGCCTCGAACTGAATCCATCTGAGTCCGCTCCAGGCTTGAAACCTATGGTGCATTTTTTATTTGATCTGATTATCTGTAACACAATTACGACATAAATATTTGGCTCTTTTTTCGATTAATTTGTACCAAGCAAAACTATAAATTATATATATATATATATATATATATATATATATATATATATATATATATATATATTTATATATATAGGAAAACATCATTAAATAACGCGGAGTGTTTTTTCTTTCTGAGTCTTTTGAATTATTGAATGGTCTATTAAATGTTTCGGTCTAATTGCTTTATGTAATTTCCATGAGTTTCTTGTTTCATTTTCATTCCTATTTTGTGAGTATTTTCGATTTAATTCGTCAAATCATTTTCAGGCGATGTTAGTTTTGGTTTCTTAAAAACATATATTTCGAGTTACATGCGACCATTCGAAAAATAAACATTTTTTTAAAAAAGTCTTATGAAGCAAAAACACTCTGTGTTATTTAATAATGTTTGCTTAAATTAAAATATGCTGCCTAAATACACACAAACAACATATATATATATATATATATATATATATATATATATATATATATATATATATATAGTAAGTTATGAAAATATAGTTATGGCAATTAAGCTAGACAGAGGCTCCCGCATTTCATCCCCGCGTTTCATCTTGAGGCTACAATGCATGGAGTTAAAATAAGTTTACCCATTATATTGACACAACAAAAAAAAAAACAGGATATAGGCCAGTCTATACAAAACAGAACAATAAAACGGGAAATAGGGAAGTAAAATTAACCGGACCTTTGTTCATGAGAAGCCCAACGATTGGCAAAAAGTACAACAAATAATCTGATTGGTTAACTAGCTAGCCGTTTATATAAAACACCCGGCAAAACAAACTCCATGCATTTTAGCCTGAAGACTCCACCGGCGATAAAACGCGGGATCCTCTGTGTAGTTAATTGCAATAAATATATGTTCATAAGTTACTACCTAGCTCTACTTCTGTATCGAGCACTGTTGATACTTAACAAATAAATATCCTTATAAAGCTTTATGTTGATACATAAAATAGTAATATATATATACAGGGTGGGCCAAAATAAGGGTCCTATCTTTAAATTTGAATAACTTGAATTTGAATAACTTCCACAAAATAAAAGTTAAACTCACCAAACTTTATGTGTGTGTAGACTGACCCTTCCGAGATTTTTTGAAATAAACAAAACAAATTTTAGCCGAAAAACACTTCTTAAAACTTACAAAAACTAAAGTATTGTTTTTTACACTGTTTTGAGTTTTTTAAGCAAAAATAATGTTTTCTAAATGAGGGTACGTTCCTTACGGCTAATACGACTCATGCTTGCTTCGGAAGGGGTCCTTTACTTATTCTAAAAAAAAAAAAAAAAAAAATCAATAAATAAAAAAGTTATGAATTTTAAAAAATAGGACCCTTATTTTTGCCCACCCTGTATATATATATATATATATATATATATATATATATATATATATGTATACATGTATTTGTGTGTGTGTGTTTATGTTTATATAGTTCATATATTATTCTGCAAATTGGATATAGTTGCAACTTATCAGTGGTATCAAATGTGTTTAAGTCTAGAACACTATTTTAATAGATGTCATGTGAAAAGGCCTAAAACATATATATTTACCAGATTAAAACATTTTAAAATAAAATAATGGCAAAAACGTAGAAAGTTTATATTATTGATTGACTTTCCTATTACCTCTCATTTATATATATATATATATATATATATATATATATATATATATATATATATATATATGATAATTTTATTTACACAGACATGTACAAAATCTGCGACACTGGCATGTTGATGTTATCGATCAACAGTTACTATAAACTGAGATCTCATCAGGGAGAGTTAGAATCTGATCTTAACCTCAGATCGTATATATATATATATATATATATATATATATATATATATATATATATATATGAAGTAGAGATACTTGAAAAACTCCAGCAAAGGACCCTTTTTACAGACCCTTTTTATCATATGGATTATAAATCATAGTAAATTTACTTACTTACATATGCTGGTGTTATAAATGGATTATCTCGCTCCTGCTAATGTATGTAGGCCTCTATTTCCATGACATATTAACTGAATGTGATATTCGATGTAAGATTTTTTTCTTAAAATATATAACTTTTTGAGTTAATGCTTACTTATTTAGTAAAAACGTAAGTACAATTTAGGTTCTACTGGGACCTTACGTTTCAAAACTGATTTTATGCTACTATATATAGATCTGAATATATATATATATATATATATATATATATATATATATATATAGATAGATAGATAGATAGATATATATATATATGTATATATATATATATAATTTTGAGTTATAACCCACACAAAGATTACAATATCCAAATGTTCCATACCCGTTAGGAACATATCACGATTATTAAATGTGTGATATAATTGTTATTAATACTATTAAGTAATTTTTTAATAAACTTTTAATTAAGACCTTGTTCGACATCTTTGTTTTGAAGGCTTTCTTCTTTTTATCGAAAACACTGCGCTACTACATGTTCTTCATTTTACGTATATTTCGCTTAAGTGACGATTTTTTCATTCTTTGAAAGCCTGATGTAAAGTCTCGGAGGGTGTTCGTGTGTGGTGACCTATCGCTGGTAGAGGTTCTCTTGCAAAAGCTTATTAATGTGCGAGTCTTTCTCATTAAACCAATCATTATGATTTCTCGTCTTTATAAAAAGAATCTAAACGGAATCCCTGTAGATCCTAATCCCGGATTGGTTTCATGTGCCCCTAAACTATACACATTTTGGTGCGTCATGCAGATCCTAACATAAAATCTTGTCTTGCAGTCTAGATACATATTCTGCTGGAGAACTTTCATTTTCTGAGCGGGAGACATAATCCGGGGCTTCAGTTAACCATGTACACGATCGTGGTTTGAACCACATTCCACACTCACATGACATGCGCAGTTCGCACATCTTGAAGTTTTTGCATGCCTTAACAATGTGTGAATACAACTTACTTTACGGGCAGTATCTGGTATGAAAAGTTGTCGCAAAAAAGCGATCAAATTCAGTGCATATCTGGATAAGGTAGAGACTATTGCTATTTACTTTGTCTCGTAAAGCGGTGAAAGTCGAAAATGTGCACACAAAAAATGAAAGGTCCAGTTGTCGAAATGTATAAAATATTCTTAAAAACACGATGACGCTACACTCTCGTATGTCCGACTGTCAAATTGTCATTAATAATTTACCAAAACTAGAATTTCATGAATCGAATAATTTTACACAAATGACGTCAACTCAATATTTTTTCCTTATTTTCTCGCTTTACACTCGACGTGGTTCCGTCTCGTTGCGTTAAGCTTTTTCTTACTCTCTAAAGAAGAACAAGTTCACAATCTCTTTACTTCAAATTCGGTCATGCAAACAACTGCTCATTTGCATAAGTGAACTCTCGTCATCACACAAAATAAGAAGAGTATATCGTGTAAGCGGAAAGTTCACGGTTAAATCCCAGATGGGTGACACACGGCGCGACCGTCACTCCGTTCCACTGTAGACCCGCATTGCACTGCTACAGTAGGTCTAGCCCATACCCCTGTCAATTAGTCCTGATCGTTTAATAACACTCATATTCAACCGTTTCTTATGCAACAGTACTACTACGTCATTGAGGATTTGTAGATTCCTCGCGATAAAAAAGTATACGGGCAATAAATGTGGCTATAGTAACCGTGTGATTTCTTTGTAAACTTTAATTTTCATCCTGCTACTATAGACAGTGGATAACGGTATCTTGCTGACAAGGTTGATTTGAACAAGCTTTTCGTTTAGGTATTTTCTCGACACATCTCAAGGTTATGGTTGAGCAGTTCTACCATAAAAATGCTGCTAAATGACTTGTAGAGTCGCTGTAGCATGTTGCTGTTTGACTAACAGTGCAACGTCGGTAAAATGACTATAAACCGCAAAATTTCGAAAGTTGTTCCTGTGTGTTTACAACTTGTTAAGCTTTCACACATAGTTATTTCTTAATCGTCGTGAAAGTTCTAGGTATATCTGTACACATAGATATCGTTTGTGTTTACACTCACGCAGCACGCAAAACATGCTATCCGATCAAACATGTGACAAGCTGAGGAAAGATAACTAGAAGACGATATAATGCCATTGTATTACATACAGTGCCCGTCTTCTAGATAGGGTATTTGGCAAGATCTACTAGTGCATCACGTCGAGTGAAGTTACGCTATATATGGTATTTCTGCGATAACGTATCATTCACATACGCTAGTGTGTGTATAATATGCTTATTGTCAACAGTTACCCAATCGTAACCAATTCTTGGGGTTTTCATTAATTCACTTTTCATCCAAACTTGATGCGTTTTTTGCACTAGAATATACTAATTCAAAGCCACTTTTGAACATAAAAAATAAAGATATCGTACAGTAAAAATAAAGTTATTTAAATATGTGTGGTAATCAGTGTGTAGGATAACGCCCCCATTGACTTTGAATAACCATAACTGTTTTATTAAACACAAATATTTATGTTGTATACCTAAAATGTAGCAAACACCACACGGAATCTAAAAATATAGATATCTCGAAAGGAGTTTAAGATATGGAAGGGTTGAAATTGGAAAAACTGACAATTGAGTAACGCTCCTCATGCTTTTTAATT
>OY744521.1:167449729-167489729 GCA_963556195.1 Sepiola atlantica | reverse complement strand
TAAGAAATGAATTCATTACAATAATAAATAAGTACAATAATAACAATATTGAGCAAACAAAATAGATAGAGTAAGTAAAGTAATAACTACAAACAAACATGTAAGGACACACAAATTAGAATAACAAAATCACAAACTAAGTAACGAAAGTTATATCACGCGATCAATTATGGAATGAAGAACAGAGTGTTATCCCTTTACCTGCAACATAAATATCATTGCCCAGGGCCATCAACTATGATGATTAATTAGAATCTCACTAGAAACGTGTATTTAAAATAAATAAACAAATAATATAGAAGAGCAATATATTAATATAACCATTTCAAAGGATAAATGAAGTAATAAGCATTTGAGAAGACGTAAAATAATATTAGCACAAAAGACAGACCTGAACACAATTCATGTGGAAGAAAGAAAAGCATTAAGTAGGTATAGAAAGAATAATAAAACACGGATTTGTACCCCATATTCGAGCGTTATGCTATCTGATGATTGGAGAAAATCGTGAAACTATGATTACGGGGTATTGAAAGCGCACAATTTTAAGTACTATATATATATATATATATATATATGTGTTTATTCTTACTTCTATTATAATTTTACAATAGCCCAATATTAGATTCTACATTTTAAACACCAATGTTATAATGATTGTATTAAATTATAGTTAATAAATTCACTTTCTGCCGCTGAGATTGAACTCAAGTAGACTTTTTGAATCCTTGTATCCTCAGTACCAAATTGTGTCGCTATACATTTAATATTAATTAATTAATAGAGCATTTTACATTATAACACCGTGAACATTAAAACGACCGTTTCAAATATAATCAGATCACCTTCGCCGAATGTTCATACCTCGCAAACTAAAATCTTTCTCTTCATCATGTGAAACATTTCAGAATATGTTCTTATCAGACACCTTTATCAATCTGCTGGTGAAAAAGCGTTTGACTTTTTACAGAAAAACATTGTAGATTATGAGTTAACAACGATTTTGAAGTAATTCCAAATGATACCTTCTGCTCATGTGCAGGGCAATCGTAATATCTTGCGAAACCAATCAGCCTATTTGAATTATTAGTATTAGTTCAAGGTGTTAATGTAGTAAATGGAGAGCGGGTCATTCTTATTGCTAAGCAGCTGTTTTATTCCCCCGTTTAATGAAATACTTTTTTTTAATTGCCACCTTATATTGAATCAAGTTATCTACGCCATCTTGAAAAGTCACGTTTCCAATTTTAACCTGAAAAAACACCGTAAAAGCAAAAGAAATAAGAACATAGCAAATGTGATTATATTGGAAGAAAATCAAATTTAAACGAAAAACTACTTCATTACAAAATCAATATTTTTAAGAAGTTTAAAAAAATCTTATATAACTTTTTTCGAATGTAGCTACACACAACAAAACTTTAAGCTTAATTATTTCATCGCAATGATTCAACAGAGAAAATAGAAACACCTGAATCTAGTATATTTAATTTTAAAAAATATGTCGGTATTTAATGATGGTTTAATATGTTTTTTCATATAACATTTCAAATTGTCGGAAATATGCCATTATCTTGTGATTTTTTTCTCATAAAAATTACGTCGCTGAATAAGTCTAAATAGGCGTTTGTTTTCATGGAATGCCATGATAAAGAAGCGGATAGCAATAACATTTGTAAATTTGTGTTGCGAAATCTCTGAAATGAGTATTGATACGTTGTATTATTTAATTTTTTGAAGTACAGTTCTCATCTTTAACATCACTTATTCTGTGGCACAACCCTGTGTAAATATCAATATAATTATCTTGTTGTTTGTTTCATCATGAAAACCTTGTGACAGCCATATCTTTGCCAGATGAACTGTCAGAGGGATCCGTTCAAATGTGAGATGCATGAGAAAGCGTGAGTGAATGGCACAACAGGAAGAAATGAAACGCGTGATCGGATAGGATGTTGGGATTTTAATTACACTGTAGCTTTGAACCAGGCGTGTATATCGTTAAAGTCTGAAAAATTAAATATAAATTTAAATTACGTCTATAGAGAGTAAATGAGTATCTCTAAAATATGTATCATAGTATAATAAATAAGTGCAAATACTTTGGATATGATGGCAATGTCTTTTATCTTTGACGACAATCAACAATCAAGCCATTGATATTCCTAGAAAGAATCTTCGATCCTCAAATCGCACCAAACGTTACTGGCATCTAAAATAATGATAATCTATTAATGATGGAGTTTATGTATCTGTCTGTCTGTCTGAAGCCGAAACTCCATAAGAGTAGTATTACTATTTACTATGTCCTCCAGCTTCATTATATACTACTAAAAACCGCCGTAAACACTATGCGCATTACTCAATTTACATAATCAATTGCTTTTCAACTCTAATTAATTAGTATTCGCAAATATACACTTATGATTGTTTTCTTCAGATTTCCACATGTATTTACGCTATTTTGCTCGCTAATAATTTTACTTATAAAGTATAGATATTGAATCAAATTGTTTAATTAAAATAATAATTGATTTAAAAATTAATGAGTTACTTAGTTATTTTATCTACGTCAAACTGATTGAAAAGCGTGCGTTTATCCATTGAAGCGATTACCTCCCTCTGAACGGGCGTGTTATTTCAAATGTAAAGAAAACGCTGATATTTAACCGTGTTACTTTAAAACGTTCTGTGTTTGTTTATTTTCTTAATCTTATTAGCCATTATGTTTTAAAACACAAATCTATTGAATCAAATTGTTTAATTAAAATAATAATTGATTTAAAAATTTATGAGTGACGTAGTTATATTATCTACATCGAACTGATTGAACAGCGAACGTAGATCCATTGAAACTACCTCCCTTCGTAAAATCAGTATGGACGCAAGACGAGCGCGTAATTTAAAATGTAAACAAAACGCTGGTATTTAACGTGTTACTTTAACTTACGCTGTTAAGCTTGTATTCCCAAACTGTTCTTATTATTCCATGTCTTATTTATTAAAATAAAACATGTGATTTTTTTCTTTTCTGTCAACAAAAAAATAATAAAACTGATTTTAGAAACAAATTGTTTAATTAAAAAAAGTCATTAAACAAACACACACACATACATTCTAACGAATTTAATTTAGGTAAACTTTTTTCCGAGACCATTTACATAAATAATCGTGTTCACTGTATTTTATTGTTTGGTGCTTTTACACTATAGGACCCGCGCTAACTTTGACTCCGTCGTAAGGTTTAGGGTCAGGGTCAAAGTGGGGGATAGGGTTAGGGTTTGGGTCATGGTCAAGGTCATCACAGGCCTACAGTAAAAGTGTACAGATCTTTTTATTGTTTTATTTTATGTACACTTTTCTTCCGATTCGAAAATACTGTTCGCTGTATTTAGTTTTTTTTAAATTGCTGATGTTAACAATGTTATTGAATCAAATTGTCTAATAAAAATTGATTTAAAAATTACTAGTTCGAATAATGTGGGTCTTTTTGCTAGTATATGAATGAACAAGATGCAAACTGCACGAATAAAAAGTCATGATGAGTATACAGTATTAAAAGGAAATGTTAAAATGTTGATATTTTAAAAGGAAAACTGCTAAAAGGTTTAACACATCGATTAAATTAAGGGAAATTGGTGATTTAAACACATCTGTATCCGTCTGTGTTGAACAAAGATAATAAGGAAAATAACTATGAACCGACCACAAAAATGGACAGCGGTAAGGCGGGAGAAAGATGCAGATAATATCAGCGACAATGAGTTTTTCTCGTGTCCTTTTCACTTTCTATAATTTTCTGTAATTCAGAAATTGTCTCTTTTACATATATTTCGTAAATTTCTATGAAAAGCAGACGGAAAATAAAATAAATTCAATTAGTGTATCTTAATTAAAATAACGGTTTACTTTTCATGTTATTCGCTGGGATTGTTTTTAATTAATATATGTATTATTCTGGATAACTAGGTATGAAATATGACACGAAGCTACAAGGTTAATGGAAATTGCGACTATTGTCACAATCAATCATTCTATGCTGACGATGTTTGAAAATCTGCAAAACATCGAGATATTCACTAAAATGTGGATAGTAGAAAAGGGGTAAGATGACGCCACTGGAAACCGAATAGTAGACATATTTAGGACTACGTCGGACAGTGGTTGATGTGGATGCCGTGGGATACAATAAGGAGACTCTTGTAAGACCTTTCCGTTAGAGACGTACAATGAACTGGACCGGCAAGAGGACGTCGCCGGGTACTGGATCGCCAAGAGGACGTCACCGGGAACTGAATCGGCAAGAGGACGTCACCAGGAACTGAATATACAAGAGGACGTCGTCGAAAACTAGTAAAACAGCAGGACGTCGTCGGTAATTGAATAAAACAGAAGCGGGTTTAAAAGGGACGTCGACACATGTAGGAGGACGTTGGCTTGACCATGGGGACGGAGCTCGGAGATGCAACACTGAGTCGCGAGATGCAGGAGATGCCAGAAATACATCAGCAGGAGGACATCTGCAGAAACAGTAGATAGACAAGAGCTGAAGAGGCAGGCAGGAATCAGGAGAATATCTCAGGAAACCGACAGCAGCAGAGAATTCAGTTTAAGCACATTCTAGTTTGTTTAAAAGTTTGGTCTTAAAAGGGCAGTTTGTGCAAATTTATGTAGTTAGTGAAATATTGCTCTATAAAGGGCAGGTCGTGTGCTGCTTGTGGTGCTGGTACGCTTAACGACATATAGAGTCTGCAAGGTTGAAAGTGATGAGTTCAGGTAAATATTCACTGTTATTGACCGTGTCGTTCGGGTCGATGAGTCCTTTTGTTGCGGAGTTAATCAAAGCACATCCAATTATTAGGATCGGTAGTGCATTATGTTTGAAATCAAATGTCCTAGAGGATTTACACAGTTATCAGACTGCGAGGTTGGCGAGGTAATCTTCAGATTTGAAGAGGCAACTATAAGTGGGTGTTTACTGGTGACAGAACGCGTGCTTAGTGTGATGAATTCTCGTGATGTGGAGTAAATCAGTGTATGTTCGTTTATTGGATAATTTTGTGGTGCATATGCACTCTATACTTGTTTTAAACGTGTGCGATCTTTCCATAGTCTTGGCAGTGATGACTATCTTCGTCGAGTCGTCCGGCTTTTCTTATACTGGAAAATGTCCCGAGAAAGTGTGGTTATCGTGTCGTTGCTGAATAGTGTTGGTCGTCCTTGAAGGTTAGAGTTGATGTTTTGCTAAACCTGACCTTTTTTTACAAACAGTATTAAGCCAACGACCCGGTGATTTATCGCTCGTTCATGTTTTGATGAGTTTTTGTAATATTCAAAACCGTGATGGGTCTGGGCTGGACGATCTGTAATCTTCTTTGTCGGCTGCTGCCTGTGTCAGATTATGTGGCGATAAATAGTTGTTGCGGGGGCAGTAACTGAAGAAAGAGACATGGACGAAAATACGGCAATGGAAAAGGAAAATGACAAAAGAAGGTGAACAGTGTAAATCTGAAAATTGTTTTTATTAATTCGAAAAAGTAGAAAAGTACTGAAAGACGTTACTGGTAAGTGGATAGCAAAAAAGCAGACGGACATATCTGGGACTGGAAAGAATGGAAGAGCAGGGGGATGCCACTGAAACCTGGATAGCAGGAGAAAGGTTGGATGATATTACTGGAAACTGCATATCATAGATGACGTAACCAGAAACTCGATAGCAGGCATAGTCATGACAACGTCACACGGTGATTGATGTAAACGTCTCTCAGGTGACTCAGGTACGTCTGGTTGATAATAGACCTCATCAAGAGCTGGATCGGCAGAGTGACGTCACCGGGAACTTGATCAGCTTGACATTGCCGGTAACTGCATACTGTAAGAGCAGGTGCAAAGGGGGCGTCGATAAGACCGCATGCAGAGGGGTGTCAGCCAGAGCAAAAGCTGAATGGGAACATCCCCAAGATGCAGGATTACGTTGCAAGGAGACAAGTCAGATGTACTGGAAGAGGTCACTGAGTGCAGGAGGTGCAATGAGAATAACGGTAGTAACAGGAGATGGCATGAACTGGAGAGGAAGGCAAGAATCAGGAGGGCATCTCAAGAAGCAGGCAGCAGCAAAATATTGATGTTAAAAGCGTCGTCTTTTGAAGAAAATGTTTTCTTGATAAAATCGTTTGTTCACATCTTTATAATTTTCCCTAAAAAAGCAGTTTTATTGTTGGTGTTGCTTGGGTCGAAGACTCGTCAGAACACTAATGAGCGGCTCTGCCGACCTCTCAGCTGGTGGTTCGTGAATAACTTGGTGAAATGTCACATCATACTCTGCTACGCTCACTAAACAATTATAACACTAGTGCAAAGTACTGGCCCTATAGTAATACTGTTTCATTTACCTAAAAAGCTGACTATTAATATCAGCTAGTCATCTAAGTTTTGTGTGTGAATTTAGTAAGGAAAGAATGTTTTTAAAAAATAATTTAGATGCGTTTGCGACTAACAGAAAAATATCTGCTATTTTGAAATCAGAAAAAGCACCAACTGCTTTAGGTGCTTAATATGCACGCTTTGTTTTTCTCATTTGTTTCAGTTTTCTTCAGCCGAATTTCTCAGAAATCAAGAGGGTCCTTCCTGGGGCTTACACGTGATATCTATATGAGATACATAGATATTCGAATATTCTATTAAAATTCTTCTTTGTTTCATAAACGCTGAGTTAGTAAAGAATTAAGCACATTTTTGTCTCCCCAATTGAACATTTAACTATGTTATACTATATTTTTCTCATGGTATTTTGTTCTTACCTGAGTCCAGGACAAGAGGGTATCTTGACTAATGGAGTAACCAGTTAACTGTTGTTACTGAGGTAACACCACTAAGAGAAGGGTCCCCATTCTATCGTATGAGCCAGTGTATAGACGTGCTGAAAGGATCTTATTTGTGCTGCCAGATATGTTATTGTGAATATTTGGTCAGGATTTACTTGTAGGGTGAAGTATCCCCATGTCAAGTTGTCCGAACAAACCCTTGTACAGAGAGACCGAATACATGTCTGATGGGTTGTGAGCAAGCAAACTAGTACACATTTGTGCATACCAAAATGTATGTACTTTTTAAAAAATATTCTTAATTATAACAAAAAAAGTGTTGGTCTATTCTCTTACGAAAATAAAATTAGACTTGACGACTTAAACTTTAAAATAATCAAGTGCCCCGTTTCCAGCTAGTAATGATTTTTTTACCCAGATTAATACCTCATACATCCCCTTACTACGTCACATAACAGAATGTTAAAAAAACTATAGGCAAGTAGAAACGACTTACGCCTAACCTTTAACACGAGCCTTGTTTTGACACGTCAATCTCTATCGATGCAGGTGTGACTATTGTTCACTGCACGTATGAGTTTAAATCTCAAAGTATTTCGAAAAAAGATACGCTGTCAGTTGGTTTATGAACCCAATCATCGCTTCAAATAATGTGTTGTTGTTCAAAGGTTTGATATAATCCCAAAGGAATTGAGTCCGTCAACTGCACAACACAATATCGTATAGGCTGACGAGAGAAAAATACAGAGCTCATGCGTGTATTGTATTAAAGATACAATAACTTGTATTTTAACCAGAAAGATCGGTTATATCATCAATGTATATTTTTCGCATATATAGTATATGTGTGGAACGATGCCTGTGGATGCCAACTACTGTAATTCAATGCAATTGTCAAAAGCTGTTTATAATATTCTATTAATTCTGAAGAACCTGTACGATATAAAATGTTAAATCCTGTTAACGTGAAGGCCAGTTAAAATCAGAAAATCTGCTAATTAAGCGCTCGCCAAACAATCCCCTTAAGAGCGCAATACTTTGTCGGGCAGTATGGGCAGTAGCTCCATCTTGTTGGAACCATATTTCTGGGTTGTCCTGAACAGCTGACCTTAAAAAATTTCAATCATTTGTTGATATCGCTGTGCAGTTATCGTCACAGCGACACCTTCGTCTTCAAAGAAATATGGACCGATCACTCTTTCCGAGGAAACACCACACCATACGGTACATTTTAGAGGATGTAATTCACGCTGATGAACGGTTCTTGGATTTTCAATGGCCCATATTCTGCAGTTTTGCTTATTTACGAACCCGTTCAGATGAAAATGTGCTTCGTCGCTCATTTTCAGCTTATGGATGAACTCATTGTGTTCTCTGGCTAATTGCTGAATGTGAATAGCATAAGCTACGCGTGATTGCAAATCTGTGGGTTGTGATGCCTGTACCAATTGAATTTTGTATGGATACAGATGCAATTCACGCAAAATTCTTTGAAGTGACCTTCTGGACATCCCAATCTGAGTGGCTCGTCTTCGAGTTAAGGTGTCTGGATTTTCAGCAATGCTATCCTCAACGAGTGCTACATTTTCCGCTGTCCGTACAGAACGTGGTCTGCCAGATTGTGGAAGATACCTGACTGAACCCTGCTGCCGTCGAAACCGGGCCACAAGACGATCATATGTGGTCTGACTGGGAGATTGTCTGACATTATAATGCTGACGATAGGCTCTTTGGGTTAAAGTTATTGAACCATGGTTTCCGAAGTAAAGTTCAATCATTTTGGTTCGTTGGTCAGTGCTATATTTTTCCATGATAAATTATCTATGTTTATATCTGTAATATTCTGAAAAATAAGGAGAAAATTTGATTAAATGTGAAAGTTGTTACTGATTAAAACTAATGCATGACTTTTGCGCCACCCTGTATAAATCACCGATTGAAATAACTGTGAAACATGAAACTTCTCCCCCTTCATGTGACCGTAATTCAGAACTGTTTTTTGGGTTAAATGTATGGCTGCAGAATTTGGGGAGATACATATTAAACGTATAGAGCCTCGTGGGTACATGGGCGTTTAAGGCTCATGCATGACTGGGAGTTGTATAGAAAGTCAGATAATTGCATTAGTGAGTTGAGTGTAAACTATAGGTTTTAAAATATAATAAATATAGAGATGAAACACCGAAGGAACATATACGCATCAGACTCGAGTGCTAATTGACGTTTGACAGTTCCTAGAGATAAAATATACGTTGCTATTTCTCAATGCCTGTATCATTATCTTCAATGAAAAGACGCGTATACACACACACACGCACACACACACATATATGTGTATATATATATATATATATATATATATATATATATATATATATATATATATATATATATAGAGAGAGAGAGAGAGAGAGAGAGAGAGAGAGAGAGAGAGATATGTCCTTCACTATCCAACAAGCTCAAGCCCCTGTCCCATCGCCGCAATGTTCCGCTCCTTCTGCTAGTTTTACAAGTATTCAATGGATTGTGCTCTGATGCCCTTACTGTTCTGGTTCCCCCACGACGTAAATTCACTGGACCAACCCAACAATCTTCCAAATACCATCCATAGACAGTGGATTCCCCCATATGCCGAAGATCTTTCTACTACAAAAGAATATTTCCTCGTGCTGCTGGACAGTGAAAATCCCTCCCTGCTCCCTGCTTTCCTGACGTTGCTTACGTGCAGAAATTTAAAACTAATGTAAACAGACATCTCGCTGTTCAGCTCCTAATTAAAGTTGACCCGCCTAAAGTTTCACTCTTTTTCTCAGTAGCCCCCTACGTTTACAGTGGCGGCCTGCCTGGTTTAGGGTCAACTATTTTAAATATATATATATATATATATATATATATATATATATAGTCATAATTATAATTAGTATTGACAGCTGTTTAAATATACTTTTTTATGCAATAGCTTTAGCACAAGCCGTGTGTATTCCATGTAGGCAATTTTCCTTACTTTTCCACTTGCATGTTAATGTGTGAGCTTTTTCCTCTACTTTTAGCACAGCCATTCCTTCAAAAAATGGCGTTTCAATCTGTGATTTATTTTTCCCGTTGTTATGTCATTTAGGCATTTAATCCTCTAACCAATATCGTGACATCCCGTTGCATTTAACTACAATTAATATCAGTACACGACTATTTTAGTTAGATGTTGTACCAACCAATAAGGAACTATCGAGATTCTTATTTGAGCTAATCTATCTGGATGAACACCAAAAAAAGTAATATGTGCTGTGAATAATGTATCATATATATATATATATATATATATATACACAGACTCTCACACGCTGAATAACAATGTGGCGAAAAAGCAAATACGTAATGCTGGGATGGAAACTTACTGATGTTCGTGTATCAATTTATATATTTGTATGTACAGTATTCACTTACAAACTGATTAACCTATCATCATCGACTTTTAGCCGTAAAGTTTAGTACTGTGGGTTATATTTAGTTTCATTAATCATTCTGCCAAGTGGATAAATAGGGAGTGGGCTGTATTTAGTTTCATTAATCATTCTGCCAAGGTGATAAATAAGGAGTGGGCTGTATTTAGTTTCATTCATCATTCTGCCAAGTGGATAAATAGGGAGTGGGCTGTATTTAGTTTCATTCATCATTCTGCCAAATCGATAAATAGGGAGTGGGCTGTATTTAGGTTCATTAATCATTCTGCCAAGTGGATAAATAGGGAGTGGGCTGTATTTAGTTTCATTCATCATTCGGCCAAGTGGATAAATAGGGAGTGGGCTGTATTTAGTTTCATTAATCATTCTGCCAAGTGGATAAATAGGGAGTGGGCTGTATTTAGTTTCATTAATCATTCTGCCAAGTGGACAAATAGGGAGTGGGCTGTATTTAGTTTCATTCATCATTCTGCCAAGTGGATAAATATGGAGTGGGCTGTATTTAGTTTCATTAATCATTCTGCCAAGTGGATGAATAGGGAGTGGGCTGTATTTAGTTTCATTCATCATTCTGCCAAGTGGATAAATAGGGAGTGGGCTGTATTTAGTTTCATTCATCATTCTGCCAAGTGGATAAATAGGGAGTGGGCTGTATTTAGTTTTATTAATCATTCTGCCAAGTGGATAAATAGGGAGTGGGCTGTATTTAGTTTCATTCATCATTCTGCCAAGTGGATAAATAGGGAGTGGGCTGTATTTAGTTTCATTAATCATTCTGCCAAGTGGATAAATAGGGAGTGGGCTGTATTTAGTTTCATTTATTATTCTACCAAGTGGATAAATAGGGAGTGGGCTGTATTTAGTTTCATTCATCATTCTGCCAAGTGGATAAATAGGGAGTGGGCTGTATTTAGTTTCATTCATCATTCTGCCAAGTAGATAAATAGGGAGTGGGCTGTATTTAGTTTCATTCATCATTCGGCCCAGTGGATAAATAGGGAGTGGGCTGTATTTAGTTTCATTCATCATTCGGCCAAATGGATAAATAGGGAGTGGGCTGTATTTAGTTTCATTCATCATTCTGCCAAGTGGATAAATAGGGAGTGGGCTGTATTTAGTTTCATTAATCATTCTGCCAAGTGGATAAATAGGGAGTGGGCTGTATTTAGTTTCATTAATCATTCTGCCAAGGCGATAAATAGGGAGTGGGCTGTATTTAGTTTCATTAATCATTCTGCCAAGTGGATAAATAGGGAGTGGGCTGTATTTAGTTTCATTCATCATTCGGCCAAGTGGATAAATAGGGAGTGGGCTGTATTTAGTTTCATTCATCATTCTGCCAAGTGGATAAATAGGGAGTGGGCTGTATTTAGTTTTATTAATCATTCTGCCAAGTGGATAAATAGCGAGTGGGCTGTATTTAGTTTCATTAATCATTCTTCCAAGTGGATAAATAGGGAGTGGGCTGTATTTAGTTTCATTAATCATTCTGCCAAGGTGATAAATAGGGAGTGGGCTGTATTTAGTTTCATTAATCATTCTGCCAAGTGGATAAATAGGGAGTGGGCTGTATTTAGTTTCATTAATCATTCTGCCAAGGTGATAAATAGGGAGTGGGCTGTATTTAGTTTCATTAATCATTCTGCCAAGTGGATAAATAGGGAGTGGGCTGTATTTAGTTTCATTAATCATTCTGCCAAGTGGATAAATAGGGAGTGGGCTGTATTTAGTTTCATTCATCATTCTGCCAAGTAGATAAATAGGGAGTGGGCTGTATTTAGTTCCATTAATCATTCTGCCAAGGGGATAAATAGGGAGTGGGCTGTATTTAGTTTCATTCATCATTCTGCCAAGTGGATAAATAGGGAGTGGGCTGTATTTAGTTTCATTCATCATTCTGCCAAGTGGATAAATAGGGAGTGGACTGTATTTAGTTTCATTCATCATTCGGCCAAGTGGATAAATAGGGAGTGGGCTGTATTTAGTTTCATTAATCATTCTGCCAAGTGGATAAATAGGGAGTGGGCTATATTTAGTTTTATTAATCATTCTGCTAAGTGGATAAATAGGGAGTGGGCTGTATTTAGTTTTATTAATCATTCTGCTAAGTGGATAAATAGGGAGTGGACTGTATTTAGTTTCATTCATAATTCGGCCAAGTGGATAAATAGGGAGTGGGCTGTATTTAGTTTCATTAATCATTCTGCCAAGGTGATAAATAGGGAGTGGGCTGTATTTAGTTTCATTAATCATTCTGCCAAGTCGATAAATAGGGAGTGGGCTGTATTTAGTTTCATTAATCATTCTGCCAAGTGGATAAATAGGGAGTGGGCTGTATTTAGTTTCATTAATCATTCTGCCAAGTTGATAAATAGGGAGTGGGCTGTATTTAGTTTCATTAATAATTCTGCCAAGTTGATAAATAGGGAGTGGGCTGTATTTAGTTTTATTAATCATTCTGCCAAGTGGATAAATAGGGAGTGGGCTGTATTTAGTTTCATTAATCATTCTGCCAAGTGGATAAATAGGGAGTGGGCTGTATTTAGTTTCATTAATCATTCTGCCAAGTTGATAAATAGGGAGTGGGCTGTATTTAGTTTCATTCATCATTCTGCCAAGTGGATAAATAGGGAGTGGGCTGTATTTAGTTTCATTAATCATTCTGCCAAGTGGATAAATAGGGAGTGGGCTGTATTTAGTTTCATTCATCATTCTGCCAAGTGGATAAATAAGGAGTGGACTGTATTTAGTTTCATTAATCATTCTGCCAAGTGGATAAATAGGGAGTCGGCTGTATTTAGTTTCATTCATCATTCTGCCAAGTGGATAAATAGGGAGTGGGCTGTATTTAGTTTCATTAATCATTCTGCCAAGTGGATAAATAGGGAGTGCGCTGTATTTAGTTTTATTAATCATGCTGCCAAGTGGATAAATAGAGTGTGGGCTGTATTTAGTTTCATTCATAATTCGGCCAAGTGGATAAATAGGGAGTGGGCTGTATTTAGTTTCATTAATCATTCTGCCAAGTGGATATATAGGGAGTGGGCTGTATTTAGTTTCATTCATCATTCTGCCAAGTGGATAAATAGGGAGTGGGCTGTATTTAGTTTCATTAATCATTCTGCCAAGTGGATAAATAGGGAGTGCGCTGTATTTAGTTTTATTCATCATTCTGCCAAGTGGATAAATAGGGAGTGGGCTGTATTTAGTTTCATTCATCATTCGGCCAAGTGGATAAATAGGGAGTGGGCTGTATTTAGTTTCATTCATCATTCTGCCAAGTGCATAAATATTGAGTGGGCTGTATTTAGTTTCATTCATCATTCTGCCAAGTGGATAAATAGGGAGTGGGCTGTATTTAGTTTCATTAATCATTCTGCCAAGTGGATAAATAGGGAGTGGGCTGTATTTAGTTTCATTAATCATTCTGCCAAGTGGATAAATAGGGAGTGGGCTGTATTTAGTTTCATTAATCATTCTGCCAAGTGGATAAATAGGGAGTGGGCTGTATTTAGTTTCATTAATCATTCTGCCAAGTGGATAAATAGGGAGTGGGCTGTATTTAGTTTCAATAATCATTCTGCCAAGTGGATAAATAGGGAGTGTGCTGTATTTAGTTTCATTCATCATTCTGCCAAGTGGATAAATAGGGAGTGGGCTGTATTTAGTTTCATTCATCATTCTGCCAAGTGGATAAATAGGGAGTGGGCTGTATTTAGTTTCATTAATCATTCTGCCAAGTGGATAAATAGGGAGTGGGCTGTATTTAGTTTCATTCATCATTCGGCCAAGTGGATAAATAGGGAGTGGGCTGTATTTAGTTTCATTAATCATTCTGCCAAGTGGATAAATAGGGAGTGGGCTGTATTTAGTTTCATTAATCATTCTGCCAAGTGGATAAATAAGGAGTGGGCTGTATTTAGTTTCATTCATCATTCGGCCAAGTGGATAAATAGGGAGTGGGCTGTATTTAGTTTCATTAATCATTCTGCCAAGTGGATAAATAGGGAGTGGGCTGTATTTAGTTTCATTAATCATTCTGCCAAGTAGATAAATAGGAAGTGGGCTGTATTTAGTTTCATTCATCATTCTGCCAAGTGGATAAATAGGGAGTGGTCTGTATTTAGTTTCATTAATCATTCTGCCAAGTGGATAAATAAGGATTGGGCTGTATTTAGTTTCATTAATCATTCTGCCAAATGGATAAATAGGGAGTGGGCTGTATTTAGTTTCATCAATCATTCTCCCAAGTGGATAAATAGGGAGTGGGCTGTATTTAGTTTCATTCATCATTCTGCCAAGTGGATAAATAGGGAGTGGGCTGTATTTAGTTTCATTAATCATTCTGCCAAGTGGATAAATAGGGAGTAGGCTGTATTTAGTTTCATTAATCATTCTGCCAAGTGGATAAATAGGGAGTGGGCTGTATTTAGTTTCATTCATCATTCTGCCAAGTGGATAAATAGGGAGTGGGCTGTATTTAGTTTCATTAATCATTCTGCCAAGTGGATAAATAGGGAGTGGGCTGTATTTAGTTTCATTCATCATTCTCCCAAGTGGATAAATATGGAGTGGGCTGTATTTAGTTTCATTAATCATTCTGCCAAGTGGATAAATAGGGAGTGGGCTGTATTTAGTTTCATTAATCATTCTGCCAAGTGGATAAATAGGGAGTGGGCTGTATTTAGTTTCATTAATCACTCTGCCAAGTGGATAAATAGGGAGTGGGCTGTATTTAGTTTCATTAATCATTCTCCCAAGTGGATAAATAGGGAGTGGGCTGTATTTAGTTTCATTAATCATTCTGCCAAGTGGATAAATAGGGAGTGGGCTGTATTTAGTTTCATTAATCATTCTGCCAAGTGGATAAATAGGGAGTGGGCTGTATTTAGTTTCATTAATCATGCTGCCAAGTGGATGAATAGGGAGTGGACTGTATTTAGTTTCATTAATCATTCTGCCAAGTGGATAAATAGGGAGTGGGCTGTATTTAGTTTCATTCATCATTCTGCCAAGTCGATAAATAGGGAGTGTGCTGTATTTAGTTTCATTAATCATTCTGCCAAGTGGATAAATAAGGAGTGGGCTGTATTTAGTTTCATTAATCATTCTGCCAAGTGGATAAATAGGGAGTGGGCTGTATTTAGTTTCATTAATCATTCTGCCAAATGGATAAATAGGGAGTGGGCTGTATTTAGTTTCATTAATCATTCTCCCAAGAGGATAAATAGGGAGTGGGCTGTATTTAGTTTCATTCATCATTCTGCCAAGTGGATAAATAGGGAGTGGGCTGTATTTAGTTTCATTAATTATTCTGCCAAGTGGATAAATAGGGAGTGGGCTGTATTTAGTTTCATTCATCATTCTGCCAAGTGGATAAATAGGGAGTGGGCTGTATTTAGTTTCATTCATCATTCTGCCAAGTGGATAAATAGGGAGTGGGCTGTATTTAGTTTCATTAATTATTCTGCCAAGTGGATAAATAGGGAGTGGGCTGTATTTAGTTTCATTCATCATTCTCCCAAGTGGATAAATAGGGAGTGGGCTGTATTTAGTTTCATTAATCATTCTGCCAAGTGGATAAATAGGGAGTGGGCTGTATTTAGTTTCATTAATCATTCCGCCAAGTGGATAAATAGGGAGTGGACTGTATTTAGTTTCATTAATCATTCTACCAAGTGGATAAATAGGGAGTGGGCTGTATTTAGTTTCATTAATCATTCCGCCAAGTGGATAAATAGGGAGTGGACTGTATTTAGTTTCATTAATCATTCTGCCAAGTGGATAAATAGGGAGTGGGCTGTATTTAGTTTCATTAATCATTCTGCCAAGTGGATAAATAGGGAGTGGGCTGTATTTAGTTTCATTCATCATTCTGCCAAGTGGATAAATAGGGAGTGGGCTGTATTTAGTTTCATTAATCATTCCGCCAAGTGGATAAATAGGGAGTGGGTGTATTTAGTTTCATTCATCATTCTCCCAAGTGGATAAATAGGGAGTGGGCTGTATTTAGTTTCATTAATCATTCTGCCAAGTGGCTAAATAGGGAGTGGGCTGTATTTAGTTTCATTATCATTCTGCCAAGTGGATAAATAGGGAGTGGGCTGTATTTAGTTTCATTAATCATTCTGCCAAGTGGATAAATAGGGAGTGGGCTGTATTTAGTTTCATTAATCATTCTGCCAAGTGGATAAATAGGGAGTGGGCTGTATTTAGTTTCATTAATCATTCTGCCAAGTGGATAAATAGGGAGTGGGCTGTATTTAGTTTCATTAATCATTCTGCCAAGTGGATAAATAGGGAGTGGGCTGTATTTAGTTTCATTCATCATTCTGCCAAGTGGATAAATAGGGAGTGGGCTGTATTTAGTTTCATTGATCATTCTGCCAAGTGGATAAATAGGGAGTGGGCTGTATTTAGTTTCATTCATCATTCTGCCAAGTCGATAAATAGGGAGTGGGCTGTATTTAGTTTCATTAATCATTCTGCCAAGTGGATAAATAGGGAGTGGGCTGTATTTAGTTTCATTAATCATTCTGCCAAGTGGATAAATAGGGAGTGGGCTGTATTTAGTTTCATTCATCATTCTGCCAAGTGGATAAATAGGGAGTGGGCTGTATTTAGTTTCATTAATCATTCTGCCAAGTGGATAAATAGGGAGTGGGCTGTATTTAGTTTCATTAATCATTCTGCCAAGTTGATAAATAGGGAGTGGGCTGTATTTAGTTTTATTAATCATTCTGCCAAGTGGATAAATAGGGAGTGGGTTGTATTTAGTTTCATTAATCATTCTGCCAAGTGGATAAATAGGGAGTGGGCTGTATTTAGTTTCATTAATCATTCTGCCAAGTAGATAAATAGGGAGTGGGCTGTATTTAGTTTCATTAATCATTCTGCCAAATGGATAAATAGGGAGTGGGCTGTATTTTGTTTCATTCATCATTCTGCCAAGTCGATAAATAGGGAGTGGGCTGTATTTAGTTTCATTAATCATTCTGCCAAGTGGATAAATAGGGAGTGGGCTCTATTTAGTTTTATTAATCATTCTGCCAAGTGGATAAATAGGGAGTGCAATGCCTTGATAAAATTACAGATACTTCTGATTTCTGAGAAATTTTAACCTGAGGTTTTAGACATAAATTAAAACGATATGCCTCAAATTACAGTTTATGTTGGATATTTTTTAAAGATTTTGAGGAGCATAATGTAAGCATACTCGTGTTTTAATATTAAAATATGTACGATTTCTATTCATTAATCTTCAATAAAGCAAGATTGCCAGAATTTCAATTTCTTCTTAATACACCTTTAGCTTAAACATTAAATTGTTTAAATGTTCTATGTTAATATCATGGAGTTTGATCAAAATTGGCATAAGTAATCTAGACATAAGATTTAGTGGCATATCTACATTTTATATATTGTAAGGTCAGAGAAAATTGTTGCGAGGGTCAACTGGGAATCAAATTCACACTTTATGCAACAGGTACTTTTCTAATAAATATATATATATATCTCTATATATATATATATATATATATATATATATACATTATATATATATATATATAGATAAATCTCAACAGTAAAAACATATTTGTAAAAACACAAAAAACTAAGATTGAGTGTAAAGGATTTGACGAATATATCATTATTTTGGCAAACATTATTAAATAAAACAGAGTGTTTTTGCTTGATAAGACTTTTTTCATTTTTTAAATTTTCTGAATATACTATGTAGTATTTCAGTCAAATTGGTGTATGTAAGTTCTGTGAGTTTTTCTGGTTCCATTTATCTTTCTTTTTTCGCAAGTACTTTCGATTTCATTCCTCAAATAATCTTCAGGCAGTGTTAGTCTTGGTGTCTTTAAAATATGTATTAATTGTTACGTTTTAGCTTTTTTTAAAACGGCTACTTATTTAGAACTTTAAACAGAGTTTTATACTATTCAGCTGTAACATGCGATCGTGATTAAGTTCTAAGCACGTGCAACATTCAAAAGTATGATTGTTTAACGGCTAAGAATAGTATTATGTTCTAAGCACGTGCAACATTCAAAAGAATAATTACTTAACGGCTACGAATTTGGTAACGTTTATTACTATGCTAGACACTTTAAAATGTTGTGACTAGTTTTCTCATTCACATTATTTATTGTGGGATGTTAACTTTATCTATAGAGGGCTTCAAGAATGTTTAATCGGTTGATGTTGACATCTTAGTGTATTATTTTAGTATCGTAAACTAGTATGTGTCTATATTGAGAAAAGGGGAGGTATGCTTTTCAGGTGTTGGCAAATGGAACTAGTGTCGGAGATATGTAAGGTAAGTCTACGGAAAGAGGTGTGGTAGTGAAACCGATGTAACAATTAATGTTATTATTATTGTCGGAAATACATTCTCCCATAGGGCATTGAAGCATATATATCACATTGGCTATTTCTGATTTATTTTGGGTCTAAGTAGTGTTATTTTTAGTACGTGGTTTGATGTTTTCATGTTTTTAATGATAAATGATAAATCTTATTTTAGTATTCATGTTGATGGGAATATGTAGCGATGTATTATATTTTAAGAGCGTTTTCATTCAATTTCAAGTTCGGATAATGTGCGTTACAGTAAAATACCTGATTATTACTAGTATTATACAAGTTTCTAATCATAAATGTAGTTCTTCAACAATATAATTGGAAAATTGATTATTAATCAAGACTTGCTAAATGTGTTTTTCTAATTAGTTAATGAATATGTTTTATTAAAGTGATTAGCTTTTCATGGTTAAATAGATTGTTAATAATTTCAATTTTCTATCGATATACACATTCGCTTCTATAACGTAAAATGCATATATCTATCTATCTATCTATGTATATATATATATATATATATATATATATATATATATATATAGGTACAATAAGTCGACGGTAAATCAATACAAGTAAGTGAACAAATAATTAAAAACTTATTAAAAAATTACAAACAAATGTGCAACTTACTATTTTGTGCTGAGTGTATTGGACGATTTTAAAGCAAGATAATCCCAATTTTCTGTTTTCTTTATAATTACACCTTTATTGGTTTATTAATTTCTATTCTTTTTATTTTTGAGCAGCTAGTGTAGTGTGATTATGATTTCCCACCGACTGATTACATCATGACTTGTAGTACATGCGTACTATTTAAATTTGTCCTCAAAATGTGCATAGTTTGCTATGTTTATGATAGAAAAATAAAGGATGGCATTCAACATATTTGATATCGTAAGTCTTCCCCTATGTGTATTTGTCTATTACAATATATATATATATATATATATATATATATATATATATATATATATATATATATATATATATTGTGTATTTAGGCAGCATTTTTTCATTAATGCATGTGCTGTTGAAAACGACAGAACTCTTCTGTTTAGTGATTCCTTTATTATTGTTTCCATTCCTCGAATGATCTTTGTAACGTTGAAATGGAATGAATTAATGTGGGATCCGTGTGTTTCACTAACGTTTTCGATTCTCTCTGGAATCATCTTCAGGTCTTTAATGGCAGAAATGAATAAAAAAGCTAGTGAAAGAATGGAATTTCTTTAAAAAAAATACGCCGACAAACCGTTAACGTAAAAGACGGACGTCTACATTTTGAAATGTGATGATTGAAACAGTTCTTCGTTTATTTATTAATTTTATTTATTATTCTTATTGTTATTTTTCATAATTTTAATTTAAAATAGTGGCTGATTTAATTTGGTCTAGTCCAATAATTATGGAGACGGAAAATGGGGGAGATAGGCAGTAACTAATTTTAATAAGATGCCCTTATTTTTTTAAATTGAATTAGGCGACACCGGTTGGTGTCACTGAACTAAGCTAAGCATTTTAAAATAGTTTTACTTGTCTCATATGAAAGGTTATAATTTTAGGTTGCTGTGTGTTTATGTATACGGCTTCAAGTATTTTTAATTTTTTTACTTACTGATTATCTCCCCCATTTTCCTTCTCCATAATTATTAGACTTGACCAACATAAATCAGCCACTATTTTAAATTAAAATTATGAAAAATAATGATGAGAATAATAAATAAAATTAATTAAATGTTTCAATCGTCACATTTCAAAATGTAGACGTCCGTCTTTTACGTTAACGGTTTGCCGGCGTATTTTTCTAAAGAAATTCCATTCTTTCACTCGCCTTTTTATTCAATTTTGCCATTAAAACCTGAAGATTATTCTGGAGAGAATCGAAAACGTTAGTCAAACACACGGATCCTACATTAATTAATTCCAATTCAACGTTAAAAAGATCATTCGACGAATGGAAAAAATAAAAAATAAATCACTAAACAGAAAAGTTCTGTCGTTTCCAATAACACAAGCATTAATATATATATATATATATATATATATATATATATATATATATATATATGAATATATATATATATATATATACATATATATATATATATATATATATATATATATATATATATATAAAAGGAGATTGTAGTTTGCTTGAAGCATTGCTGGTAAATGTAAGTGTAAATTAGTCGTCCAAGGCTATGGCAATGCGATGTGGTTGCCGTGAGATGGAAAAGTGAAAAGAAATAAACGCAGGGAGAAAGTGAAACTCAAAACGATTTATTAATAATTTCACGAAAACTGATTAAATACCAAATAGTATTTTTTTTTTCGGTAAGTAACAGATCGGCAAAGGGTAATCATTAAATTTTCGAAAGAAAAACTTTCATTATCAGAAGACAACAATAGAAGACCGAGAGGGTCGAAAAAACGGGAAACAAACCGGTGTCAGATCCTCGTAATACAGGGGAAAACAATTGGCAGTAGGAACGCAGAAAATGTCAAAAATTCCATTAAGCAATCATATAACTAAGGTTAAAACATTATAAACATTAGTTTAGTAATATACCAATTCTTTTAATTTTTATTATGTTTCATTTTACATGACTCATCAATTAGTCTTTTTTTTTTCCTTTTTTTTTTCCATTTATTCTCTTCAAATCTAAATTTAAATCTACTGTCAAAGGGAGATAACTTATTCTAAATAATATATTCAGACTCTAGAAATGAGATTAGAAACTTGAGAAGGAATTTGAGTTGTGAAGTGGATAAAAGCCAAGGATGGGACCTTTTTTTTAGCAGGGGAAGGGGGGGGATAAGAAGAGATTATGGGAAGGGGGAGGATTATGAAAAAAAAAAAAAAAAAAAAAGCAAGTAAGTTGGGGGTGGGAGTGTGAGGAGGTGGGAGTGTGAGGATGTAAGAATCAATCAGAGGATGAAGGGAGATGACAACTCGAATCTGTTATTCAAGGTAGGACGAAATTTAGAGATTAGGATAGCTTCCGAAATTCGAAGCTGACCTATATTGCGAACAGAGTTGAGGATGCGGACACTAATGGAGCGATGTGTGTTGCCACATGATATTAAGTGTTTATGGAAGGAATAAATGTGGGTGTTTAGATTCTCTTTAATGCGTTGGTGTAGAGGCCTAACGGTACTACCGATGTAGAACTTTTGACACTTAGAGCATTGTAGGTTGTATACTGTATATGTGCGGAGGCAGAGGCCAGAGTTGGGGATGGGGCAACTAGCTAGAGAGCAGGGGTCTGGGGTGTAGTGGCTTCTTTTGGATAAATGTTGTCGGAGAGAGGTGCCTGTGTGAGAAAGTTGTATGTTAAGGTTCTCACTACGTATGGCATTGCGGATAGCAGAAGTGATACGGTCGCTAAAGAAGGGGAGTTTAAGGAAGCAAGTGTTGGTGAGAGTGTGGTGTCTACGTCTTCTAGTGTTGTTAAGGTTAGATATGGTAGTTAGGGGGAAGCCGTTGGTCAATAGAGTTTGGTCGAAGGCTTCGGTGTGTGTTGTTTTATCGGAAGAAGAAGAGCATTTGTCTTGTATGCGGGTGATTTCTGTTTGTGCGTAACTAATTTTGGATTTGAGGGGTAGTGCGGATTTGTAGTGGATAAAGAGGTTCCTGCAGGCGGGTTTTCTATAGAAAGTGGTGTGGAGAGATCCGTCGTCATTAATGCTCAGTTTGAAGTCTAGAAGTGAGAGAGAGCCTGAGGTGTTGGGATGTTCGATGGTGAATTTAATGTGGGGGTTAGAATTATTAAATGTATTAAAGATAGAGGTAGCTTCCTCTCGGGATGAAGTTAGGATCAAAATGTCGTCGACGTATCTCGAGAAGAAAATATGGGAATGGCAGGTGCTAAGTGCTTGCTGTTCCAGTCTGTTCATGTAAGAAATGGCGAGGAGGCCGGAGAGACTGGAACCCATGGGTAGGCCAGAGACTTGTTTGTATGTGTCTTGTTGGAACTTAAAGATCTGTTACTTACCGAAAAAAAAAATACTATTTGGTATTTAATCAGTTTTCGTGAAATTATTAATAAATCGTTTTGAGTTTCACTTTCTCCCTGCGTTTATTTCTTTTCACTTTTCCATCTCACGGCAACCACATCGCATTGTCATAGCCTTGGACGACTAATTTACACTTACATTTACCAGCAATGCTTCAAGCAAACTACAATCTCGTTTTATCTCTCAGTCTCGGCCAGACAGAGTTTGCATACACCAAGAAAATGTTCCGACTTTCGGAGAAGCGGGCTAGGACCGGCTGCCAGATCAACTTCCTGAAGAGATGCCTCAGACATGGAATCTTCCCCAACACTATCAAGAACATCCACCTACCATCATGCTTCTACCTACCCACTCTCCACTCTACACGCTCGTTCATACATACCTTTTGTATCAAACAAACCATCAAACACCTCCATTGCAAGCTACACCAACATATCAACGCTATGTCTGATAGCAAATCCCCCCCCTCACACCTTCCACCCCGCATCTCCACATCTGTCAACAAAGCTTTCCACCACTGTTTCCACACGGAAAAAAACAGACTCACACTTAAATTCAACTGGCTCCACCAAAAACAGATCTTACAGCCACTTACCAATTATGGAGCTGTACACGGACCCCCTCTCCATCCTCAAACTACTACCCAACCACTTATCACTGACCTCACGTGTTCTCTCTCAGCAACAGAAACTGATCTCCTCAGCCTTGGACCCAAATTCTACGTTACACAAAAACTTAATGACCAAACCCTCCTCGATATTGAAACACAGTTCTGCAGGACAGCGTACCATTTGAAATGGTTATCAGCCTTTGAACCACCCTCCCTGGACCCACTTAACGACTCCACCCCCACCGATCCCCCTAATTCTTCATCCAACCCCTTCCTCGTTTATCAACCTGACCGCCCCCTACACCCTCCTCCTGAAAACCACCCTTTAGACCTAAAGTTGGTAAATCTCAAACATAAGATCTTCTCCATAATACAACGGGAAAAACACCGTATCACACCAAATATCTCCCATTCCCAGCGTCTCACCCTCAAAGGCCTTAAGAAAAAAAACCTGGTCTACCTACCCTCTGACAAAGGCAAGGTTATCTCCCAAGAATCCTACAATACTCTCGCCCTAGAACACCTCAGCAATACATCCCTTTACACACCCGATAATGACATCTCTGCTACCCGCATACAAACCTCTATTAACAACGCTTGGTCCCAAATTTGCTCCAGACGTAATCTCCCCAAGGCTTATAGGCTCAATCTCACCACTAGAAACAGTAGACTCCCCACCTTTTACCATCTTATTAAAACCCACAAAACCAGCAACCACCTACAGATCAGACCTATAGTCTCTAGTACTGAGGGACCTCTTTACAAGATCTCCTGGCTCCTCTCCCACTTACTTAAACCGCTACTCCCCACCTTCCCGGCACACGTCAGCAGCTCTGACCAGGTAATAGATAGACTCAACTTGCTCCAACCCCAACAGCTCCGCGTCAACAACTACATCTTCAGCCTTGACGTAGTCTCCCTTTATACCTCCATTCCCGCACACCCCGCCATTGACCTCATAACTGACCACATCTCCTCTAACAATCTTGACTGTTTTGGACTTACCCCTACAGACATTCATCAGCTCCTACGTATCATTGTGGATAACATCTACTTAAAGTTCCAACAAGACACATACAAACAAGTCTCTGGCCTACCCATGGGTTCCAGTCTCTCCGGCCTCCTCGCCATTTCTTACATGAACAGACTGGAACAGCAAGCACTTAGCACCTGCCTTTCCCATATTTTCTTCTCGAGATACGTCGACGACATTTTGATCCTCACTTCATCCCGAGAGGAAGCTACCTCTATCTTTAATACATTTAATAATTCTGACCCCCACATTAAATTCACCATCGAACATCCCAACACCTCAGGCTCTCTCTCACTTCTAGACTTCAAACTCAGCATTAATGACGACGGATCTCTCCACACCACTTTCTATAGAAAACCCGCCTGCAGGAACCCCTTTATCCACTACAAATCCGCACTACCCCTCAAATCCAAAATTAGTTACGCACAAACAGAAATCACCCGCATACAAGACAAATGCTCTTCTTCTTCCGATAAAACAACACACACCGAAGCCTTCCACCAAACTCTATTGACCAACGGCTTCCCCCTAACTACCATATCTAACCTTAACAACACTAGAAGACGTAGACACCACACTCTCACCAACACTTGCTTCCTTAAACTCCCCTTCTTTAGCGACCGTATCACTTCTGCTATCCGCAATGCCATACGTAGTGAGAACCTTAACACACAACTTTCTCACACAGGCACTTCTCTCCGACAACATTTATCCAAAAGAAGCCACTACACCCCAGACCCCTGCTCTCTAGCTAGTTGCCCCATCCCCAACTCTGGCCTCTGCCTCCGCACATATACAGTATACAACCTACAATGCTTTAAGTGTCAAAAGTTCTACATCGGTAGTACCGTTAGGCCTCTACACCAACGCATTAAAGAGCATCTGAACACCCACATTTCTTCCTTCCATAAACACTTAATATCATGTGGCAACACACATCGCTCCATTAGTGTCCGCATCCTCAACTCTGTCCGCAATATAGGTTAGCTTCGAATTTCGGAAGCTATCCTAATCTCTAAATTTCGTCCTACCTTGAATAACAGATTCGAGTTGTCATCTGCCTTCATCCTCTGATTGATTCTTACATCCTCACACTCCCACCTCCTCACACTCCCACCCCCAACTTACTTGCTTTTTTTTATTTTTTTTTATTTTTCATAATCCTCCCCCTTCCCATAATCTCTTCTTATTCCCCCCCTTCCCCTGCTAAAAAAAGGTCCCATCCTTGGCTTTTATCCACTTCACAACTCAAATTCCTTCTCAAGTTTCTAATCTCATTTCTAGAGTCTGAATATATTATTTAGAAAAAGTTATCTCCCTTTGACAGTAAATTTAAATTTAGATTTGAAGATAATAAATGGAAAAAAAAAAAGGAAAAAAAAAGACTAATTGATGAGTCATGTAAAATGAAACATAATAAAAATTAAAAGAATTGGTATATTACTAAACTAATGTTTATAATGTTTTAACCTTAGTTATATGATTGCTTAATGGAATTTTTGACATTTTCTGCGTTCCTACTGCCAATTGTTTTCCCCTGTATTACGAGGATCTGACACCGGTTTGTTTCCCGTTTTTTCGACCCTCTCGGTCTTCTATTGTTGTCTTCTGATAATGAAAGTTTTTCTTTCGAAAATTTAAGATTACCCTTTGCCGATCTGTTACTTACCGAAAAAAAAAATACTATTTGGTATTTAATCAGTTTTCGTGAAATTATTAATAAATCGTTTTGAGTTTCACTTTCTCCCTGCGTTTATTTCTTTTCACTTTTCCATCTCACGGCAACCACATCGCATTGCCATAGCCTTGGACGACTAATTTACACTTATATATATATATATATATATATATATATATATATATATATATATATATATATTAAACATCCAATATTAACTGATATTATAAATCAAACATAGAGTTGCATTACATAGTAATTAACTGCCGGTGCTTTAATTGTAATGATTGCATTAGTTAACATCCCTTAAAAGCATGGACAATTTAATATTCTGTGCGTATTGCCTCATAAAAGAGGTATGGCACATGGGATATACTATAGTTGGGTGTGATAATAAAACAATCATGTGTGTGATATTTCAGTATATTCATTTCACAGAAAATAAAAATTTAAAAAACAAATAATTCGATGTCAAATGCAACTTAAAATATTATTTTAAATCTCTGTTTCACACTCTCTGCTTTTCACATATATATATATTAGAATGTTTTGGAAATTATTCCTTATATCAGTGCACGGTGCATACGGTAATCTACCGACAATAAAAAAAACACATGGAAATGGCAAAAAAATGAGCGTTCAATAGATTCTAAAATGTTCATTTTGCCAGTGTGATGTTTACAGAATAGTTTACTAGATTGGGTATGGGGAAATTATGTTAGTAGGATGATGCTAATTATAACGAAAAGTGTGTTTTTTCTAAGTTTTCGAATTTGTGGGGAGGGTGCGTTGATTAAATGCGAATAAAATATTGTGAGACTTGACAGATGAACAAAAGGTACTCCGGAGTAAGTTTAAGTATGCACAGAGACAATTAATGAAAGAGATAGAAAAAGGAAACAAGCTTAAAAATGGGAATAGGGGGGGGATATGCGACTGAACAAAGAATACGTTTTCCGTGGTGGCTTTGACTACAAGTAAACCTCGGGTACACGGAATAGTATTAGAAAACAGTGTAACATCGGATTAAGTAAACGCTGGAAATTTTCCTTTGTGGCTTAGAGTCTCTAACTGTAAACTATCATTCGAGGAAGACATGCTTCCAGAAATTGTAGGAAAATTCTCCACGAGAAGGACAGGTAAGTATTCCATATTTCGTCTTACGTTACGTGAATCAGAGTAGTAAGGCTAATAAGGTTACATATTCTATGTTCAGAGTGTACCGCTATCAACTGTAACACATTGTCAACTCATTGTTAAGTACATGAATTTCAACGTGCTAGTTCTGCTAAATATTCTATAAAAAGCGGTATTGACGGAGATAATGATCAAGTGATTGCTGTACTTGTAAGTTATTGTTTAAATGGTTTTCAAATGCCCATTTTGAAATATCCGTCAAGTTTCACTTCGAGACTGATATGCTAAATTGAATACCTATGTAACAAGACTAGTGGATTAGATTGATGTCGAAATAACATAAATAAAAGACACATTAATATAGGGTAAACACTTTTCAAAAGGTGGTAAATTGTTTGTAGAGAACCGATTAACACAGTAGAATCGGATTGGAACCGATATTTTATATATGTATGAATGCCTCCACATGTTTAACCATGAGAATATGCGAGACCCATTTTAGAAGTTAAAAACCTCAGCGGAGTATCATGTTTTTTAACACACTTTCACAACAGCAAAATAGATTTGTATTGTTTTGAAGTATTTGCTTTCCGCTTTCCTTTAAATGCATTAAGTTTTCCAAGATGCCTCACCGGTATTCCAGCAGAATATGATACAGTTTAATAACAAATATATTTGATTTCTGATGACAAACGTCATACTGAATTAATATTCAGGATTAATGTTAATGACAGTATGAAATAATGTTTACTATGAAAATATTTTGCAAATCATTATTTGGAAAGTATTCGATAATTTTACGAGAAGTATTTACCCAATGATTGAATTTATATGACTCAATGAATTATTTCTTTATTATTTATAACAGTTTATCCCATTATTTCTGTAGTGATGATTTTGTCGGAGGTATTAATTTGGTAGTGTAAATTAAAAATAGAAAAGACAACATGATAAACATGACCCAAGAATATACACTAAGGTTAAACGATAGTTTATGTCGATGCCATTTGTGACTCGTAGTAGATGTGTTCGTGCGGTTGGATATTGCATCTGTTAAGCAACAACCATACCTTGTGTTTCTCTTAGAAATTGAGAACTTTAAAGGTTAGTCTTTGTTCGCCTGAATAACAATTCGAAATATCAAATGTCTATTGCATAACTGTTTCTCAAGAAAACATTATGAGAAGGTCTCCTGATAAATTAAATAATGTACATTTAAAGTGGAAGCGACACACAGATATTTCGAAATATAAGGGATCTGCAATAACTCGTCTTGTTAACACCACTGAAAATAAACGCAATTTCATTCGACTTGTGTTTAAAAAAAACGGAATTTCAAATAACACATTTTTTTAAAATAATCCCATCAGTGAAACACGTTACCGCAGGATTGCCTTCCATGGGGGTGCTACGTGGTCATCTTTAAATCCAATGCCAACAAATACTTTTCATAAACCGTCCTCATACGTAATCTATTTTGTTCATTTAATTCATAATTCTCAATCCTCTCATAATATTCTTCATTATCAATTACCACTCTATCCATCTAATTAACTCTTATATCCGATTGGCTTTTCCCGTTTATAAGTGGTGACTTAAAAGTAAAAAAATGTATTTCGAATAGTTTAAAATAGTATCTATCCTTTAATAAGACGTGAGATATCAAGTGATACTTAGAATTGGCCAAATTCATTGGATTTCATCGTGGCTTATTCGTGTTGCTCAACAATAACCATTGTTTAATCAAAGATAAGGAAGAATCAATATTTACTTGTAAATGTGAAAATGGATTGCACTAATATTTTCTAAAACTTATATGTTGTTGAGAAACACGCGAGAACGTTATCAAAGGAAATGTAAAGTAAAATACATAAGCGAATAAATACTTTAGTCTTCTTGATTTTATTATTTACAAACATTGTTTAATCAAGTTAAAACCTGTACAGGAATTATAAAGTATCAAAAGATGTTAATATAGAAACGAAAATAAGTAGAATATTCATTTTATAAAATTATAAAATAGTGTCAAATGTATATTTGTTTTAAAGATAATTAACTTTCATACTATTTATTATAATTAAGGTTTTTGCAGTAATTAATCTTTGTTAATTTTATTTAAAAGCTGTTATAATATCATGAGATGTTTTTAATCTTATGTTTTGTTAATTATAATGTTAACCCCTTTATATGTTAAGAGAAATATTCGATATCTGAATTATAAACATGCTTATTTACAATGGTGTAATAGTAATTTTTAGGAAATATGATTTTATGCATTTCAGGGGACAGTGGATGAACTAGAATAACTGATTTAGAATATATTTATATTGTATTAGTTGTCGTCGACAAGTATTTCACATAGTTTAAAACAGAAAAATATTAATTAATCACACGATTAAAAGAAAGATCCAATTCAGAAAGATTTGCGACGAGGCGTATAGCAATTAAACTATGTTCTCTAAATGTCATCGGTTATTTCTTTTTTCCTTTGGGACAATTCATTAACCTTTTCGGACAAAAGCCTTGTTGACATCGTTTGAGGCTAGTCGTGATCAATCGACACGTTTTGATAAGAAGTAAACAGTGTACATTTCTGAAACAATATCACCGGCTTTTTCGTTACAATTGACGTAAACGATATGGTCACGGAAGAAGATATGATAGAATTTTGTTCAATCTATAAATCCACGATTCTTATAGAATATCATTGTGTTCAGATGAAAAGCATCATATGTATTCAATGTGGGGATATGAACGTTTTTTCTTCAGATTATAATATTTATTATTATGGAATACGTTTATATTTATGTTGGTCAAATTAATTCCAAAACTATATACGAATAGAAAAAATCCGAGATAGTGAATGGTGCATACTACTACTACTACTACTACTACTACTACTACTACTACTACTACTACTATTACTACTACTACAACTACTCATTATACTGCTGATCCTGAGATTACTACTACTAATACTATAGCCCCTCATTATTTCTAAACTATGTTATATCTATGGCATCAAATTTGCTATGAAACACACTTGACATGTCGGATATATAATTGGCTGTGTTGAAATGTGTATACTACTCCTGCTACTACTGTTGTTTATAATACTACGATAGACATGAATAATAATAATATGTATCCTTACCCGGCGTAGCCCGGGAGTTTAATTATTGTTGTGTTAAGAATATATGAGGAATAGTAAAGTAATTCAAAGCCGAAAAAATCAATTTAACGAACTAATGAAAGTAGTTTACTTGATGTTTAAAAAACGACAAGTAACCTAATGGATATCGTTTAATCAGTAAATGTTTTCTTTGTAAATAAACTATTCGTTGTGAGCAGAATTAATAATTCATACATTCTACAACTGATTAATTCTTGTAAAGTTATAAGTACTACTACTTCTAGTAGTATAAACAATAAACTATTAAGTTCTATGAAATTAACTAGCTCAATAGCACCATTTTTATGAAACACTGTTGAGTATTATAGTGTATATTTGTGTAGTTGTTACTACTCCGACCACTACTGATACTACTACAACTATTATTATTATTATTATGACTACTACTACTTGCAATCATAATACACACTTATGGATTTACAATTATGATGCAAAAGTACACGAATTTAAGGATGGAGAAAACATATATAAGTAAGTTGAAATTTACTTCTACTAGTATTGCTATTGTGACTACTAGCACTACAAATATTCATCATAATAATTGTTTTGCTAATAGTATAAAACTTTCTGGTTCATTGAAATAGCAACATATAACCTATCCAAGCAAGACTACGAGACATGGTAATAATTAACAATAAAGAAAACAGTGCAACCTTGTAGATGTCGCCGTTCCAGCAGTCAAAGAGGTAAGCTCTTGAGGCAGAACAACTAAATAAATGCGTACAATTTGTTAAATAGGTTAATGGTATATGGAGATAAAAAACTGTCGTAATACCAATATTTTTCGGAGCTCAAGATAAAACTCTATGAACAAGACGATGGTCCCCAATACAAAGTACGGTACTTATTACACATCTAAAATAATGAAAAAAGAAATAATTGTGTGCGGAAACGAATCTACATTACTAGCTGACATAAATCAACCACAGACAAGTAAATATGGAATAACGTAGAATACTTGCAGTGAGCAATGGAGACAGAATATTAATTCAATGTAACATAGGCTGTATTGATGGATATGTAAGAGCAATCCTATAATCTTCCCCACCTCCAACAGAACAAAATGCGATGCCACTAACGAAAGTATTCATGAAGAATATAGAAAGTTGGAAAGACTGAGACGGTAAAGCACAATTCAGATCTCCCCTGGATGGGCACGCAGAGTACTGGTATATTGAAGATGGTTATTATCGCTCAAATTCCAGGAAGAAGCCAATGGTCGCTTCCAAAGAAAAATCAATGGTAAACGGCTGTAGCGAGAACACTCAGTAGTTTGCACAATGATCGAAATATATAGTGATTTTCTGTTACTTTCTCTTTAAAGAACAGTCCCTTTGTCTGTGGATGTTATCTATTTTCCCGGCAGATACTTATGCAGAACATACACAAAAAAATCGCCGCTAAATAAAAATACCCAGTGAGAATAGGGGTGGGCGCTCTATGTTAATCTATCTATATATATAACGAGCAAATGTTGTGTGTATGTATGTATGTATGTATGTATGTATGTATGTATGTATGCAAAAACTCCGAAAATACTCGACACACTCTCATAAATTTGGCATCTCTTTCACCTGCGTTCTTTCGGACACATAATACCTAAAAATAAATTTACAAAATGGATTCTAACTGGTCACGTCTTTTTTTTTTAATTATGTGTTCGATCTGTGCATGCGCACTTTTTTGCAGACTTTTGTTCATACAACTAAACATGTAAATCTTCTACGACGGAGAACGTTTTAGAACAATTTTGATTTTAAATGTAACATAAAACAAGTTTTGTTTTTAAAATGTTATCGATATATTAATTACATTAAAAAAGAAGAAACTTCATTAAGTGAGCACAACAACAACGTTTTTGCTTTTTTGGGTTCGAAACGTTTGAATTCTATCTGTCTAACTTCATGCTGAAAATGTTACAACAACAAAACAAAACTTACACCGAGTACATTTGCTGTTAAACCCTTTTATAAGCCGGAAAATACTATTTATGGTTATTTCATACTTACACGTTTACAAAAATCTACATATATACAGGGTGTTTCAAAAGTCTTGGGAACATTACAAATGCGTATATCTCATGAACTATTCCAGGTAGAAAAATGAAACTGGTGCCATTTTAAAGCTTGCTTAATCAAGTTTTGGTCATACTAATGATTTTCGTGTTATCTTTCCAGGTGCAGTAATGGCGTTCTCTAAACAAGACAAGGCATTTTGCGTCCTCCAATTTGCAAAGACTGAATCGTGGACATGTGTTCAGCGTGCATTTCGCAGGAAATTTAAAAAAGAAGCCCCTGAAAGGAAATCCATTGTCAGATGGCATGCTAAATTTGTGAAAGATGGGTGTTTGTGCCCAAGTAAGCGAACAGGTCGCCCTTCAACTTCAGAAGATGCAGTTGAGCAAGTTCGGACAGCCTTTCAGTGGAGACCCCGTAAATCAGTGAGAGGAGCCAGCAGGGAACTTCAGCTTGCTCCAGCCACTGTCTGGCGTGTCTTAAGGAAACGACTGAAAATGGTACCTTACAAGCTCAAGTTGGTCCAAAGGTTGAAGGACACTGATAAGCCACTTCGCCGTGACTTTTGCATTGCAATGCAAGAGAAGTTGGAAGATAACGGATTTGATGACCGGCTTGTTTTTAGCGATGAGGCGACCTTCCATCTGAATGGCAAAGTTAACAAGCATAACACTCGCATATGGGGTACTGAGAATCCTCATGAACTTCTTGAGCACGAGCGAGATTCACCAAAAGTGAACGTGTTTTGTGCAATTTCCAAGAAAGGTGTCTATGGACCGTTCTTCTTTGAAGAGGCAACTATCACTGGTGAATCCTATCTCAACATGCTGGAAGACTAGTTAATGGCTCAGTTGGAACAAGCAGAATCTGATGACTTCATTTTTCAACAAGATGGTGCACCACCACACTGGAGTCTTAGAGTAAGGCAGTTTCTTAACACAAGGCTGCCTGGTAGATGGATTGGGAGATCTGGGCGAGGTGATGACGTTCTCATGCCCTGGCCTCCTAGGTCTCCAGATCTTACCCCGTGTGACTTTTTCTTTTGGGGCTTTGTCAAGCAACAAGTCTATGTGCCGCCCCTTCCAAGAGATATTGACGAACTAAAGGCTCGAGTAACGGCAGTTGTGGGAACCATTGACGTCAAGATGCTGGAACGCGTTTGGCAGGAAATGGACTATCGACTAGATGTCTGCCGTGTGACGAATGGTGCTCATATTGAGCAACTTTGAAGATTCCCCACAGAACTTGAAACTTTAACCTTTCCAACGGTACCAATTTCATTTTTCAACTCCTAATAGTTTTTGAGTTATTAAAAATCGTTATGTTCCCAAGACTTTTGAAACACCCTGTATATTACGACTTTTTACTATCGTTTAAAATAAATAAATTCCTTCGTATCTCTTCCCCCCCTCTCTCTATCTCTATCTCTCTATGTCTGTACAAATTGTAGTGGTACTATTAATAACGAACACGGCAATAAACTTATAGTATGAGTCTATTTCGGGAGGTGGGGATAGCTAGATTGAATATGGCCTATGTTATCTTACGTTAAGGAACATAGTTTACATATTATTTTCTTTGTACCCAAGTTTTTCAGGGGGTTCATAGATACTCGCCTAAATAGAGGTTCTCTTTGCAAAATACGGATATCGGCAACCCCTTCCTTACAAAAAACAATAGGAAACAATATTTATCGCGTTAAAAGGTAGTCATGAGTCCGGAACATAACGCGATGAAACATGCGTATAGCTGATTAATATTGTTTCCTGTCGTTGTTTTATGTTAAATGTTACTACGTGAGGAATGATTTTGAGTTAAAATGTAAATAGTTTTACACATGTACTCTTAAGGAAAACACGCTTGAAATAGAGTCTTTATAGTAACAGAAGCGATTGTTTGAAGAATTCATTTTATTCGTCTGCCGATTATTTACAGATTTCAAGCGTTTATTTATAAATATTTGTACTAATATTTAAAAATATTTATCGCATATTCGCAATGCTTTTCGTTGTCTACTATTTAACTATTTATCGTCTTTTCGCAATTTTTAACGGATTATGTTCCGGACTCTTATCTACCTTTTAACCTAACATATACTTTACTATAAACCCCCAAAAGAGGGGGGACATTGTTGGGAGAATGGCATCATGACAATCGAACATATACTACATTACATCACCGAAAAAGAAGGGGAAATCCCTAAGAGGATGGTATTACGATGACAGAACAGACACTACCAGTACTCCCCTAAAAAAGGAAGAGATAATGCCCAGGATGATGGTCTCTTGACAACAGAAATGATATTACACTATCCTACATTGAGAATTTATTTATTGATTTATTTTTTTTTTCATTTAATGGTTTACAATTTACAATGCAAAAGCAGAGTATAATGGTTGATTTTAGGATTAATTAAAAACATATCTATTTTCTGTAGCGCCCCTGTCAGATTAAAGAATACAGTTTTAAAAAGCATTATCAAAGTATTTTGTTTGGTTAATGTTCTTAAAACAAAACTTTTATTTAAGTCAGTTAATTTTCACCATATCTTATGTGATTCAATAGATAAGTTTAAATCAAGACAACCGAGAGGTTTCGCGTTCGATCTCCAGTGATTGGTGTAGTTTGCCTCTTAGGAATTCACTTTTTTCTTTATTATTTCTAAATGAAAGTAGTTTAGATATATGATATTTAGAACTTTACACTGAATATAAAATGCTTACCAAACATAAATATACCTTTTCTTATAATTTTCCCAAGAGAAGTAGTTTTTTTTATTTAAAATACACACATAATTTGTTCATAAAACACATTCCTAATTCATCTTAAAAATAAATATCTCTCTACGACCGACCCATAAACCGGAGTGAAATGGGCCATTTTGACCAACTTCACCTTAGTCACTTAAGACTAAGAAAACACTTGCTTATTCATACTTTCTTATTAATTAGAGGGCAGAGCAGAAATATTGATACAGTGGCCTGGGAAAACTTGGTTCATTTCACCCCTGTAGCCCACTTCACCCCGGGCTTTTTTTTAGTGGTTTACCAAAAATATATAATTTAAACATTTCTTCTTTTTTTTTCATCGCACGCTATAGAAGATGTTTACACAAAAAAAATTCACGTTAGCACCCAAACATTTGGTGTCTTTTTAAAAATTACTTACGTATTGTTTCCATTCAACTAGGTTGTATAGTTTTTTATAATTGTGCCCCCTCACAATAAATATTGAAAGATACAGTGTAGTATTAAGACCCCCCCCCCCCGCCAAAAAAATGAAACTTTAACAATTAAAACCGTTATAACATGCTCAACTGTTTCAAAGACAGTTTTTTCAACTGTTTTCATTAATGGCTTATATTGATGTGCGGATTATGAAACCCTTTAGAATTTTATTTTAGAGTTTACATAAAATGTTATATTTAAATACTTGTTGATACATTTGTAAATAAATTTCCTCAGCTAAATCCCACTTCCCCAGAAAATGTAATTGGTTTCTTTTCTTTTTTTTCTTGAGCGATTATGTGTTAGGAAAGAAAACGGTACTTATGCAGTTTACGAGCCGGGCTTAACTAATAACGTTATTTAGAAACCCATTCTTAACATGTAGAGGGCGGTTTTTTTTATACCGTAAACATTGAATTTAATTTGAATATTCTATCTAAAAATAAATAGCCTGGTCCCTAAACTGCAGAAGCACCAAGTAAACAGTTATTTCAGAATTTAGAGTATGCGATCAGTTCCGGCAGATTGTCTATCTGAATAGCGTTTTACGGGCATATAAAAATATTTGTTCAGCTAAAAAGAGATACATTGTGTGTGTGATTTTTGATAAGGGGGAACATAAAAATACACTAAGGCTATCACTAACACATAAGTTATACTTCAATAAACTTCTGCAGTTAATGGATCGTGCTGAAATGATAACGTTATTATTTAGAAATCAACTCTTAAAATGGAGAGAGGTATCTGTGATAACCATTCTATAATTTCAGCTAAGAAATAAAAACACATGATGAAATTTAACGGTCCATATACTGCAGAAGTTGGATTAAACACGCCTACTATTTAATTGTATGTATTGTATTAAAGTCCATCATACTTTTATCGGAATAAAAAGTATCATATAAAGGGCACATTTTGTGTGTGTGCGTGTGTGTGCCTGTCTATTTGCCGGTCAATCGAAATTTTCTTAAATAATATCATACATACATTGCCAAATGTGTCTCATTTCGCAATCTCAGAGATCTTAACTAGTTTTTAAAATTGTAAAGTTAGTACATAATAAATTTAAAAAATAAGCCTACTACTGACCCTTAGGCCGATTTGCAATAGTCTTAAGTTAATGTGACACCATCCCAACTGAACAAAGCAAATATGTTACATCTAAAATTAAAATAGAACGGTTACATGTCATTTAAATAGTATGTGACAGGGAATTGAGTGATCAGTTTACGTTAAAGTTATATGCAAATCGAATCCCTCACTATAGATTCTCAAATTATAGTTATTTTTTATACCCAGGGTCCTCATAGTGTTTATCCTTAATGATCCAAATAAACGTATAATCTAATTGTTTGGAGCGGGGGGGGGGGTATCTTGCTTAGGGTTGATCACCAACAATAATACCAAAAAGTGAACTCGCATTTGATTTTATATTTTATTGTAAGAAAATTTGCTTTTTATGAAAATGTTTAAAAGCTCTGATAATTAAACATTTTACTGAAGTATGTTGTTGTATTCATATCATATTTTTTAAATTTATTACTTTAACAAATTGTCCAATTTTATGATAAGTAATAATATTTTTTTAAATTTCAACATTCATTATTTGAAAATTACATTTTTCATTAAATAAATGTTTTATTTGTATCGGAAATAGTGTCGAGTACATCAAAAAGTACTAAAATATGTTAATATATATCTCACTGTATTCTTTATGTCGTTCAAAGTAACAGCAGCTGTCAATGTAGTTTGAGGTATCGATTATTTATTGGAAAAAAGCTCAAATCGGCACTTTCTTTCAATACATTAACACATCACTCAATAAGTCAAATGTTTGCTTAATAAACACACACATTTTAGGCATCATTCGGCATATTAATCAACTTAGTGTTCTTCTAGGGTGATTCACTGATTCCAACATTTCTCTAATAATTAGATGCCTTTTGTTTAGAACTATTTGTCTTTGACATAAAAAAAAAACTTCTCAGTGTCCGATATGACTTATTCATGGAGCAAAATCTCTTTCCCATACATTTGAGATCTATAAGCAGCCACTAGTTGCTGGGGTCAGATTTGGAAAATAGGGTTGGTGTGGAAGCAATTCAAAGTGCAGTTTACGTAGTTTTTTCTATTGTTTGGATAAACTTGTGACATAATGATTTGTCTTAGTAAAAGAGCACATTTTCCTTTATTTTATGCCATTTTGATAATTGGTTTTTCTTTTTACATCACCCGTTGTTGTTTTTCATACATTGTGAGCAAATGTGGTACCCACTTTAAAAACAGCTTTCTCGTTGACAAATGTGCATGCTTGCCGGAACAACTGCCGCATTTGGGCGATCTCAGTATTCAGCACCCGTTGTGTCTGTATGATCACGTTTAAATTCAGCATCCGAGCTCATAACAGTTGTCTCTGTAGAGCAAAGTTCAAATTACTGTTATGAAGACATCGCTTGGTTTGAGGAGTAATTTTCCCATCAGAAACATAGATTACTCAAGTTAGTTTTAAAAGGAAATTTCGAAAATCCGTCCACACTTTTTAATTTCTTCATTTTTTATGGCTCCGGGAAACGCCGGGTAACTCTGCTTGTTATGCTTAAAAGGTAAAAACAAAAAGATCCAGAAAAGAACGCTCAAAATAAAAAACTCCCCGGAAAAATAGTTCGGATTTTTTGCATTGCATCCTGGATGTTGTTTTATTCCTTAAGAAACTTTGCAACACTATGATTAATGATGAACAATGTCTAGGGCTGCTATGTTTTCTTATCGTATTCATTATATTGTATGTACTTTAATTTTCTGTTTACTTTTCGTTTTTAGATTCTCAAAATAAGAATCTGTTTTTAATGGTAAATTACATGGATTTTCTGTTTTCGATAGAGATTTTTAAACAATTGTCAATCCGATTTTTTTCCTTTGAATATGAATTATTATAAAATGTTATTATTGATCTTAGAATATATATATATATATATATATATATATGTATATATAGGTATATATATATATATATATAGGTATATATCTATATATATATATAGGTATATATAATATTTATTAATAAATATTGAATTAGTAATACCTACAGACGCTAACATTTTAAGCTTATTGCTCTCATAAGTGCAGGAAAGTAACAATTTCAGACGGTCGGGGGGGGGGGCGCGAACCCGGTTCACAGAGTCAGCCTAGAATCTACAAGCAGTCGCCATATCAACGGACACTGTCACGCAATTAAGGGAAATTAAGATCTCTATGTACCTAGAATATATATATATATATATATATATATATATATATATATATATATATATATATAGGAAAATGAAAAAGGAAAACCAAAAAATGGATGTGTTTTATGTGTACATCAACGTTTCGTCTTTATTTATAAGACTTCATCAGGATGATAATATAAAGAAAAAATGTCATGCAAGTACACAGCCCCCCTCCCTCTCTACCCACCCTCTTTTCCCTGCATACACCCCCCCATACACAAACATTCCAACTTACTTTTTACCCTTCAATCTTGACCGCAGCCATCTGGTCAAACACCTCCCTCCCCCCTCTTCCTCCACTCCCTCTCTGCCATTCACTTTACCCCTGTTCACCCCACACCTCTTTCTCTAACCACCAGCCACAGTAGTCCTTGCTCACCCCATCCTTCCATTTTTTTCCTCACTCATTTTCTTCAACATTCATTTTTATTCTCCAATAAGTACGGACGTCCACCCTGTAGTGGCCATTATTTCATTTTATTTTTCCTTCCAATATGTCTACCCTACATGTATCTGTACTTGCATTACATTTTTTCTCTATATTATCATCCTGATGAAGTCTTATAAATAAAGAGGAAACGTTGATGTACACATAAAAAACATCCATTTTTTGGTTTTCCTTTTTCATTTTCCCATCACGTCGGATTACCTTCATCCTTCTCTTCCCATATATATATATATATATATATATATATATATATATATATATATAGAGAGAGAGAGAGAGAGAGAGAGAGAGAGAGGGGGAAGGTTTTCCTCTTCGAAGGCGTTGTGTAAATATAAATATAAATTTGTAAGTTTAAGAGCCAGAAACAAAGCAGAAATACTTTTAAATAACTATTCATTTCTTTAAATATGTTAAATTTTCGGCTGCAGACCAACCATCATCGGACATAGAAACTCAAAGTGTTTCTATGTCTGATGGTTGCCTAGCGGTTCTAGATGCTGGGATTTGAGTTGTAAAATAATCAGAATCCGGAGTTTCGAATCGCATTAACCGCAGTAGGGAATAGGTATATCTCTATGCTGATGAGTCCCGATTATACAGGGCAAAACGCATACGCACATAGATAATAAACTAAACAAATATCATATATATATATATATATATATATATATATATATATATATATATATATATGCATTAGGCGGATTGAAATCCA
>OY744521.1:167407229-167444729 GCA_963556195.1 Sepiola atlantica | reverse complement strand
AGTAATTAACAAGAAAGATAACGAAGAGAAAGAGAACTCTGTAGTCTTTAACGACGCATGTATGATATAAATCTATCTATCTTTCTTTCTATCTATCTATCTATCTATCTCTCTCTCTCTCTCTCTCTCTCTCTCTATATATATATATATATATATATATATATATATATATATATATGTGTGGGTGCGTGTGTGTATATATATATCTATATATATGTGTGTATATATATATAATATATGTATATATATGTGTCTATATATATGTGTGTGTATATATATGTGTGTATATATATATGTGTATATAGATGTGTGTATGTGTATATATATGTATATATATAAGTGTGTATGTGTGTATATATATATGTGTATATATATAAGTGTGTATTTGTGTATATATATATATATTTGAGTTTATATATATGTGTGTATCTATATATGTGTGTGTATATATATGTGTATATATATATGTGTGTGTATATATATGTGTATATATATATGTGTGTATATATATATGTTTGTATATATAGATATATGTGTATATATACACATATATGAGTATATATAGGTGTATATATATATGTGAATATATATAGATATATAGGGGTGTATATATATGTTTATATATATGTATATATATGTGTGTATATATGTGTGTATATATATATATATTCATGTATATATATATGTGTGTATATATATATGCGTATATATATATGTGTATATATATATAATATATGTATATATATATTATACATGTATATATATACATATATGTGTGGATATATAATATATGTATATATACATATATGTGTGTATATGTGTGTATATATAATATATGTATATATATATACATATATGTGTGTATATATAATATATGTATATATATATACATATACGTGTGTATGTGTGTATCTATAATATATGTATATATATACATATATGTGTATATGTGTATATATATAATATATGTATATATATATACATACATATATGTGTTTATGTGTATATATAATAAATGTATATATGTAATTAATGTATATTTATATATATATATATATATATATATATATATATATATATATATATATGTATATATGTATAAGTCATGGATTTATATGGCATTGGAATGTATGTAAGTCGAAAGTTTACTATTCTATTATTAGTTGTTGTTTTCTAGTTCGCTGATCTCTTAATAGGTGTTGGTGTCTGTTTCAAGTATTATCTGAAACTCTAGTGGTTTCCAACTACAATGTGTATTATCTATTCACTATTTTCATTATGCTATTTTTTATGTGTTGACGTACATTTTTTCAACAGCATTATTCACGGGTGTGTCGATGAGTTCAATATTCTACTTCAATTTTACCGGAAATAATGTGTTTATATTTTTGGTTTGCTTATTGTTTTTGTTTTGAATTTGGTGTTTTTTAGATTAACATCTTAATTAATGTTCGTATCGTCTACTGTTCTCTGATTAATTCTAGACAATATTGGCATCATCGAGGACGGGTTAAATTGCATTTTTAGGAAGGAGATTATATTTACTGATCCATTATAATTTTCTTGTTCTGTTTTTAATCTATAGACCACTGTTTCAGCATGTTAGGTAATATATATTTTAGTATATACAGTTTTCCTGTTGATTAATATAATATTGTGTCGTATTCAAGGGGGATGTACGTGTAAGGATCTAGATAATTATTTACTAATGAAGATCAGTTGCATCCAATGTTTTATCGACTTAAGTTTTTTAAACCATATCTTCGCTATTCCCGTATACATTAGATGTAGAATTATTCAAAATAATTGCACTATACTTTAGTTGCCAGTAGTTCCATAGAGGGGGTTTCACTAGAACTATTATCATTTTTCATATTACTAAGATTCAAAAGAAAAAGTTATTGAGTTCAAAACGACTGGTGAATCGCACTAAATTTGGCATGGTGCATTAATTTGTTGTCACTAATGTTTTAAGATGGAGTCAACAACTAGTGCATATAACAGTGTCTAGTTTTACTATTACTATAGCTAAATATATTACTACTGCTACTAAGGCTAAAAAATGAACAACAAACGCGTATAGGCTTCAAAGTAGCTCGACAGAATACTAGAAAAAGTGTCATGCGTTTCATTATTTTTCAAGTAGTAGTATAGAGGGGATATCAACAATTACTACTAGTAACACTACGAATATAATTATTACTGCTAAGACTACAAAACAAGAAGCTATTATAGGATTACAAATCGACAGTATTGCACCAAATTTGGCATCGAGCCTTCTTTACTTTCCAGTGGTGTCCTGGAGTGGGCATTAAATACGAATACAAAAATGAGTACTGCTATTAATACACCTACCACTACTGCTTAGACTAGGAAACAAACACACACTATTATAGCCAAAACTATCCGGCAGAATTGACTAGAATTGATCTGAAGAATAGTTTAGTTATAAGATGAGGTATGCAAAGGGAACAACTACTACTAATCATACTACTACCAATTCTACTACTACTAATGATACAACTACAACTACTACTATTTCTAATACCACTACTAATGTTAAAACTAATACAGGAACTATTATAACATTTGTATAATATATAATATACATGAATCAAGTGTAAAAACTTGCGTTTGATTAATCTTAAGAATATAAACAAAGGTCGAACGTCTCCCTTGAAATGAATGTACTCATAAATAACTCTTTATTACTTATGTTGTAATGTTTATTATTTCAATATCTCCACCAGTAAAAGAAACGTCGAGTAAACCTGTTAGTCAGTATCTATCGTTATCTTCCTCTCCCTCCCTCTCTCTCTTTCGCTCTTACTTTCTCTCTCTCTCTCTCTCTCTGTATGTATATATATATATATATATATATATATATATATATATATATATGTGTGTGTGTGTGTGTGTGTGTATGTGTGTGTGTGCAGGTTAAAATGATTAGGATGGGAATCCGGGTAAGAGAGCTCAATGTACATTTAAAAAGAGTATGACTAAATTTTAATGGGGAAAAAACTATTCTGAATGTGGTTGGTTATACATCTGATGAGACGGATCTAGGTCGAAATAAGTTATAATGTGTACAACCCGAATAAGTGTCTAGTGTTTAACCCCTTTAAAATGTTATATATATATATATAGAGAGAGACAGAGAGAGAGAGAGATAGATAGATGGATTTAAACGTCAAATATGTTTTACCAAACAAACGCCCATCTTGTTTAAACTACTGTATAATAAATTATTCTGAAATGTTTATATAATTATACATACATTAAACAAGAATGACTTTGGTTTGTGAAAAAAACGTTTCAAGCTGTAATTTGTAAATTGCTGGTTTATCTTTGTCTATCTAAAATAGTAGAAAAGACGTATGTGTCTGTACTTGAGTGGCATGACACTTCCGAAAAAAGGCAGCTCATATACTTATCAGCTTGTGAGCAGAAATCAGTGAGATAACGCTTTCCGTTAAACTTTGTCTGTTGGGATTAAACAGACAAAGGTAATTATTCAAGAAGCGTGCCACAAGACGACGATGATGGATTCTTGGCAAACAATCTCGCCTTATTTATTTTTTCTTACTCTTTGCCAGTATACGTTTGGGACCTGTAAAAAATCAATGTTTACTAGGGATAATGTTATTTCTAACGACTACAATGTTTTGGAGTCATTTTTAGAAGTATAAATAAGTTTAAATCTATTAAGATATGAATCAAATACGTGCGTCATTCATGAGAAATGTGCCCTATTTCGTTATTTTACATGACATTTTGATTAATAGTTAGCTCCACCACTGAGGTTATGTTTTTGGTCGAGTTTGTTACTAAGTCTGTTCGTTTGTTGGTGTACAGCCTAGGATTTAGATCGCTTGACAAATTGTCACCAAACTGGGACAAGATATCTGGAACTAATTTAGAACTGATTTAATTGTGGGGTTGCTTGCTTACCGGTTAAGGTCCCGGAAAAGGTAAGTCACACATTTGGCGATTAATGCAATTCTATTCACTGGAGAGATTCGTTATTTGACTCATATTGTAGCCAATGAAAGCAAACATCGGATGGCATTGATCTTGACCTTAAACGTTCGGTCAAAGTCGAAGTTTTGAGAGGATTTCAACTTCCGATGATGCTTCATTTGCTATGGAGAATGAGGCTAGTTTGTACTAATAACCAAAATATGAAATTTCAACCCGATCAGAAAAATAGTTTTTAAGTTATCAATGTTTTAATTGCATAATTTTGGGAATACTTCATACAACATCGAGAGTAAGCCAAGATAATATGTTGGGCCATCCTAACGTTTACATTATGTATACTCACGACTGACTTACAATGTTGTCTTTATAATCTCGATACATCAACGTAAACGCAAAATGCAAGTGAACTACAATTATGTAACCAGTTTGTCAAGCGTTATTGTGTTGGTGACTATTTTTATAAATTTCTTGAGTAGAATGTTCACGAATTATTTAGCTAATTCATATTGAACTATACATAATAATAAAATTTTAGTTCGAATTAACATATACCGAATAATTTTGTTTTGATATATTGATGATAGGTGTGTTGGGTTAGGTTTAATGTAACATCTGATAAGTTAGTATCTTAAGTCCCACTGTGATCTTAAATATAAGTCCTAAATCTTTCATAGTTTTCTGTATAAATGTTTAAATGTTTCAGCTTCATAATTAGCAGAGTTTAGGACTGTAGATAGACCATAGCCCATACATAGTCCTATATCCTTAAAGTTAATTATGTTTGCTAATACAAAATAAATAGTCCTACAAAATAAGACATTTCTGCAAATTCAAAGAGTTCATCGCCACATCAAATGAATCCGTGCACTCGTTTTTCACCCATGATAATATTACTAATTAGTACTGACTTATGACACTTATAGATAACATCTATATCTTCGTGGGTAATTTCCGTCAGTAAGTTAACGTTTAACGTCACCCAAAACACATATAAGCTATATATGAAAGAAGGTGTTTACCTGGTGTATGTTGATTCGAAATCAAACCCCCCATTGTAATAATTAGACATAATCCAATATCAATTAGCCATATGATAAGCGAACACCCCTTTACTGAACATATATTTAATAACAATAGTAAAACGTAAAATAACGCTTAACAAAACAGAGGCTATAAAAACACTAAGATAAAATATGAAAAACTAAATAATAGAAGCATCAAAAGAACACAATAAGAACCGGAAATGTATTTGGTGTATATACAACGTTTAATTTAGTAGCAAAATCTAAATTTTACCATTTGTTTCTTAATCTTGTATGTCCCTACCAATAATCTTTTACATAAAATATTCAATAGAAATGTTATAAAACTTTGTTATAACTTTACTAATAACCCAGAGACCTTATTAAGAGCCATTACATACATATCCTAAACCGTTATGATAGTTACAGTAAAACAATAGAATTAATAATAAACAAGATAGTTATAATAACACATTATTTCAATGGGTGAAACTGCAGGGATGAAAATGAATGTCTGCTACAAGAAAAATGTTTGACCAAAAGTATATTAATGAACACTGTACTCAGACTATAATCAAAGTCTGATTTTTTGGCGTAGTCCATGGACAATAACTGTTGTGAAGTTGTTCCACAGTCAATAATAAATAAAGGATGTCAAGTCGAGGGTTGGTTTAACAAGTGTATTAACAAAGTAAGAAAGTGACTAGCTCTTGGCTAGACAGTTACAAGACTGTGCTTTGTCTTCTGTGTCTCTGGTGACTCGAACTATTTATAGTGACAGCCGGTGTTGTTTCGCCTGTGTAAGAACGGCCGGTGTAACAATAACCATAACATATATTTCAACAACCTGTGAAAAGAGGATGGTACCGCATCACCTAATAGTGTATCTAAAAGATAACACTCGGGTATTTGTACTGAAATAGAGAAGGTTGGAAAAGGCTTTAACTCCCACGATAAAAACCACTACACGTTGTGTTTGTCTTAATAAAAAGTTATCTATAATTACGTTCACTGAAAGAGATGAGTTGTTTGATCAAAAAGATAAAACGGGGCTAGGTTGTAGACATTTCAAACAGTTTACCCTGGATAAATATAGTAGCAATTAAGTGAATTTACCATAAAATCCTGATAAATAATCATTAGATATTATAACATATCATCGGGTTTTTAATAACAATAGTAACTAACTAGTTAAATATGTACTAAATACCATTCTAATTCCTTTACTTATGTAAGTAATATCAAATAAATTATAAAGCTAATAAGTTAATTGTTACATGAATAATTCAAAATTAACCTGAAATTACTTGTTATATAAGTATATACATACATCTTATTATTATATGTATGAGTAGGCCTATGGATTGTTTGTGGCATGTCGGTGCGCTTGCTTAGCTTAATTTGATGTTTGCAGATTTTTTAGGTGTCAATGTCGTCTCTCTGATGTATGTTTGCGTAACTATTTGCTATTTTAATTGTGGATCTCGTACAGTAATAGTCTTATTATGATCGAACGGTTTAACTAATACATATTAGTTACTAAATAAAATTGATAGTTTGATAACTTTCTTATTGAATACAATTATTAAAAATCAAATAAATAAATGAAAGAAGGTTTAACATGAAAATAATAACCCTACTACTACTATATAATAAATATAATTTTAATTATTTTACTAAATATAAGTAACATTCCATGAAATATGCCAGTATACTGAAATCATATGCCCTTAATAGGGTTAAGATGAAAATTCATATACACTAAAGATACAAAAGCAAGGAAATTCCCAAATGTTTACACTTTTATTGTCATTAAGGATATGACTACATATCAACCAAACCATTTAATTATCACATCACTACAGTCTAAGTCTATATGTATGAGTAGATGAAGTGTGTGAGGTGCGCTGAAGAAAAATTCCTACCAGTAAAATACATAGCCCTGTTGTGCTCGCATACCCTTAATGACAATAAAAGTGTAAACATTTAGGAATTTCCTTGCTTTTGTACATTTAGTGTATATGAATTTTCATGTTAACCCTATTAAGGACATATGATTTCAGTATACTGGCATTTTGCATGGAATGTCACCACTTTTGTAAAGGCTATGTCTCAATACAATGGTCATTTAAAGTTTTTTTGGAATTTTCTTGAAAACTAAGGTGTATGGTAAACTGAAATTAGAATACCATCAACTAGGCCCTAGAACCTCTATCTCTGCCAAAAAGCAGCTGAATACATCTAATAGTTGATGAGATACAGGGTGCCACATACGTACGTACATACGGATAACACAAACTCATGCCTGCATTTTCTGGATCTCTGGGTTGCCTTGACTAATGATGCTGAAATTCTGCACACTTATAGAACCTATAAAAATGAAAGATTCTGCAAAATTTTAACTAATTTGGTTCATTGGTTTTTGAGTTATGATAAATCTAAGAAATGAGATTTCTAGCATAGGCCGTTTTTGAAGTCAAGTAAGCGACAGAGCTCTCTCGCGCTTCCCTTGGTTATTACATACTATAACAAGGAAGTAAATAGTTCAAAAAATAATTTTAAATAAACCCGCAATAGATAGTTATATAAGTATATAATAAAAGTGTATATTTAATAATTAATTGACTAAATTGATAAATAAATGCAAACCTCATAGTAAATAGCTATAATAAAATAGAAACACTTGAAATAAAATCCGTTCAAGTGCAATTTTATTTTTGCAGATTATGATATTTGTCGATATGATTTTTGTGATTGCGGTTGTTGACAGTACTATATTTATTGTGCTCCGGTGGTTTTAATAATAAATATTACTTAGTGAATAAGATAGATAGGTGTTCTAATTGTCTTAAATAAGTGCAGTTAATAGAAATTAAATAAATAAAATCCTAGTAAACTTCAATAAACGGTTTAATGTAATATGCACATGTACCCATTTTTTTATTTTTAAAAATCTTATATTTTGTAACTACCCGTTCCTATTTTGTTTTACATTTAAAGAATTGATATTTTAGTTGTGTTTAATTTTCACGCATAAATTCTCTCAAACCAGCTAAACAAATATTTTTTTAGGCGTGAATGGAAATATTAAAAGTGTAAGTATTATTGTAGATTAACTGTTTCGATTACTTCACCCATTTCCTTTAAACAATGAGATTTTACTTTTTAATTTGATTACGCTGAAATACCTTGAAAAATATGGCGAAAAAAAACATCGACCAGAAAAATATTTTTTTTGTAATTTATAGTTTGCAATCAGTTTTGCATAAAACTTTAATGTAAACTGATCCTCGATTTCCTAGCTATTCTACATGTTATCGCAGTTGACCATCTTATGTTATTTCTTCGATGGGATTCACGTTTTTACACGATAACGTGTGATTTTACGACCTTGCCAGTCGGACTTCATGTTAGCGGTAAAAGGTATTAGTTAACTGTGTTTATATATGAGCATGTCTCGGAACGGATAATCATTTAAATTTTAATTGATAACGAAACTGATCCGCTTCTCTAAATTTTAAAATAATTGTGTTTTGTTTTATTTCCACTCTTTCCAACAGGTCTTTCAAGATGTCAACATATAATCGTCTAAAACAGTAAAATATTATTTTTTAAAAGCGTACCTGAGAATATTAATTTAAAAATTTACCAAAGTTTGTTGGCAAAATTTAAAAAATTCTATGAGTATAAACATTCTTTTTAAGTATACGCTCCTTTCAATCCCGGCGGGTAGGTTTTGCTAGTATATATATATATATATATATATATATATATATTTATATATATATATATATATATATATATATATATATATATATATATATATATATATATATATATATGTATGTATGTATGTATATATATATATATATATGTATATATATATATATATATATATGTATGTATGTATGTATGTATATATATATATATATGTATATATATATATATATATATATATGTATGTATGTATGTATGTATATATATATATATATGTATATATATATATATATATATATATATATGTATGTATGTATGTATGTATGTATATATATATATATGTATATATATATATATATATATATGTATATATATATGTATATATATGTGTATATATATATATATGTGTATATATATATATATATATGTATATATATGTATATATATGTATATATATATATGTATATATATGTATATATATATGTATATATATATATATGTATATATATATGTATATATATATATATATGTATATATATATATATGTATATATATATATATGTATATATATATATATATATATGTATATATATATATAATGTGTGTGTAATTAATTTTTAAAAAACCTACAATAAATAACGTAAATACAATTTACCTGTGACGCTAGTTATTGAGTCCAAGAATTTTAATTGAAAACGTTCTTTTTAGGGATGTGCCGGTTTGTTGTCTTGACGCCTAACATTTTCAAATATAGCGTTCTCGGCTGTTTTTGAAACTCCTTTTTCTTATTCAACTTTTTGTTTGATTTGTTTTCTTTTTCACCTGAAGTTTATTCGGCGAACAATGGAAAGTAATAATTATGAAACATTATGAAACATGTATTATTATTTAATTGATTTTTACGAAAAAGATGATTAGAAATATTCAAAAATAAAATAAGTATTATCGAGCGTAGAATTTTACTATATTTAACAATGTTTGCGTAAATGAAAAAATGCTACCTACATATGCTATAAATAAATATATATATATATATATATATATATATATATATATATATATATATATGTGATTGTGTATACATATTGTGATATGGCAATATATTTTAATTATGCATGCAAGAAAAAGTGGTAAAAACTGTTATTTCTATTGAAAACACCTGATACTCGTACATTTGAATGTTTACTGTCTCTAATCGATTACTTTTAAGATCCCATCTGTTCATATTGCTAACGAGTTTCCATGCATGCTTTTTTTGTCTTCTCAGGTGGGACGAGGCGATAAAAATATTATTTACCTCCCAAAAGACAGCATAGAAAGTCAGCTGGGATTCCTCCTATTCGAACACTCTTTTCTTCTCTCTACGACTTTGATGTTTTACATGTGTTCTGGTATTTTTCGTACTTTTAGAGTCAATATACGAAGAATTATAAACTTTATTTTATTTTACTTCCGACTGTTAACTTTTGTTTTCTTTTATTCTCTTTCTCTCTCTCTCTCTCTCTCTCTCTCTCTCTAAATGTCTCTTCTGCTCCCTCTTTATCAAACACTAACCCGTTTCTGCTTTCTACGTTCATAAATAAAAACAGTCTCTCCACATATACTGTAAAGTTTTCTGTTGCTTTGGCAACTTCGTCATTCGACATATAAAACTCAAGGCTAAGAATAAAACCAAAACATAAGTCAGTTTTCTCAGTTCATCCATCTGCCTGAAAACGAAAGGATGAGTCAAATACTCGTTTTACCTTATTTCTCCATATTGTATGAAGTATTCCCGACATAATGCCATCGAAATATTAAAAACTCAGAAACTATTTATATGATCAGGCTTGAAGTTTGTATGGTGGTTACTATTTTTAAAGAACATCAGATCCATACATCAAATTTGGAAACAGTTGAACGTGGACATTCGGTCAAAATCTGATCTTGACCGAACGTTCAAGGTAAAATATAAAGCTCACAGTCAGACGAGATCTTAATTGGCAAAACTATGGACCAAATAACGAGTGTCTAAGCTGAACAGAACTGAATATATTGTAAAAAGTGTGACTTTCCCGTTAGATGACTTTAACCTTCGACCTAAATATACAAATAAAGTATATCACTTCAAAGTTACATCATGACCAATATTTTGATGGTATTTTGTGATGATTGGTCCAGCTATGTAGACATTAGGTTGTAGACAAACATAGCGACGAACTCGATCGAAAACATATCCTCGTAGCAAAGGTAATAAATAAATGCATTCAGTATAGCTAAGAATAATACCTAGGAAATATAGTTGCCACGTAATATTTGCACATATTCGGTTACCCGTCGAAGCAGCAGAGTTTAAATATTTGACAAAACGGGATATATATTTATTTTCTTTATCTCAAACCATGTTGACTTACACATGTTATAATAAACAGCTTAAACAGAAAAGACACTGCTATGATATCTTTATAGGTCAAAAGTTATTAATAGTTTTAATAACTAGAAAGCAATACAAAATCGCTGCTATTGATAAAACTGCGAACCTATAAGGTATGCTACTGAAATTATGTCTTAATACGTGTTTTAATTTTGTTGAGTCAATAACTAGAATATTTTGACCTTGAATACATGTGATTTTTTTCTAATTTGTATCGATGTTATGCGAAACGTTTTGTTGGTAATCTGGTGTAAAAGAAACTTGCTTGGATTTAAATGTATGTTCTGTTTGGTTACTATTAGTTTGCTGATTAAAGGAGATGAATCCGTTACGTGGTTTAATACTATGTTTTTCTTCAAATCAGTCAGCCTCGAAAAAAGACAGAACATTTTTTGTTCTTTTCCTATTTACCTCTTTTATTTTCCATTACGTTGGATTATTATTTCCATTATGTGTATATATATATATATATATATATATATATATATATATATATATATATAATAACTTTAGATACATCATTATATACAACCCTTCACATGTAAATGAGAATAGAAGTCAGCGTAGCAAAGATTACTATAAATCTCTGTATCTCTTCTTTAACTTCTTCGCCATTTCTACATTCTGTGTATCATTCTGTGTATCATGCTTATGAGTTTATTTATAATACGAGTCTTTTTGCAATATCACGCTAGACATTATTTGTATGGTATTTACTTTTTATAAGAGGATGTTTATTCTTGATATTTTGGTTATTTTGTATCGTCTTCTTAAGAGTTTGTTTTCCAAAAAAATATTTATATTTCGCTTTTGTATTTTGGTTTTTAATATTACCTTCTGCATCGTTGAATTTATTTTGGCTCTGTTGATTTACTTTTACTCAGACATGAAGTGTAGACAAAAATGAATTAGAAGTATTGGCTTCGGACAACTCTCTCTCTCTCCTTCTTCTTCTCTCTCTCTCTCTTTCTCTTCATCTAGCTCTGTCGTTATTTCTAATACATGCACACACACCACGAAAAATGTTGTTATGTTAAATGCAGCTATGAAAAATCAACATACGATGTATCATCGATAGTGGGCCCTCTTTTAAAATATGGCAACTAATACAACTATATGTACATATGTATATATAAAACTCAATGTATGTATGCATGTGTTCTACAGAAAAAAAGTTAGAGAATCTTGATGAAATCTAAAAGTGTATGTTTATGTAAAACTATCCGAAAAAGATAATGGAAGTATTCCATAATCTCTAAATACACACCTAAGAGGGCTATGAAGCTAATTTCGTCTGTGGGGGTCGATTATTTAAGCTATTTTTAGTTCACTTTCAATTTAATTATGTATTAATTTAAAAAGAAAACTATTATATTATTTAGTAATTTGTAAAAGTAAACTGCAAATCATTGGCTAAAAACATTTCAAATCATTTCTTAAAATTCAAACGGAAATTACATCAACGGGATGCTTCAGGAGAGGCTAGATAAAATAATATTAGACGCTAATTTTAGGGAAATTCCGTTATCGGCCTTGATTCTGTCGGTATAAGACGAGTTCTAGAAAAGTGGAGGTAAACACTCCCAGGCTTTACCTTGATACCCATGTGAATCCTACAATTAATCTGGAAATTACGCCATAGGGAGTTGGAGAGGGCGTCTCTAAACTTTTAGTTATTTTGTACAACAGGGGCGCGTCTCTTAACTTTCAGTGCTTTGGTTCAACAGGGGCGCGTCTCTAAATTGTTATTTCTTTGGTAGAACAGGGGCACGTATCTAAACTTTTAGTTTTTTTGATACGACAAGGGTGCGTCTCCAAACTTTTACTTATTTTGTACGATATGGGTGCGTCTCTAAACTCTTAATTATTTGGTACAACAAACGCACGTCTCTAAACTCTTAGTTATTTTGTACAACAGGGCGCGTCTGTAAACTTTTAGTTTTTTTAGTACGACAGGGTAGTGTCTGCTAACTTTTAAAGAAGAATCAGGTGTGAAATGGGGGAAAATAGGGTTGGAGAGGGAAAGAAAATAATTAGGACGACAGAAAGAGAGACGCTTAGACAAAAGAATAAAGATTGAAGTATTTATATAAAGATGTTACACACACTATTTAATTTCTACTAATCTGGTTTCTATCGGCCCAGACAACGCATGGAAGCCCTGCTAGTATATATATATATATATATATATATATATATATATATATATATATATATATATATATATATATATATATATATGAGAGAGAAAGAGATAAAAAAAGGAGTGTGTTACATATAACGATTTAATTTCTGCTACAAGTAGTACATTTGTTTGCGATGAACGTATATTTGATTGTATGCTGGTCACATTTGAAATTGACAAGCCGTTCGAGTTTGTTACTAAGTGTGGATCAGCTTATAGTTATACTGATGAGTCGTAGAAAACCGAACAGCAGAATGACTCTCTTTTTCTCTCATTGATTCTGTCTCTGTTATATATATATATATATATATATATATATATATATATATATAATGTACAAGTGTGCGTGCACACACACTAACATACATATATAGAGAGACACACAGACATATATATATATCATATTTTGTATATATATATATATATATATATATATATATATATATATATATATATATATATATATATATATGTCTATGTATGTGGCATTGTGTGAATGTTTATACATGCGTATATATGTATCAATAATGGAGATTTAGTGTATGTGTCAAGTCGAAACTATACTATTCTATATCTTAAGCCGAACTATACTATTGCTATCTGCTGATATTTATCTCAGTTTATTCCACTATTTCTATTTCTAATTAAGATTGGTTATCTGCCTTACTTAAGCCTGAACCATACTATAACTGTTTGGTTGTCTTGTAATGCTTAGTTTAGTTGACTATACTATTTAAGTATAATGTATTTTTATAGTTCGAGAGTGTAGACTATTATCTGTTCCATAGTTGTGATAGTATTTTATTCATCATTACTTCATCTTTGGGTGGGTGTGTAGTGTCTCTTATGTGGTCATAGTACCATCTTTACAGACAGTACCTCCTCTTTGTAGGGTATGGTGTAGTATATGTTCTGTTGTCAACTCCTTAAAGGATATTGTAATATATGTTCTGTTTTGACCATCCTCTAAGACATTACTCCCTACTTTACCGTGTGTAATGTTGTATATATTCGTTCGACATGATAACATCTTCCCAAGCATTATCCCATCTTTTAGGAGAATCAGTGTGGTATATGTTCGTTCGTCATAAACACTAGAAAAATATGTGATCTGATGAAGCATATTATTCAAAGTATATATGATGTTTATAAACGCGTATACATAGTTTTTTTTTAATTCATGCAGAATCACTTATGTATACCTGTCCATATACACATAGATATAAACATCTATACCTGTCATTGCGTGATTTTCTCATATACATGCATACGTGCGTGTATCTAATAGTATACACTCATATGAAGTCCGATGGTATGTGTGGAATAAGACGTGTGTAAATACATATTTACATGTGTAAGTCTGTTCTCTATGTGTTTTGTTTTTTTTCCATTCCCTGTAAACAAATCAAATAACTTGCAGTTTGTGAGAAGTATTAAAATGGCCGTTGCACATTGCTTGGCTACAGTATTAAATTGAACACTTCTCGGCTACCTGGAAAAGACATATTTGATCTATAATCCAACGCTAAACAGTCGTCTTTCACAGTTACTGTTCCTGTATCTAGTGAAACGGAAAGTCGCCGGGCCTTAGAGAGGCAGTCAAAGAATAATAAAATTTAAAGTCAAACCGGCGACGCCGTGCGTCTCTGCCAAATGCATGAGCATTGCTTAGCGACGCCCTCGTTTTTATATGTCCATCTCCGTGTTGCCGACACCTAAGAGGGCAATACTGTGAAAATTTGATGTCTGACCAGTACTTAAACAAAATTTACCTTCGTGAAGTCTCCATCTTTGCGGGAAGAAATCTGCTTACCCCAATCAGGAAGTTCCGAATCGAATGTTGAATGTACGAGTCTTTGAAAGATTTATAAACATAACAAGTTTCTTTTTGCTTAACTCTATAAGGATTAGAAGATGTTTTATAATAGAGACGTAATGCATGCGATAATTGCATTGAGCTAGGTATGAAACCACTATAAATACTAGCAGTAACCCTTTTATGCCCAGGCAAAAGTGTTCTTGTCTGTTCCCTAATGCTCAAGTATAAATCGCAAATAGTTTTAAATTATGACAAAAGTGAAATTCTATATTACTACAGATAAATCATTAAATATAGAATTCATCAAAAGTTTAATATTAATCAATAAACACCTGACTATGCTCAGAGAACATACACATCTGAAGGTAAACTTTAAATAAGAAAATATGTATATAAAAATTAAATAAATTAACGATGACTACATTAAATTGTATATCCTTCCGCTAAATAACTCGACAAAACCGATAAATTAGTTAGGTTACATTATAACAACAACGCAATACTTCCTGGTGAGGATTGCGAAGATAGAAAGCGATCAGGATGAACGACACAGCAACCGCCGATCCTTACTACACTAACTCACCCCCGATACTAGGTAAATTGTTCACAGAATCGACGAAATGATTTCTTTATAGTATGAAAATAAAAAAAGCGTTATTATCCTTAATCAAATTTGTCTTTATAAATATATATATATATATATATATATATATATATATATATATATATAGAGAGAGAGAGAGAGAGAGAGAGAGAGAGAGAGAGAGAGAAAGCGATATATGTATGTATGTATGTATGTGTCTATATATATCAATCTCCATCCATCTCTCTCCCACCTCTCTCTCTCTCTCTCTCTCTCTCTCTCTCTCTCTATATATATATATATATATATATATATATATATATATATATATATATATATATATTTATGTATATTATATTATATTATATTTACGTAGACAAAATCGTATATAATAGATGATTTACAATAATTAATAGTGCAATTCGATATTAAATAATAGTGAAAATGTTGATTTACCGTAAAAACGAAACACATCAAGAATACACAAAAAAATTGTTTTTACCATTTATGCCTCATATTTTATCTGTAGCTCATAGATTTATTTGATAGTAATCATTTAAACAAATCAATATGTGTGTCACTATTATTAAATAAGTATATATGCTAGTGTACGTATTGCATCAATGATATTTTCAGAAACAGTTGTACATTATCCTTTTGAATATTAAACTTTAACATAATTAAATACACCTTACTTTATTTTAAAAAAAGAATTATGTGTATTGCTTTTTATTTACAAAACAAATACATTATTACATTTTATTTAGTAAAGAGAATGTATATTTGAAAAAAGTAGGTAACGTTATAAATTACGCAATTTTATAATTATATTTATTGTTCATATAAGTAAAAGTTAGTAACAAAAACACTGATGATTTTCAAATGACTCTAAATGTATAAACCTATATATACACGCATAGTTATTGTTTGACAGGGCATACATATTTACTAGAAAATAAAATGTTCAACGAATAGAAAAAATGAGTACAGTGTTGGTTACACCGTCACGCCTCGTCTAGTGATAATGATACGTTTAATAGAATATGCTCATGAAACAGAGCATAACAAGTGCGCAAGTAAATGTGGTGTAGTGGGTTACTGGTGATAGTATTTCATTAGAACTGCACTTTATAAGATAAGGAACACATTTCAAGCAACTTGGGTGCATCCGATGAGCGCATCTGGACCCAAAATGTAACGTCTACTTGATTACGTTCGCATTAGAAAGCGGGATATCCATTATATTGTAGTGCGCGTGTTATATGTTGGGTGAAATGCTTACTGGCTACCAGTTGATCTGCTAAAGTGAGAAACTTTCAAATACTAATAACCTGACCATTCTAAATCGGCCAAATGCGGCTCGGCTGGATGATGATAACGTTAACTTATAATGGATGTAGAGAATGAAAGAAATTGATTGTATAAAACAGTTTGAAATATTTTAGAACATGTGTGGATGATATCTTTCAGTGATGTTCTAAAAGTTCAACAAAAACTATATCAATATTGGTTAGACAACAATTATAAGTTCACATATTATTTAATAAAATTAATAAATCACTTGAAAGGTAAGGAAAGTCGGTTCAAAATCAAAGTCTAAATAATCAGGTGAAATAAACATAACATTAAAATAATGTCGGGCAGTAATGGATAAATAAGCAGAATTAATTCTAATACTACACATTTATTTTACAATATTATAGTGAAGTGTATGCGTCCAAGTAACCAGGAAATAACCACCATAAATTTTTGAAAAATAATATATAATCCAAAAAGTGCATTTAAAAAATATATATAGTACAATGTTTAACACCTATTTTACAGAATTTAAATTTACTTAACGTTCATCGGTAATGGAGTAGACGGTCTTAATATGCGTAAATATATATATATATATATATATATATATATATATATATATATATATATATATATATATATATATATATATATATATATATATATATATACATATATTTATATACATATATACATATATATACATATATATACATATACAGTGTCGTTGGATAAAATCTGGAATGTTTTCTGAATAATTATTATTTCATTATATTGTATATATATATATATATATATATGCGTGTGTGTGCGTGTATATGTATATATATATATATATATATATATATATATATATATATATATATATATAGGATGATTTAATGAATCAGAACATTCCAATTGTTCAAAGAATTAGAACAACAATCTAGTATGGCGTACAGTCGTTTCCAAAACATTCTGGAAATACTTTAATTTTTATTTTTTTAATTTTTCAATTTAATTTTATTTTACAAAGCCACTCCAGAACGATCTTCATCAGCGCCTTTAGCAGCACATCTTACAGAAAATTCAAGGAAGAAAATAACAAGTTCGTCTTAGAGGAACATCTATAGACTGAGGGGATGCAGGGGCAACTATTAGAAAAAGGAATAAGTTACAAATATAAAATTAAAATATAAAGATAAACCGATAATAATAATGATAAAAAGACATTATAAACATTATCAAAATTATAAAGATAAAATAAAAATAAAATAAGGAATAAAATAAAGTAAAATATGATGTAAAATATACAAATAATAATAGCCTATATAAAACAAAAAAAAGGATAAGAGATAAAAAGAAAAAGAAAATATACAATAAAAAGCAAAATGGAAAAACTATTAAAAAATATTATGAAAAATAATAAAATAATAAATAAACAAAAATCAAAAACATATAAAAAATAGAAATAAAAAAGTATAGTAGAGTAAAATGAAATGAAGTAAAAAAAATAATAAAACAATAAATAATAAATATAAAATAAAAATAAAAATTAAAAAAAAATAAAATATAAAAAAATTAAAAATATATAAAAAATTAAAAAATTAAAAAATTAAAAAATTAAATATAATAAGAAATAAGAGATAAAATTAAGAATAACAATGGAAATATAGGGAAATAATATATATATATATATATATATATATATATATATATATATAAAGAATATATCAAACAGAATTTATAAAATTTATAAAATTATAAATAAGTAAATAAAAATAAAGAAATGAAATAAAATAGTTAACTAATAATTTAGAATTAAGGCAAGATTAGAAATAATGAAGGTATAATTAAAAATTAAAAATAAAGATAAGGATAAATAACAGAGTTACTAATAAGGAGATGATATTAAAATTTAGAAATACACAATGAGAATATAGGATAAATATAAATGAAACAATCAATAATAATAGTATCAATTACGAACTTAGAACTATAAATAAAAATAAAAATAAGATGGAAGCATATACAAGTTTCGAACCAACGTTGAATATTGTCAAGGCTCATTTTCTAGAGATTTTTGTTAAGAAAACATCTCGCAGAGAGATGATAAGGGTAGGAGGGGAGGGGGGAAGGCAGATGGGAAGGTATGGACAACGGTTAATTTTAGGGTGAGAAAAACTCCTCATATAAAAAAATTACTACTCATTGCCTGTTACGTAGCAACAACTAACAATATTTTAAAACTATTATTTAATTAAAACATTCATGAATTGTTATGAATCTGTACATGAATTTTCTTGCATAGTTAAAATACATGTATATTTCTTAACGGCATATGTCAAATTTCCAGTTGCACTTATGAGTGGCCTCGCCTCATATACGCATGAAACGACTTCAGTTTCTCTTATTCAAGCTCCTCTAGTTCTACCTGAGGCAAAACAACAATTTTAGATATAAACCTTCCGACCCTACTTACACAGCTCCGGCATCACACTATCCCTGATAATAATATTTTACCTATAAATATGTGCAATGATAACCACTATAACTCCAATATAGGTTTTACTAAGACCAATATTGATCCTAATATCCTTAATCTCAAGTGTAATACATACACATACATTTGTTTATCATCTACTCCGATTTGGAAGCGTATCTCTAACAACAAAAGCTCAATTAGAAGACCTCGAGAGAAATGCAAATCTATATAGTTTTATTTGGTTAATATTTTGAAAATCTCACCCTATACGCCCGGGTTGAATACCTGTACCATATGCACCACCGAAATACCTATGATAATTCCATTTAGGTTCCTACTAATCAATATAAAGTGTAAAATATTGGTCACGTGTAGGCACAAAAGAATATACGACAAAATGTTAGCACAATAAAGTAACCCATACATGTTGCACATCGACTTAGATAGTCCTACTCTGACACCCATTTCGATACTTCTCTTAACACTAGAGAACGGGGCATTCGTCTAAGCCCCATTGATCCGGCGTCCGGTCGGAAAATATTTACTACCCGTGACCGTTCTGTTTATAATATATTATACTATAATATAAATAACTCTACCTTTACATAACTCTTTCTAGTCGACTTTTATCTTCTGGTTTCTTTATCGGCATCGCTGGCATGTTTTCCTTCTTTTTTCCTGTAAATCCATTCCTCGCACTTTCTTCCTACCCTTTTTTAATTCTCATCTGGTACCACTTCAGTCTGTCCTAATATTTAGGATTTTAATCTTACATATGCTTTAATCTCTATAATTTCAATCTATTTCTTTCTACCCGCGTCACGTCTTTTACAACTACCCTTTTTATAAATTGTTTAATTTTAGGATTGAGAATTCGTAATATTTAACTCTATTCCTAGAAACTAAGTTTCCTAAGTTATTGTCAACTGTATTAACTATATATGTCATTTTCAATACGTGTATATATACGTCATTTTTCTCTATTAAACATCCTTCAACTCTTTTTTATTCTTCCATCCTTACGTTTCTGTTAGCTTTGTCATGACACAAATTACCCATTTTTCTTCACCGCCACTTTATCAGCAATTTCTCTCATTATCGATGACTTTTATTATCATGGCCCTTACCCCGCATTAATCCACCTTTTTATTCGGTATAGTATAAAACACATATTAAATTAGTTTATGTTTAATATCTCGTTATTTTTATAGCATATAAAATACGGATTTTTAGAGACAAACTTATTATTATATTTTGGTCCCAATCATCTGCAATTTAAAATTTTAATCTATAAATTCTATTTTCTATTATTTATATTTACTTGTTAAATTTAGTTCATTTTTGTATAATCTGGATTATTCGGACAACTGTTATCGTCTTGACGTTATCGTCACAACGTTTCAGCCGCTGTAACCTCCGGCTTTCTTCAAGTGTCTCTTTTCGAACTCGGGAATATTTCTGTCGAACTCGGGAATCCGGGTAGACTTCAAAGGAAACCCTTAATTTACCCATGGCGTAGTATGCTCTCGTACCGTCGGCCACGACTGGGAGAAGCCTTCAGTGACTGGCAATTTTTCGTATCACCCGCACCGAGGATTGCTAGTTTTCTTTATTAATCTTGTACTTTATGAGTTTGATTTCTCACAGTAAATTTATTTTAGGCAATATACTACACTCAAATGATAGAAAATGTCCACTTTTTAAAAACGTAAAATAAATGTATTTATGAATGAATGTATTTCATTATATAATAAGGCCCTGTTATTCATTAGACGCAATAGAGAAGTGAAGTTCAAAGCCTCAGATCAAAACTCACGTTAGGGTTTGTGTTCTCCTTTAAAATTAACTAAGAGCAAAGAATGGCATATATATGAACCATTTCAGGTTAGATCTTTAAAGGTGGGCCGGGTTAGCTCTCCTGAACTTTATATCTAGAATCATTTTACATTTATTCCCTGTGACTTTCCAAGTAAATAATTAGTTGTTGATGTTCGCTTTGTTTTATTTCAGTTTTTGTTCGCTTTGTTTTTATTCTAGTTTTTTAAAAATAACTATCAGATGTCAATCAATTATTATTTTACTTACATAGTGGCGATTATAAAAAATCTCTGTTCCAGGTATAGAAAAGTTTTATTCGGAATATATCTTCTATTTTATTCTTAATTTTTCGACCTGCTTGATTGATTGAATTTCTATTGAAGATATGTTTCTTAAATAAAATGGTTTTCTTCACGTTAATATATTTCGTACGAGAAATCACTGATGTTCAATGAACGCGATAATTTCATCACCCTAAACGTTTGTTTATGTGGTATGTATTTCTATATTATTTTTAATTAAAAATTTAAAAATACGTTTATAAATATTGACTGCCGTTTTTTAAGTAATCTTAAAGAATGTTATACTCTGAAGAAACATAATTTGTTATTCGTAAATTTTCGTGACTAAAGACACGACTCTCTTACTCTTGACATTTAAATAAAACAAATGTCCGTTCTAACTTGAATAATATATATTTTTATGTGTTAAACTCTCTCTCTATCTCTCTCTCTCTCTCTCTCTATATATATATATATATATATATATATATATATATATATACATATATATATATACATATATATATATATATATATATATATATACAGGGTGGGCCAAAATAAGGGTCCTATCTTTAAATTTGAATAACTTGAATTTGAATAACTTCCACAAAATAAAAGTTAAACTTACCAAACTTTATGTGTGTGTAGACTGACCCTTCCGAGATTTTTTGAAATAAACAAAACAAATTTTAGCCGAAAAACACTTCTTAAAACTTACAAAAACTAAAGTATTGTTTTTTACACTGTTTTGAGTTTTTAAGCAAAAATAATGTTTTCTAAATGAGGGTACGTTCCTTAGGGCTAATACGGCTCATGCTTGCTTCGGAAGGGGTCCTTTACTTATTCTAAAAATAAAAATTAAAAAAATCAATAAATAAAAAAGTTATGAATTTTTAAAAATAGGACCCTTATTTTTGCCCACCCTGTATATATAGAACATGAATTATTTGTTTCCTAGATGTTAATCTAATGAAACTCTACTGTTTATATAAAGTGTTCGGTCACAAGTAGAGCTGTTTTTTAGTATACATTTTTATTTATACAAACATTATTGGGTACATATTTGCATGGATGTTTCAGCAATGCTCCGGTTCGAGCGAAAACTTCTTCAGCCCTTTCGAAAAATGTCTAACGATATAAGGAAGTTGGCTCTCGAAAAAAGGGCGCAGCTGAAACATGTATGCACATATGAAAGCAAAAATGTTTGTATAAATAAAATGTATAATATATGTATATATATATATATGTATGTATATATATATATATATATATATATATATATATATATATATATATATATATATATATATAGCGTATCAGCAATTTAAAATGGAAACGAATAAAGTGATCGATCGGAAATTAAATAATAACTTCACACTCCGGAGCAAATAGGATATCACGTTCCAAGCAAACACTATTGGGAATCTCAAAGATTCCAATAAACACTACGAAATTAATCAGAGACTCATTACAAAAGAAAATGTGTACAATCCTATTACCTAGAGTTGCTTATTATTAAAGATAGTAAAACTTTGAATCCCCCAAGCAATGTCCATATCATTCATAAAAGTACCATTTATTGGTTTCAAAATGTGGCCCGTACAAAAAATATTGAAAAATAACACATTGAAAACCTTAAACCCTCCTCAAACTATCAACAATAGAAAAAACCAATCCTAACATATGGATATGTCATTTGCTTGGGTACCTGAATGTATTAAAAGTTGTTCGATTTAGAACTTTTCTTTTCCGAGGTCCATGCAATGATGTAAGTTTTGCTTTTCAAACTACGAGTGTGATTGTACATCCTCGTTTCAAGTGGCATATCTTTCCACTAACAGACTCCAATAACATGTACATTTTTACTCCGAAAACCCAAACATATATAACAAAAAAAAACTATAATTTGATATATAATTTGTATATATATATATATATATATATATATATATATATATATATATATATATATATACATATAATTACGAGGTACGTATAAACTGAATAAAGGAATACATATGAAAAATAACGTGCGCCTGTTGAACACATAAATAAAATAAACTTTAACCTAATACCTGTCAATAATAATAAAAATGATATACATATAAAATAACGACCGCCATAATAGATAATACTATGTTAAAATTAAAGTTAACACTTAAATATCCACAAATAAACGATCTAGACAGCCCTCGTAAATACGAATCTTCTCGCATAAAAGAATATTTAGAAATAGACACGTCCACTTATCAACAGTAAAACATATACATCAACATATGAATATATCAGTATAATATAATAATAATAATAATAATAATAATAATAATAATAATAATAATACTGATAATAATAATAATAATAATAACAATAATAATAATAATAATAATAATAATAATAATAATAATAATAATAATAATAATAATAATAATAATGAGTATAACAACAACAACAAGGGGAAGCGGACTGGTAAGTATAGAAGAGTATGTGGAAGACTAAAAAAGAGCTGGAAAAATACATAACTCAACACATGGAAATCCTTATCACTGCAGAGACACCGTTTCAACGTACAACTCAGGACGCACCAAATCCAGAAACAAAACGACAAGAAAATAAAAGTGTGAAGAAAAAGCTACATGGACAGTTCAGAAGACTGACTGGAGATGGAACCAACGGAAAGGATACTTGAGCAGAGAAACGGAATCTTTATTGATAGCTCAACAGAACAATGCGATAAGGGCAAACTACATTAAAACTAAAATAGATAAAACCCAGGAAAACAGAAAATGCCGACCGTGTGGACAAAGAGACGAGACAGTAAATCATATGATAAGTGAATGTAGCGAACTAGCCCCAAAAGAATACAAGAACAAAGATGACTGTGTGAGGAAAGCAATACACCAGGAACTGTGCAAACAATTGAATTTCGAATACGCAGACAGATGGTACAAACATAAACCAGAAACAGTACTGGAAAACGAAAAACACAAAATTATCTTGGATATGGATATACAAACAGACAAACTCATACAATCAAGGAGACCGGCAAAGTCTACGATTTTGCAGGATTTTTTCTTTCTTATTGATTATTATCATATCCGGTCTCCTTGCTGTTATGGGTTTGTCTGTTTGTACATTCATATCCCATAGGATTTTGTGTTTTTCGTTTTCTAGTACAGTTTCTGGTTTGTGTTTGTACCGTTTTTTTTGCATATTCGAAATTCAGTTGTTTGCACATTTCCCGGTGTACTTCTTTCCCCGCGCTGTCATATCTGTTCTTGTATTCCTTTTGGGCTAGCTTGCTGCATTCACTTATTATATGATTTATCGTTTCGTCTCTTTGTCCACACACTCGGCATTTACTGTTTTCCTGAGTTTTATCTATCTTTGCTTTAATAAAGTTTGTCCTAATCGCATTGTTCTGTGCGGCCGTCAGCAGAGATTCCGTTTCTCTGTTCAAGTGTCCTTTTCTTAGCCATGCCCAACTGTTTTCTTATAAAGCGTACATGTAGTTGTTTTTCTTCCCATTTTTCCTTTCTTGTCTTTTTGTTTCTGGTTTCAGTGCCTCCGGAGTTGTTTGTTGGGCTGGTGTCTCTTGCTGTGGGGATCAGTCTTTCCGTGTTCTGGGTTACATATTTCTCCAGCTCTTTTTGGTGTCTTCCACACAATTTTCTATACTTACCAGTCCTCTACCTCCTTCATTTCATTTTATGTAGAATCTATCCGTATCGTCTTTTGGGTGCAATGCATTGTGCATAGTCATTAGTTTTCTAGTCCTCCGGTCAAGGTGCCTGAGTTCTTCTTTGGTCCAGCCTATGAATGGTCAAGAGTATCTTATTAGTGATACAGCCCATGTGTTTATCCCTGTCATTAGGTTTCTGCTATATAGTTTAGTTTCTAAGAGTTTCCTTGTTCTTTGTAGATATTATTTTCCAATCTTATCTTTCATTTCTGTATATTTGATTGTGTCTGCTTCCAGAACTCCCAGGTATTTATAACATCTTGTTCTCCTAGCGCCCTCATCTCCTCTTGGTTGGGGACTGTTATACCTTCTGTCGTCTCCAGTTTTCCTCTTTTAATCTCTAGCAGTGCACATTTTTCTATTCCAAACTCCATTTTGATATCCTGGCTCAATATCCTGGTTGTATTTATCAGCTTTTCCAGTTCTTTCTTGTTTTTTGCAAACAGTTTCAGGTCATCCAGGTACATCAGGTGGTTTATTCTTTGTTCTGTATCCGTAAACCTGTATCCGGCATCACACTTTCTGAGTATGTAGTTGAGTGGCATCATGGCTATTATAAACAATAGTGGTGATAGAGAGTCTCCTTGAAAAATGCCTCTCTGTATTTTTATCTCAGACAGGTGTTGTCCTTCGGCTGTCAGTTTTAGTCTCCATGTCTCCATTGCTTTCTGGATGAGATTAGTAATCCTGTCTGGTATTTTGTATATTTTTAAGCATTCAATTATCCATGTTTGGGGGATTCTGTCGTAGGCTTTCTTGTAGTCAATCCATGCCATGGCTATGTTCTTTTGTCTGCTCTTCACCCCCTTTAGGGTCTTTTGATCAATGTATAGTAGATCATGTGCCCCTCTTTGTCCTTTCCGGCATCCTTTTTGTTCCTCGGGGAGCAGTCCACGTTTGTCCAGGGATTGGTAGATTTGTTCTCTCAGTTGTGCTGTGAGAATTTTCCACATTATTGGTAGACATGTTATCGGTCTGTAGTTGCTGGGGGTCGTTCCCTTTTTGGGGTCTTTTTGTATTAATGTTGTTCTTCCTTCCGTCATCCATTCTGGTACGTCTGTTTTGCGGATACATCCACTCAGTTTCTGCGCTTGTCTTTCATGCAGGGTCGTGAATTATTTAAACCAGTATACATGTATTCCATCGTGGCCTGGTGCTCTCCAGTTTGTCATTTTTCTAAGGATTTTCTTGATCGTTTCTTTGTTAATTTCTGTGTTGGTCCATTCTTCGATTTCCTGCAGTTTATCTTTCATGTTTTTAAACCATAGGGCATTCTTGTTGGGCTTTTTTGTTTCTTCCGATATCTTGCTCCAGAATTGTTTTGTTTCTGTTGAGTTCGGTTGCTCTGTTGTTGTTTTTTCTCCCTTTACGTTTTTGTAAAACTGGCTTTCATTATTTTTAAAGGTCCTGTTCTGTTAGCTCTGTTCTGATTTGTACCTGTATCGTCTCAGTCTTCCTTCTATTGCTGCTGTCTTTTGTTTTATTTCTTCATGTTTCTCATTTAGTTTTTGCTTTCGTTTCTTGTTTTTTGCTTCTTAATCGTTTCATGTTCCCCTTTCTTCTGTTCATGGTTTTTGCTTTTTTTCGAAGTTTGGTGATCTGGGTTTCCAGTCTGATTTCCCATCCAGGTTTTGTCGGTCCACTCTTTTGTCCATTCTTTTCGTTTCTTATTTTCATACTTACCGATTTTGCCCCTGCATATATTAGGTTGTTTAGGTCTGTAATAGTCTCTGTTGGGATGTGTGTGAGGAGTCTGTTTACTCTTTCTGTTTCTGCTTTTAACTTCTTCGCTACTTCATTCCCGAGAGATGGGAGTTTTGTTTTGTTTTCTAACATGTATCGTCTAATGTTCTCCACTTCACTTGCTTCTTTTTCGTTGAGTTCTATCTCAGCAGGTTCTGTGGTTCCGCAGTCTTCTATCTCATCTGGTTCTGTGATTCCGTAGTCTTCAATCTCTTCAGTTTCAGTATGTATGTTTTGCCCGTCCTCTTCCTGTGGTTTCTCATTTGGTGGTGTTTCTTGCTCCGTTTCGCCATTAACCTATTGTCTGATTTCCTTCAGTTCCATCTCCGAGAACCATCCTCGCTTGAGGATATGTCTTGCTTGATCTGCTATCCTTTGTTCCGTGGTATGGTAGTCACTAGCAACGTCCCAGAGATGTTTCATTCGTTTTCGGTAGCCTCTTTCTGTAGAGTAGCGGCTTTTATAATAGCACTCCATCACCAGTCTGTTCTCTTTCGTGGTCCATTTCTTTCTGTATCTTTTCAGTTTGCTGTTCGCTCTGGTTTTCATGTCTTTGGGCTGTGTCCTTGTCATACCTGGAATCAGAGAGGTAACTTACCTGGTTCTTGTCCGTTGTCTTGTTTATGATTATTATTATTATTATTATTATTATTATTATTATTATTATAATTATTATTATCATCATCATCCTATTTTCACATATCTGTTTGTAAGTGTTTTTCTATAATAACGATGTATTAGATGATGACTGATGTTCAAGGTTTGTACGACTTTTAACTGTCGGTGCTTACCTACAGACAACATGAAATTTTAGTCTCAGAAACGACCGTACGCCTAAATGATTTTTTATATTGAATTCTTGGAACTGATATAAATGAATATGTTATAAATTTTGTTTATGCCTACATTTTAATATATTTAAATATTTATATATTATTCTGGTCTGTATTAAATACTTTGTATATTTTCATAACGTCACGCAAAAGGTATATAGTATAACACATGCAATTGTGTAGGCCCCTAATAAAAAAAATGCCTCTAGTACGTCAGACATCTACCTCAGATTTACCCCGTTTCCTGAACTTAAGTAAGAACAAATCGACATACAATAATAAACAGTCAACATGTTTTATTTGAGATCATAAATTGTGATAATAATTTATACATAAACGTCAGAGATCCACCTCAGATTTATCTCGCCAACTGAAATAAAATAAGAAAAAAATATCAACGCAATTATAAAAAGTCAACATGTTTTATTTAAGATCATAAATTATAATAATAACTTATGCATAAACGGCAGAGATCCACCTGAGATTTATCTCGACAACTGAAATAAAATAAGAAAAAAATATCCACGCAATAATAAAAAGTCGAGATGTTTTATTTGGGATCATAAATTATAATAATAATGTGTACATGAACGGCAGAGATCCATCTCAGATTCATCTCGCAAACTGAAATAAAATAAGACAAAAATATCCACGCAATAATAAAACTCAACATGTTTTATTTGGGATCATAAATTATCATAATAATGTATACATAAACGTCAGAGATCCACCTCAGATTTATCTCGCCAACTGAAATAAAATAAGAAACACATATCCACTCAATAATAAAAAGTAAACATGTTTTATTTGGGATCATAAATTATGATAATAACTTATGAATAAACGTCAGAGATCCACATCAGATTCATCTCGTCACCTGAAATAAAATAAGAAAAAATATCCACGCAAAAATAATAAGTCAACATGTTTTATTTGGGATCAGAAATTATAATGATAATTTATACATATAAATTAAAATACTGACCTCATTCTATGATATTATATGAATATTCTACGAACAAAATATCTAGAATAGCGAATGTCAACAGTGGTTTAGCATACTATTTACGTAGGTTTTGACGGATGATATACACTAGTATATTATAATATATATATATATATATATATATATATATATATATATATATATATATATATATATATATATATATATATATATATATATGAAGAAGAATGGAAAGGAATTAGAGAAGCACAAGCCAAATCAAAATTCAGTACATCTGACCAGGACAAAAAAAACAGGACGTTTTCTAACGAGGGTCTCCCGCATATTCTAAAAGCTTTTGAAAATTGGAGGTGGCGCAGGTCTATCGAGATTTACATAACATATTTTATGTATTTTAATTGAACAATTGTTAACAGCTTTACTTCACGATATGTGTAACTCATCTCATATTATTCTATTTAATAGCTTTCTGTTGACTATATATATTAAAATATTATTTCCTAATAGTTGTTTGTGTATGTGTTTACTTTTTGTTTTTGTGTTTAAATATATGTGTCAGTATATGGTTTTTTTTACATGTAGATAAAATCGGGAGAATTGACTGTCTACACAATCAAAATATTTTGTTTTACTATCACATATAAGTTGTATAAGTTTCTGTATATATCTGCGCTTATACACACACACATATATATATATATATATATATATATATATATATATATATATATATGCATTTGTGTGTGTATCTGTGCACACTTATATATTTATCTGTCAACGTTTATCTAAACACGACTGCTCTGCTTTCTAATTACTTTTATTTTTATTGGTTTTCATATTGATGTAGATCTTACATTTTATCCTCTCAATAATAACTGTTATTCCTATTACGAGCATATATCAACATCTTTATAATTACTATTAAGTAATCTCACTTATCATTTCTTTTTAATTATAAATATTTTAAAATTTAAATTTAAAAAAAAAATCATTTTTTATAAGTTTATTTAAATAAGGTATTGATTGAAATTTTCTTACTATTTTAAGAGATTTATACCCTATATATTATTTATTTTATTTCTATTTTATTATTTTTTTTAACATGGGTCACCCCAAACAAGGCAGGACACCACTGTAGACGTAAGGGGCTACTGAGAAAAAAGAATAGAGAAGGTTAGAGGGGGGTCAACTTAAATAGGGATCTGCGCAGCGAGATGTCTGTTTACATTAGTTTTAAACTTCTGCATGTCTGTACTGTCGGGGAAACAGGGGGCAGGGAGAGAGTTCCAGAGGCCAGCAGCACGGAGAAAGAAGCTATTTGAGTAAGAAGGCCTCCGACATCTGGGAACCTCCACAGTGAATGAATGAGATTTACTTAGTTGTACTTAAACTCATTTAACTTTGATTTCATAATTATCTACTACTTTATATATTTATCATAGGGATCTGTTTATATATCCCAAATTACTTGCAAAGTTTATATCTATAAAATTCCTCGTTCTATCATGTATTTATATAGGTAAATTATATTCAACCACGTATCAAAATCATTTCTAGTTTTTAATATACCTAATTATGGTACGGGTTCCTCTTAAAGAATAAAATGAATTTTCCAAGGTATTTCGTTACTTCTAGGCATTATCGAACTTTGTATTATAGATATTTATCCTCTAATTATTTCGACTTCTATTATTCTAAAATAATACACCCTACATTTAAATTAAGTTGACATTAAATTAAATCTAACTTTTTTTTATTTATTTCTCCTTTTCTCGTTTTATCAATCACTTTCTTCTTCTTTGTAAATTTTTTAACCAACTGCGTGATTTAAATGTACCATAACCTTGTATCATTTTACACTATTTTTATTGATTTTTATCTACCTGTAATTATTATTTTACTACTGTAATTCCCAATTTAACCATTTCTTGTACCATATCTAACTTCACTTCATTTCATTCTATTTCTTTTTAATAATATCTTCACATTGTTTATCATTGGAAAAAAATCCTCTCATTGTTCCTAAAAGTATTCAATGCAACCATTGTTTATATTTCTATTTGTTTGGGATTGAAGACTCTTAACATGTGTTGTACACCTAAGTAACTACTTCCCCGTAATTCAAACTGTATGTGGAACCTCTGTATATTTTTAATGTTCTTTTATCTCTTTTCTTTAATGTTTTTCATCTTTTATTTGTTAATTAATTACATTCGCTACTTCTGTTTCGAAAGTCCTGTCAGTTGGACGGAATTTTTATAGGAACATATTATGCCACATTTATGAAGCTTCTGTACGTGCTGGTATAAAAGGCGCTGACGAAGACCCTTTTTGGTATCATGAAAAATAACAAAACAAAAAAAACAATAATTTTTTTCCAGAAAGTCTTGGAAACGATTGTACTCCGAATGCTTTTGGGATTTGAATTCTTAGAACAATGTTCTAATTATATTGATCTAAAGTAAAATTATATATATACACACACATATATATATATATATATATATATATATATATATATATATATATATGTATATATATATATATATATATATATATATATATATATATGTATATATATATATATATGTATATATATATATATATATATATATATATATATATATATATATATATATAAAGATAGATGAACGAAGAGTGATAAACATGCACGAATGTCCAAATTCATTTCAAACTTCGATTGTTCAATGCAAGGTATATTCTGAATAAAATTATGTTTATCATTCTTTCCTTAAGCACAGGGCGTTTCAAAGATCGAGATCTTATATTCAGAGGAATTATACAGATAGATAAGTTGGCTATAGAAAAGCCAAAATTCAACATTTGAAAAAATATTAAGAAAATGACGGGTGAAACAAATTTGGGCATTCGTGCATGTTTATCATGTTCATCTAGCTTTATAATTGCTCTATCTCGTATATTGAGCTTTTACCATTTCACTATAGGTTCTTTCTACTAAAAGCTTACTTTTAGTTTCATATTTATATATATATATATATATATATATATATATATATATATATATATATATATATATATAAAATTTGTACATATATATAAATGCGATTTCAAAAAACAGTACATATAAATAAACACACACACTGGCACACAGAATACTGTGTGTGGCCGTGTGTGTGTGTTTATATATATATATATATATATATATATATATATATATATATATATATATATATATGGTTTTAGTGGCGTCCATCTCTATGGAATTGGTTTGATGAATGACAGGAAAAAGGGCGGGGCATTTTTATTTGTTTGCACGCAGTTTCCTTCGAGATGACCCGATTAATTCGGTGTATGCAACAGTTTTCTTCTTTTTTCTGAGGCAATCCCATCTTTCGTGTTGGTTCACTTCAGTGTAATTTTACGATAGCGATCTCGTGATATTCAGTTCGTGCGTTCATTTGACTATTACTTGTGCAGTTATCTGTAAGCAACATCGTCTCACATCGATAAGTTTTGTTTTCTTTATTTGTTGTTGTTTTACGTAATTTATATTTGTACTCTGAAACCAATCATTGTCTAAGCAGATGTAAGTGGCACCCATAAAATTCAGTAAACCTGTACACTACAATAAGTGAGGGGCTGCAATCTGGGGAAAAGATATTGCAGAGTCGAACAAATAAGATGAATAACTATAATTCAATATTTGTATTATAAACACATGTTTAATAACCGATCTTATTCATTATTTCAACTTTCCTATTATAATAAATATATTTTTATAGAAGAGATAAGATATGTGATTTTCGCCTGGGTCGTGAACAGGCCGTATTCTTATATATATATATGTATATATATATATATATATATATATATATATATATATATATATATATATATATATATATATATATATATAATTATTTCCACAATCAGACAACGCCGCAACCTACAACCTATGAAAGAAACAAACCGTAAGTCCTAGACTCGAGTTTCGCCCTCCTTTGGGCTCATCAGAAGAACACATCCGAACTCAGGATTCGAAACCCGAGTCACTTGCATGGTAAGCGAGTACTCTGAGCTACCTCGCCACATACATGAATGTCTATTAATTTACACAGATTAAGCAAACCGCGGCGATGGCTGACTGTGGAATGTACCTACTCTTTTCAACAAGGGGTGTAGTCATCCAACTACTATGAACCCAGGCCGATGTCTCACAAGTAGGATTTTATACTCGCTAGGACGATGTCATCCAACAAGCTAACCAATTTAGCTGATTGTGGAAATAATTATATATATTATCTCACATTCAAGAAATCTAATATATATATATATATATATATATATATATATATATATATATATATATATATATATATTGTGTGTGTGTGTATTTAGTCAGCATTTTATCATTTTACCTTGTTAAAATATAACTTTTCATGTTTTCATTTTTCTGATAGTATTTGTGTATTAAAATCTAAAAAATATTAAATGTTCCATAAGTTTCACATGTTTCACGAACGTTTTCAGGGGTCAGCAGCAAATGAACAAAAAAGCTTAAGAACGAAAAAAGTTTTAAAAAGACAGCGGAGAAGCGCGCAGATAACGTTTAGGCATTGTTCCAAGAAGTCGTTGACGATTTAAATTTAGCAACGATGGATAGCATCACATAACTAAATCGCATTACGTTAAACATTTTAAAATGTTACCACTGCTTTCATATGTGATGTTATTAATTTTAGGTTGTTGTGTTTTCATGTAGATAGTGTCTAGTATTTTTAACTTTCTGAAATTGGTTTCGGGATGTATAATTTTAGTGTTATTAATTAGAACTTGTCTTTAATCAGAGGGAGGGCAGTTATTTTTTTGTAGATGTTGGGAAATTGAGCTAGAGTTTACAAGATGCATGGTGAAGCAGCAGGATAGGGTAGTGCTTGTAAAACCCATGTAGCTATTATCTTTATTACTATTATAGGAGTTACATTCTCCTAAAGGGCATTTTAACTTATAAATAACATTGGTTCTTTCAAGTGTTTTTTTAGTTGGGGAGTAGTTGTTTTTTTTACTGCAAGATTTTGTGTTTTAAATTTCTTTATAGTAAATAGTGAGTCTAATTTATTTTTATTGTCAATTAGGGATATTTTTTCTGTGTATAATATCGTTCATGGCTTTTCCTTCTAATTTGAAGTTTGGTTGCATTTGATTACACTAGTATATGTTGAGGTGTAATTATTACATTAGTTCTTCTATTGCAATATATTTTAGTTCACAATTCAAACATATGAACAATCTACCAAATTTAAATCGCTATTTACTGACTATAGTCATTAACGATAACAAATTAATCAGTTAATTTAGGTCGTCTATTTATCATTAATCCACGCTAACTAACGTTTAACTCAAATTAAAATGTGCCAAGTTAACTTAGGAAATAGTCTTGCAGAATGAAACTTATCTATATATTTATACATATGTAATAAAAAAAGAAAGTCGTATTCGAAATAAAAAAAATTCTGGTTATCTATGAATAGATCTTATGGCCCCTTAACTAACGGTTCTCAGTTGGGAAATGTTTGATGCGTTTCTTTGTGCTTCGTAATTATATGGTGTACTCATGATAAGCTTCAGTAGTGAACGGTGTTGGTAACTATATGTTAATTCATGTTTTGATTTGTTTTTATGTGAAACAATTGTCAAAAGTTACATTGAATTTCCTCTCCAATGTTCAACGAATACACGTCTATACTGCCAGTCGCGACTGACGAACCACCGCTCATTTTTCTCTGTTGTATTATATTTTCGCCAATATACTTATTTTCTCTAAACCCCGAGTTCGTGTTTTTATGTTGTATTTTTTTAAAACCATAATAAGCTACGAGGTATTCGAACTTACACGGGACTCGACAACAACTCGCGAAAACACTTAAATAGGACCTCACAGCAAATGACTACTAGGTATCTGAACTTTCACGGGAAACAACAACAACATTAAGGATTTTCTTTAGAATCTAAAAAAAGACCACACAACATCTGTCGATGTGGGATTTCCAGCTTACACCACCACAACGACTGACGATGTGGTTAGATTAAAGGGTTCTTGAGAACCGTAAAAGGTAAGCCACAATGGGCGACAATATATTAATGAGAACCTTAAAAAACAAACATGAGGAAATCAACAACTAATTAACCAGACAATGGACTAGACCTAAAACTAGTTTTACCGGTAGAAAAACAACAACGAAAACAACACATAAAAGCACAATTTATTTTTTCTTGTTGAAGAGAGTTCATTTTTGTTTGCTATTCCGACACTTTTGTTAATTTTTAACGAGAAGGGAACACATGATTTTTATTTCTCTTCAAAAGAGAAAAATCTTACTGCCTCCCCCCAAATTAAAACAGTATTGTGTCTCTATTGACTAAAGTGCACATCAAAAATTCTACGGTTACGTAAGAAACGTACTAAAAATGACTTTTTCTGGACCGTGAAAAAAGCTTTTGTGCTCTTTTTTACTACTAAGATTACGTTTACCAGCATTATATAAAATAGCAGTATTATAAAATACACAGTTTAAACATGGAATATGTTAAAACAGAACTGGTGATTTATTTAATGCATCAGCAACGAGAAACTGAAGAAATATTTTAAAATCTTATTCTACAACAAAATACAAAGCTTCCAGAACCCAAAGAAAAAGAAGCTGACACAATACCTTCTAGAACAAACTGAAAATATTGAAGTTATGATGCAAAAGTATCGGTTTGAATTCAAAGTAACAAAAACAATAATGCTTTCTCGCAGAATACCGTGCAATTACCCATCTCACGTATTTCCTAGAGGATGGTAAAACTTTTGATTTGTATTTTAAGAGATATGAGGATCCATACAAAATAAATTGTAAAAATTTAGTAGAATCTAAAAACCTTCACCTACTGCCTACTGATGCGTGAATTATGAACCACCGACTTTATTTTGCCCCGGAAAACGACCAATTTGACTTTTGCTGAAGCTGTTTATCTTTTAACCAAATTATTTAGCCCCAAGACATTTTTGTTTCACAAACCCTGGAAGTGTTTGAACCTGGTCAAAAAATTTAACAAATATTATTTAACGTACGTATCAATCATCAGTAGGACGATTTCAAATTAGCCAAACGTAGTGCTGATAATTGTAAATACTTAATTTCCGTACAAGGATTGGAATCAGGAAAATACACTGAGATCAGACGGAGGGTCTACATAAATTAGAAAGAGAACCGAATGTAACACTACGGAAATTATCTAAAGAGTGCTAGTTGTTTATAAGCGTCAAACAAGATTCGAAAAACATCGAAAAGTTGGGCATTGCAGACATTAGAAAATTACATAAAAAATGGAGATTCAACTCTCCCTCAAAAACAATTAAAAAAAAATCCATCCCTGAAAAACATGATAACTTACTCTATAGACCCTGTTTCCGGTGGGGAAGCCTTCATTGGGTAACAGATTGCCCATATTTTTTTAAAAACCTCTTATACTTGTAAAAGGGTCGGACATAAGAGTTCACATTGCAGAACGAATAAAGGCAATAAAGCTCGAGTGCAATAAGCATTAAAAAACAAGCATGGTCGCAGAATTATTAGAAAATATGTTCAGGTAAAAATCCAGAATAAAAATGTAAAATCATAATTGGATTGGAGTTGATACGTTTAAATTATCAACACGCATACATAGAGACGACTTGGAAAACCGACCATGCTAAGAACCAACCAAATAGCCAGAACGGTGACTGGTGAAAAAATATAATTCGAGGGTGAAATAATTACCGACATTACTTTAAACAGAACTACGAAATAAATTTAAATGTTCATACTAAAAACACAAATAATTGACCTATTGAATCTATTGAACCTCTTACCAACAAGATAGTAATCCAGAAAAGAAAAAAAAACGTCGACCGAGTCAGAAAAACGAAAAAAGAAATGTGTTTCTCACATAAAAACCGTATGAAATGTACGAAATATAAATTGTCGACAGAAATTAAAGCACACAAGGACATAAAATTCACACTGCAACTAGCTAATACTAAACTTAAACAATTTAAGTCACATTCTTTGGATAACCAATTGAAGATATAAACAAGTTGATTCATGGTTACAGAGCTGGAATCGCTGTAGTTTCAAGTCAAAGAGTTTTCATAAGAGCTCAAAGCTATCAAAGATAAGATGACTTGTCTTGAAGTTGAATGTCGAAGCTAGTAAGATATTTGTTTGAAAATGTAAGATGTATGCTTAAATCAGAAGTTTATAATTATAAAGCTGAAGAATATCAAATCTGAATTTGATAGAGACACTCAGTTCTCTCATCAGATACACCTAAAACAAATTAGTGAACAACTATCGGAAGACCCGACAGCACGCCCCAGGAAGAAGCTTCCCCGAGAAAGCTAAGTATAGCGTCAATCTAAAAAGAAAACGATAATATTGACTCCCAATGAAATAAGGTTTGAGAGAGGGTGTGATGGAATTTTACCTATAACATATTTTGAACTCTTCACCTTACTATAAATACTGGGAGCACCTGCTAATCAGTGTTTAACCAACCCCAGTCTATACTGGCATTCAAGCCACCACTCTTATTTTTTGGTTGTATTATATTTTTTCAATACA
>OY744521.1:167349729-167402229 GCA_963556195.1 Sepiola atlantica | reverse complement strand
TATATATATATATATATATATATATATGGAAAGTGAAATTAAGAAAATCAAAATATCAATGTAATATCCCTCTACGTTTCACCTTTTTAGAAGGCTTCATCAGGACTGGAGATTGAGGAATGATACAAACCTTTTCGCAAACTATTAAACAGACACTAAATACTACGAAAATATCTCAAAATAAAACCACTACTCACGCTAGTATATACACTATCCTATGTAATAATCGTCCTCAATTATACATAGTTGAAACTCAACGGGAATTGATTGAGAAGCTTTGGGAACACAAAAGAGGTATAAGGGTACTACTCCCGATGAAGCGCCTAATTTCCGTGACTGCTCGGCGGCAACGATCAGGCAGGTCGCGGAAGCGCCCGAGAGCTGCCGAGACGAAAACGAGGCTGAAGCAAAACTGAAAGTCGTAAAAATGGTAGAGTGGCAGACGACAATATAGGACGAATAATAGAAAAGAAAAAAATACATATATTAAAAAAAAAATATGAACAAACCAAAGCTTAAGAACTATAAATAAACTTCAAAAAACTTTTTTTCGTGGGCCAAATGAACCATTTTAACTTTAATTTTTTTTTTTACATAAATCAAAGAAGTAAAAGTTATTTCTTTTACGATATTTAGGCAACTTTTTATGTTATTCTTTCTTAGGAGACTTAGGCAAGTTTTTTTATGTATACTATTTTTTTTTTGGGGGGGGGGACAATTTCATATATTTTTTCGTCGAGGGTCAGGGTTTACGGATACTTTTGCGGCCGGTTCGAAAGGTCTTCCTACCGCTGTGCTGAGCGCAGATGATTTGACAGCAACCTGATCGGTCAGCTCGACTTCAGCTTCGTTTTCGTCTCGGCAGCTCTCGGGCGCTTCCGCGACCTGCCCGATCGTTGCCGCCGAGCAGTCATGGAAATTAGGCACTTCATCTGGAGTAGTACCGATATAAGAAAAAACAAGTCTTTGGACGCACATTTCTCCCACGTAGTACACATCAGCACTCTTTTACTTTTGAACATTACTAAATGTGTCTCCAATAAGTATAAACGTACACTCCTAGACTCAACACTCATTACAAATTGTAATATCCTCAAACAGCGTAACGGTTTCTATTATCTGTCTCCTTTAATTTGCAAACTTATTTTATTTGAGCATACATTTATCTCTGAGCATGGATAACTATCTCATATCATATCTTCTACTTTTGTTTTTCACTTTTTATGTACCCTAATTTCGTTAAACTTACACATAGATTTAACTTAAAAGTAAAATCATCCTTTCCTCCTGTCTTACCTCGACTTCTATTTCAATGTATGATAACTTATATCTACTCAATATTAATAATACATCGTTTAATAAGCGCATAAACATAATAGATAAAAACAATTAATATACTTATGAATATTTATATAATATATAAATAATTAGAATTAGCTATAATCTAATTAAATTAATACTATTTCATACTTATTTCAAAACATTGATACATAATAAAATTACATTTAAATAGCTTGTAAAACCGATGCAGTGCCGTTTCTTTGTGGGTGCTGCGAGCTTTTTTCATACCTCTTTTTAAAGTGTTTACAAGGCGCCCAACTTGGGCGTTTGCCCTATGAGGGTACGGGGAGTCGTGCTGTGTTTTATCTGGAACATCGCACAGACCTCTCTAAAGTCGGAGATTGTAAATTACGTTCCGTTGTTACTGACCAAACAATCGACCATTACAAAATGGGCGTAGTATGCTTTTTACATCGCAACACTTCGTGCCATTTGGACTAATTATCGATTACAATTAGATAGTAAAATCGCTCGTCTTTGGCCACAGACTCTTTTGTATATGAGGTGCCTTTGCAGCCAAGACGCAGCCTTTACTTATTTTGACGATGTTCTCAATATTCTGGTTAATTTATGCCAGCACACGTAGCTGTGTATTAAACTTTTCTTATTATTTGTCTCCGGATGGCCAACGTGATCTTTCAGGATTCTCTTCTTTTTTTTTTAATGACGACTCACTCTCTCTCTCTCTCTCTCTATCTATCTCTCTCTCTCTCTCTCTCTCTCTCTCTGCACGAAAGTACATCGTCTCATAATGCAAAACTCTCTGCAAAATGTTATTCTTTATCAGCTATTTTAGTTGTTATGTGATATTAAACTCACCATCGAAGTTTTTCTTTTTTAATTTCATGTAGGGGCATCGGAAGTTATCTTACCGTGTTGACCAGCATAGCTTGTATCTTGCTGTCCGCTCGCTGGGAATAAATTACGGAGTTTTCATGGTGCTCCCTATGTCTCAGTACCAGTATAGGTAATAAATCATCGTGATATATCCTTTCGAGCGGTAAATACTCTATTTTGAAATTATAATTCCGTAAAATTGTTCCCAATCTCTGTAGTCTGTTCGCCGTATACACATGCAGACCTTTTTCCGAGCCGAAAACGATTATTAACGATTTATGATCCGTCTGTCAAGTAAACAATCTACCGTGTATATAGCGGTGAGACTAACTTATCGCAAAAATTATTCATAAAGCCTCTCATTCAGTTTAGAAGTAATGCTTCTCTGCTGGAAGCAGGGTCTTTGATGCATGCGCGATGGGTTTATGCGTTCCATCCGGCATTACATGAAGAATGCAAGATCTTACTACGTACGAACTAGCGTCGTTAGCCACAAGTTTGAGATGTAATGCATAAAGAATACATCCAATGTCAGATTTTCAATAGTTTGGTCGAATGTTTCCTGGCATTCGGACGTCCATTCCGAAATCTTATCCTTTTTTAACAGTTCATTTAGTGGAGCACAAAGGTTATGCATCTCTGGGATAAAAGCTTAGTAATAATTTTCCAGTCTCAGGAAACTCTGTAGTTCTGTGAAGTTTTTCGGAGCCGGCATGTTCTTAATTGCGGTGCCCCGTTCTGGACCCGGCCTTCTGCTGTCGTTATCTATTGCATAATACGGATATTTTATTTTTCTTTAAGAAAAATCACATATTTCTTCTTTAACGTAGTCCCGAATTCGTGAAAACAATTTGTAACCGTATTCCCAGTGTTGCTCTATATTTTACTGATGATTAGGATGTCGTCAATTCATTCAATAGTAAAATCAAGTTCGCCCAGCACGGTATCCATCGCTTGCTTAAAAATGGCGGTATTAACTTTGACCCCGAAAGCAAGCCTTTCGAACTTGTGTAAACCGCGTTGCGTATTTGTACATAAGAATTAAGAACTCTCTGAGTCCACGGGTATTTGGGAGTACGACTCACTCAGATCTATTTTTGAACTAAGATCTGCCTTAAATTAATTTTGAAAAACATTCTTTCTGGCTTGACATTGGATAGTGATAATCCTTTACTGCTGTATTTAATCCTTTCAAAATGTTTGCACGCATGCGGATTTCTTTTTCACATAAACTATGGGTGCTGCTCACTGACTATATTCCGCTTTCAATAAGATGCCGGTCGTCACTAGTCGGTCTAATTCCTCATTTATTTTTTTTTCTAACGAGGTAAAAGGCACATTTCAATTTTTTTCCTTTCTCGTTCAGTTGAAATCTGGATGCCATCTTTGTGCATCGACCAACTTACAGAGAAAAAAAAAACTCCGGGTTAAATATGTGACGAAGTGGGGCACCTCTTTTCTAATATCTAAATTAATAAATGCGAAAGTTTTTTTTCCATCTATCCTAGCTATATTAACATCAAAACACGTAAGAATTATTTAATTCTAATGATACAAGAATATATTGAGGTAGCCTATATATAGGCATGTTTAACTCACTCAAACAAATCTCGATTTTGCTCATTTGCATATTTATTTATTTAACAGATTTTAATAAATAAATATTCTGCAATATACCTTTCTACTTTGTATTGTCAAATTTTCTTTCTACATACACAACTGTGTTATCCATAGTGCTATTATTATAATTATACATAACATAAGATAAATAGATTGTATTAAAAAATGATAGCGTTTAAAGACTTATTTAGAATTTAATTTTCAAGACATAGTTTACTTCCGGCTTAACGTGTCAAATATCGCTGAGATGTTGAGAACAGATATTACACTTTGATCTTTGCCAAAAAGTCACGGAACCATGAAAACTAAATTTTGTGACTAGGCATTTTTACATTTAAAAAAATTGAATAAATTGTTATATTTTTTAATGGGCGGTGTAATGTAGTATCAGTAATGTTGTCATAAGACTGTCTTCCCAGTAATTACCCCATCCGTTTTTAAGTGTGTGTAGGAGGAATCCTCCCAGAATGAAAATAAACAAGACTCGATTTAGTCTGCATATATTTTAAGGGTGGAGTGAGGTAGTGTTCGTTCATCATGATATTATTTTCTGTCAGGGAGGAGTTAGTGTAGTATATGTTCGTTCACAATATTACTAGCTAAGGAAGAACGATACCTTAAGTTTATGATAAACATGCCTTTTTAACTAAAACAGTATGTTATTTTTCTTCCTTTGCTAGCATATTCTATCTTTTGTTATAAAGATGGCGACTTTATTTTTTCAGCCAGTTTTCATTTAGGCGTTTCACGTGAACAATGAAACTTGCTATGGGTTTTAATGTTATCTAAATAAATAAATGCAAAAGCTTTATCCACCTAGTCAAATTATATTGATATTAAAACGCTTTATGCTTATTTAATTTTCTGTAGTATTTTTTAATCGTCATGATACATTTCTCCCAGGCATTACCTCGTGTTTAAAAAAAAGGCTGTACAATATACACTTGGTCCTCACGATACAATTTCCTCAGGATTGCAAGTTTAGTGTGTGGGGGAAGTTAGGGTACAATAGATTGTCATATCGCCCTCCCGGGCATTAACCCCTCTTTTTTTTGGGGGGGGGGGGTCAATGTATGTAGTTCGTTCATCATGATCTCATCTTCTCAGCCTCTCATTTGCATATTTATTTATTTTGAAGTTTCTAATTAATTAATATTTTCCAATCTGTTAGTAATTAAATACATGCGTGTATCATTTTTTTTAAATAAATGTGTTGTTGTTGTTGTTGTTCCTATTTACTTCCCCCTGCACAATCTTAATATTTAATGTGGGGAGAATCCAGCTCCCCAAAAATTGGCACTCGGAATTGGAAAAAGAATAAATTACCTTGGTCGAAAAGGTATCGCCTTCACTAACAGAGAACATACAAACGAAGTGCAGATTCAGTCTAGATGCTACATTTTGCTCCTAGCAAAAAGCCAAGGAGTTTACATGTTAGTTGTTATGATGATCATCATGATTACCAATATGATGATGAATAAGAAATGTGTCATAGAAAATAAATAAACGTCCTCTAATCTTTTTAAATTACAAAACCAAAAGATTTTCTTTAATATTATTTCCGTATTATTAAAAGAGAAAAATACAAAGTACCCATTTCGAATTAGTCAGTAATATAAAAGTGGAACATTTGACCTATCGACGTTGCACTCTTATGTGTATTCATTTCATTATAGAACCAGTTTTCATAGGGAATTCATTTTAATTTTCATGCAGAAACAAAGAAGAATTATCCACGTTAAATATCTTAAATACAATATCAATTTTTTTTCCTAAAAAACGAAATTTGACGATGTTCGTGCACAATAAATATGTCCCATGTTGAAATATATAAACTAACACTACGACAATCATCATTTTAAAAATGTATATTAATTACCAAAATGTCAATTAGAAGATTACTCCTTTGGTTTCAGTAGTTGCCGCCCAGACGAGTGGTAGTTTCTGCTTGTATATATATATATATATATATATATATATATATATATATATATATACATACATATATATATATATATATACATACATATATATATATATATATATACATACATATATATATACATACATATATATATATATATATATACATACATATATATATATACATACATATATATATATATACATCTATATATATATACATATATTTATATATATATATATATATATATATATATATATGTATATATATATATATATATATATATATATATATATATATATATGGGGGTGCGGTTATCCGAACGAGTATATGTGTGTGTGATCTAAAGCAGTCGGTTACTGATTCGATTGTAATCTTTTTATTACCTCTCTTTATGTACTTTGATGATCGTGTATCAACAACTCTTTTAGATATTCGTCTCTTAGGAAAGATAACTCTATTTACACAGCTGTTACATCATGTTATAGTACTGAGCAAACTTGGACAATCACAGAAATAAATAACTTCATTCTCATTCGTTTCTGTAGCTTTTTCTTTGTATGTATAACTGATTTTATTTGATACTCCAACCCTAGTAAAGCACATTTTGCTGTTTTCTCTCATATTTTGAAAACAAAGTAGTTGTTCTTCATGCGTTTTATACTATGTTAATTCGAAAGCGAATATGATGAAATTTTAAATGTTACAAGGAAAATGATGTATTGTGTCTGTTTGCAACGATATTCTAATTATTTTAACACACAACATATTAATTGATATTCTATTTGCATAGAATGAATCGTACTTGAAATAGAGATGTTTTATTTACTACTTTATAACTATTATTATCAATCTAATACTCGTTAAAATATGAATAAACTAAAGGGTTTCCTAACAATTCTTATTGTTTTAAGTTAGGCAGACGACACTAGAAAAAGAATAAGAGCAGTTCAGCTTTAAATTTGTAATGCAACAATCAAAAAAAAACTGGGGCGATAAGTGTCAATTATGATGGAAATTCTTCATCCTAAAAATAGAATTATATCTTATTTATTATATCACTGGAATGCCATGTTAAAATATTTGTTATTTCCCCTCTATCTTTTATCCTGGTAGTAGAGGAATATCATTATTGCAAATAAGGCAGAAGGATACATTTGCTATGTATTTTTCTTGTGATAAAGGAATCATAACGAAGATTTTATTTGCCCCTAAATTCCTCTATTACGCTACCTTACCATCGCCAAAGAACGTGAAACAGAGGTTATTGCACGTAATCTTTTTACGATATATATATATATATATATATATATATATATATATATATATATTAGAGGTGAAAGATGAGAAAAAAGAATTGTAAAGATACAATATTTATTAAAACATCAAAAGTGCAGAGCAAAGAGCCTCACATCCTATGAGGCTCCTTCATCTGAACTTTTGATGTTTTAATAAATATTGTATCTGAACAATTCTTATTCTCATCTTTCACCTCAAAAATTAATTGCTCTATTCAATATATTGAGGTTTACACTATCAGAACAGATTATTATTATTAAACGATAATTCAATTATCGTTACTTAATTCAACATTTAAATATATATATATGCATATGTGTATATATATATGTATATATATGTATATATATATATGTATATATAAACTAGTATATAAATGTGTATATGTATGTATATGTATATATATGTATATATATGTATATATATATATCTGTATATATGTATATATGTATATATATATCTGTATCTGTATATATGTATATATATATATCTATATATATGTATATATATATAGGTATATATGTATATATATATATGTATATATATATATATCTATATTTGTATATATATATATATATATATCTGTATATATGTATATATCTGTATATACATCTGTATATAAGTATATATATATGTAGATATATATGTACACATATATGTGTGTATGTGGGTGTATATATATATATATCTGTATATATGTATGTATCTGTATATGTATATATCTGTATATATGTATATATATGCATATATATGTTCACATATATGTGTATATGTGTATATATGTATATATATATATACATATATATGTGTATATATATGTACATATATATGTATATGTGTATACATATATATGTATATATATATATATATATATATTAGAATATATATATATGTACATATATATATGATATGTATATATATATGTACATATATATGTACATATATATATATAGGTATATATATATGTACATATATATATATGTGTGTATATACATGTATATATACATGTATATATATATATATATATATAAGACAATTGATGATTTTATATATGGTAATCGACGTTTAGTCTTCATTTTGCAACGATTTTATCAAGACCGTATTTAAATAGAAACATAAAAGTCATAGTTGATAATATTGATGCGTCTATAACGTAGAAAGAATAATTGTATTCGTTTTTCTTTAAAGAATTGACAATAAAATCAAAATATGTTGTGCGTGTATGAATTATAAATAATGATTTTTGCGGATGGGGCTTTTTTTTGTTTCGCGAAAACCGTGGACAACATTTATGAAATGTGTATCACGAAATGTGGTGTAAACTTGCGAGCCTGGATCTAAAGTGTAATTCGTTTAGTATCCTATTGCTGATAAGAGAAGATAAATTGGAGAAACTATTACGTTGTTTATTGTGTGTGAGTTTATAATGAGTGCTTATTCAAAAAGATTTCGGCGGATTTTTTATTGTTATTGTTATGTCTCTTTTATGTTCATCAAGCCTTTTCTTATTTTTACGTTGAGTTTTATCAATATATATTAGATTGCGCAGTATATATTTTACTTTAAAGCGGGTGTAGATGTCGGTGTTTTAGGAAAATTCTTTTTTTAGTTTTTTGTGTTTGCCTTATGGTGTGTGATGTAGTAAGTGTTTTTATTAATTCTTAGATTCTGTAGAATGTTATAAAATATTGTATTATTAGCGTGGGTAGGTAAAGAAGGTTTCGTCAATTAAACAATGTTACATGTTACATGTATATCATATTTTATTATTTTTATTTTGTAGAGTTTTTCTCTGCAATTGATGTTAACTATGTAAACGATTTGAAAAAGTTAAGAAGAATTTAAAAATAATCAAAGATGATATAATACTATAAACCCCCTTGATGATGCACTACGTTTGTAAATAAGTATATTGTAATTTCATCGATATACATTTTTCTTTATATAAAATGGGGTATTGAATTAAAATTGCGACAATAAACTTTTTATATATATATATATATATATATATATTTATCTGGCACGAATAGTACTTCAGCTTTTTCATGCATCTTATATTCCTATATACTTCTATATGCTAACTACTATATCGCAGAATGATTCTTAAATAGTGTGTTATGATCATTATTATTATTAGTAGTAGTAGTAGTAGTAGTAGTAGTAGAGTACTAGTAGTATTTGATATGCAATTTACCATATAACATTGTTGTCTTAACGGTAATACTTTTTTATTATTATTTATTTAGTATCCTGGTTTAAAATGACTCACAGCATCTTTAGTCTATATCTATATATACATAGTAATGGTCACATCTTATCAATGCTAAGGGCCTACTCGAGGATGAAAGTTAAAGAGATTATTTGGCGATGAACGCCGTTACACTAGGAATGTAAACAATAGGCGGAATGGGCAAAAGAGTTCTTCATATGAATTGATTATATAAGAAGACAACTACATGCGTATTTGTTTACATTAGACTTGAAGGTGATCATGTGTGGGTAGGTGTGGAAGCAGCCTCGTAGTATGTTGTTCTACAGATCAGACGTTTTTGGAAATAAACTTTGTTCATAGAATTTTATCTTAGTTTATGGTATAGAGAAAGAGAAAGAAAAATTATCTGAATTAGTAGTATCCAGGCGCGTTTTTGCTGTGAATGTGTTACAGGGGGTCCTAGGGATTGGGCCACAGTGGATGATCTACTATGAACTAAATAATATAGTATAGAGATGCTAGCAACATCTCGTCTGTATTAAAGAAGCCGCAGAGAAGAAAAGAGATTGATTGCGAAGTCAGTTTTGTACTGTCTGAAAGAAAGCAAGAGTACTCAGAGCAGAACATCCCGAGATATGAAAGCAGCACTATCATAAGACGGATCTGTCTCTTATACATGTTGTAGAGGATTGCGTCAGCAGTTGGGTATTTTCTGGAGTGATAAACTGATTCAACTATTTGTCCAACGACTTTATACACATATTTGATGTATAACTTCCATTTCAGGTTTGAGATCAAAGTCAGTTTCATGAGCGTAGCAATGAAATGGTGATTCCGTAAGGAGAGATACATTGATTTTAACTGAGGATAAATGCGGACGAGAACATCAGTGGGAAAAGTAATAAACTACTTTTCAAAGTGTAGTATCTTTTCCGATGGATACTGCACCCCATAGACTGGTATTGTCTTGGCCTTCGGGGCTTGATTTACGCCCGTCTATGGGTCTGTTCTGTGCAGTTCTAGGAGGTCCACCCTCCCAGGCTTCGCCTCCCCTCTTTGGGGAGGAGTAAGTGTATTGCTTACTACCTGAAGCGCCCCTACCGGGAAATGCCGACGGGGCTGCCCAGGCAATTTTTAAACCCCACTTTCCCGACCAGACCTTGGGTAACATCTTACTTGTGGGAGTAAGATAAAAACTGGACTTGTGCCTAACTCCTGGGGAGGGGTAAATCAATACTTTTCACTCATGCACCAATTCGAAGGTAACAAAGATTTTGGTCATCAGGTCTTTTTGGGGTGCTGTATTGGATAGTTGCAAAGTCGGCACATACATATGTATGTAAATAAATAATCTCGGAATATATTTGGAAGATCATTCATGAAAATCAGGAAGATGATTCCAGATTGATCCACGAGTAACGCTGACGGTTACACTATGAGCTTCGAACTTTCCAGATATTCAATAGCTAACAAGTTTTAAAAACAAATATTTGTGCCAAACGCTATGGAAGGCATTAGATAAAATAAACTTTATCGCCTTAGAAACGAAGACCCCGTCGATAGATTCACTCATTCTTTGAGATTGCACAGTCAGCACATCAGATCTTAGTTACACAAGAAGAAAGCCATATTGCTTATCATTAAGTATATTGTTTGCTGTGTAGGTGGTTGACAACTTCTTGATTCATTATAGATTTGAGGAAGTTACACATCACGCATAGGAGACTGATCTGGCTGTCTTGAGATGCAGAACACCGACCTCTAGTATTTATTAATACTTGTCAGACATGTGAATCTTCCAACGTGATAGAAATCATTTCTTTTTGGAACGATGACTGAACACATTTGTAAAGATAGTAGCTATTACTAGTAAAATTGTGTTAAGTCATATGTCTTTACCAATTGACTTGTTGGAATTGAGGTTCTCGATAAGTTTGGCAACATCCTAGACAGTTATTCAGATGCTGCTTAGAGTTCTTTTTGCTTTAATGAGTGGGGCTTGGTTGCCTTGGTTACAAAACGTGAAATTTGCTGGAAGTTTCTTTGCGAAAAGCTAGGCATTTTCAGGAGATTATATCTGGCTCGTAAATAATTGTTGTGATAAAGGGCGTAGATTTTTCAGGACCCTGTTTCTTATCTCCCCAAACTCAATGGTGTAAAGCCGTTCATTGGTTACTTTGGATGTAACAGTTTGAAAATATAACACGTTTCATTTAGTATGATTCTTTTTCAGTTATACTGGGCAGTTTTACAGGAGGATACGATTTCAGGGCATTTATTTCGTTGAAAACAATTGGAATAGTTGTTCCTTTAGGCGATAACGGTAGGGCATTAAGCGGTGTACTACGGCTGTTTGTTTGGCCTCTGTTAGAATGTTTGAAGAATATGAATATCTAAATACCGATGCTAATCCAATATTCAGTTCCAATCCTTAACTTTTCTCATAAAACTCGAGTGCAAACGCGCGCCATATACTTTTCATCAGAATAACTAATACAATCAAGAATACCCGCGAAATGCCTTCCTTAATTTACAAACGCGGATGCTCGTCAAGAATCCATTTCATGATTGTAGAATTAGATGCAACTACTTCCGGAGTGGCTACACAGACGTTTTTGTGTACTTTTCTGGTGACGGAAAGAAAGTGGATTAATGGGCGATAACATTTGAAATAGAAATAATAGAAATAATTAAACTGCCATTGGCTAATAGATGGACATTTTTTTCTTTTCTGACTGTAAAGGTCATTTTGAGACATTTCCCTCTATAAAATCGTGATCACAATTTCCTCACAATATTTGATGTATAATGAATTTTCAAAAGTAGCGACAAAAATAACTTTCCTCTTCTGTTGTAAAACACGGGATGTAAACTTTATTTAACGGTTCTTAATTGCCAACTAGAATTACCATTTAATTAGACAATTTTCAGGGTGAGCATTTATCATTAGAAAATAATGCATTATAATGGCAAAATAGAATTTTATTATTATTATTTTAATTGTTATTTTTAGTAGCTGTGGTAGTAGTAATAGTTACTAAATTTGAGTTTCTAACCGGTCGTTTCCAGTGATTTCTCTTATGTCACCGTTTTTTCGTGGGTGACGATGCTATTTTATAATATTTATGGTAGTTTCAGTTACCTTGGATCTTTCTAATGTTTTTCTATATAAATAGTTATATTTCTATTTAAATGTAATTGTCATTCATTTGTATAACCTGGTTATTTGCTTTCCACACTAGAGAATTTTCATAAATATTTCAGCTGTTTTTATCTCAATATAAGTCATCGAACCTTTGATTACAATTTTCCTTTATCTTTGCGATGTATTATTGTTCCTATAACTATTGTCATGACAGCAGTGTCCATTCCTGATCCATATTCGTTTCAGTTACCTGGGATGTCTTGTGCAGTTTCTAATTTTTCTACCTCATTTACATTTAGCCTGTAATCTGCTGCGATAGCGAAATGCACATATCGCATGCTTTTTTTCTTTCTTGTTGATTACTATCTCACCCGAACTTTTAACTGGATCAGTTCGTCAATTTGTATTTCTATGTCCAAGATTATTTTATACTTTTTATTCTCCACTACTTGTCCTCGTCTGTGTCTGTACTATTAGTTTGCATATTGAAAGTGCTGATGTCTGAATAATTTCTATTAAACTGTCTTCACAACGCAGTCGTGTGTGATTTTCTATCATTTTGAGCTTCATTTCTGCAGTCATTTATTATGTAATTTACCTTTTGGTCTCTTTGTCTACAGAATGTGCATATACTATTTTACAAGGTCTTGTTTTGATAGCATTTATGCAGTTCGTTCATACTTCGTCGTTGCATCCGTATGTAAATAGTGATTCTTTTTTCAATTCACGTTTTCTTTTGTGTGACCATGTTTATTTGTTTTCATCTACTATTCCTTTGGACAGCTCTATACATCATTCATGTAGCTGCCTCTCTTTACAATTTTCTTTTCTTGCCTATTCCCCGTTTTGCATCTACTTACATTGTTAAACTTGCCTGTGTTTTCGACAAGTTTAATGAGTCGTTTTGTATCATGTCTGATGTATTTTACAATAATTTTATTACATTGTTCACGCTATATTTAATAATTCCCGGTCATGTTTCCCTTCTTTCGGTCAGTATCATTTTTCGTTTTTAATATGCTCGTCATTGCCATTAGTTTTCTGAGTTTACGTACGATGATTTTACTGAAGAACAATGATGCCTTATGTATTTATTTTACTGGCAGTGACAACGTTCAAGGATATTTTGTTCGGTTTGCTTGAGAAAGGAACGCTAAACTCGCAACATGTGTCTCTAATGTTATTTTGGCATATATTTAATTATTAATAATGAGTTTTAAAAAGATAAAATTACTACTGACATTGATAAAGATATCGGTTAAAAGGTGTTTATTCCAAATCTCCGGTTAGTTTGAGTAGATGGTAACCTTTTTATCTCTACTGCCGGAACACACATACAACTACGCAGAAATCTTTGTTTCGTATATACAGAAATTGAACTTTAGGGATGATTATTATTTTAAATTCATTTTCTAAAAGTTAATCTCATAGATTTAATCTCTAACTGTTCATTTATCTGATCAGCTCAATATTACCGGATTTAAGAGATTTACCAATTCTTGGGTCACAACAGACTCGCTTGCAACATAAATATTTTCCAGTCTTCAGAGGTGGACGATAACACAATCTAATAACAGTGAGAAAAAGAGTGGAATATATATGTTTGCCTCCACACGAGGATTGGATGTAACACGAGGTCAGGTTTAATGTGAGATCTTATCCTTAACGAGAATTGATATTAAAAGGTAGACACTATATTGCTAAATACGACTAAGAGAAAATTATGTTGACGCTTAAATAATAGACGCTCAGTTTTGTCAAACGCTTATCTTAATCGGATGAGATAACGAAATACATAAAAGTGACTATTGCCAATTTTTTGTTATTGATAGTCGCTTTTTAGCCATCCAATCATTTTATTTCGGGAAATAACAAGAGTTAATTTATCGCTCTTCAATATTTTTGTTCATTTTATTTGCTAGAATGTATTCGTTCAATAAGATATAGCTGTTATCAAAATCGATGTGTATTGATCGCCTATTTCTGTTTTCCAATGAGACTATATGAAATAAACCACGATGCATAAAGGGTAACATCGATTGTGTATATTATAATCGTAAACACATCACTTTTTTTTTCCTAACTTCTATCGAAAATTAGGTTAACCCAATTAGAAGTCAATATACACTAAGAGACATATAAGAGATTGAACAAAATAATAGTTTTACATTCTTCAATCGAAATATCAACACATTCTGATATAATGATCTGAAGTAAAATGTTCCATATACAATGAGTAAACTTAATTACTAATCAGAATTTCATTGGTAAAAATGGTTTCGAACATTCCACTGTTGCATTGCATATTTTATCTGTTTTTATTTTACTCAGTATTGTGTACACATTCCAGTGGTTTCTAAATATGTAGATTGATTTTCTCTTTTCATAATCCAATCAAAGAGTCGTTTTATTGGAATTATGTGGTGAATAGCAACCCGAAAATGCAATATACGTAAGCATCATGCAATTCCACTACAATGCTGCTTTTTATACAAATGTTCTCATGTGTTGTTTTCTATATTGGCTGACTTAAAAGAAGTAGGGCATTATGTGGTGAGAAGTAATGGAGCATACCTTCCAATGGATAGTTACAGTTCTGATAAATATCATTAGTCTTTAAACCGTAAGGAAACTAAATGTATAATAAACTTCTAAAATGGTCCCAAACTGCAAATGGCCTTAGCTAAAACGGTAGCGCCTGATATATTCAACGCCTTTGGCAATGTCTGGCATGAGGGCCTTCTCCTAAAATGTTACCGCCAATTTATGACCCTATTCTACTACGGACTGAAGGTCACTTTCTAAGGATTCAGCCTAAAAACCCATTTATATGGTATTACTTGACGAATATTAAATATAATCAGATCATTCCTATCCGAAAAACATGACATAAATGCCGGTATCTATCCTTGGACCTTTACTGATTCTAATTTTTTATAAGCGACTTCCCTGATGACGTTGTGTCTGAGATGAGTATATTAACTGACCACAACACGCTCTACTCTAGTCATGTGTGTAAAACGGACGCGCACATAACCGAGGCAATGGCTGAATCCTTAGAAAGTGACCTTCAATCTGTAGTAGAATAGGGTTATAAATTGGCGGTAACATTTAATGCTGCCAAGATAAAGCTCCTTCCCTTCATCAACTACAATAAACCTCTACAACCACTGATGCCATGACAAATAACACCCTCCACGAGAGTTCAATGTTCAAACTCACTGTCCTCACATTGACAGGTTACATGAATTAAAACAGATGTATGGAAGACATTGCCAAGGCTGCTGCAAAGAATGTGTGATACCTCTAGAGTGCTAGAAAACTTCTCACATATGAGGATCTTCTATATCTCTATAAAGATACAATCTGCTCACGAATGGAGTATTGTTGCCACATCTTTTTTGGTGCATCGCCCACTAGTCTCTCCCTCTTAGACAATATCCCACAATGAGTGTATAATCTCATAAGTTCCTCACTATTCGCCAAACCCTAGCCCCTGCCCCATCGTTGCAATGTTGCATCCTTGTGCTTTTAAATACACTCGACCAACCCGACAATCAGCTTAATCCCATCTATTTACTGTGAAGGTCCCGAGAACCGGACACGCTTCTACTCTAATAGCTTCTACCTCGAGCTGCTGACATTTGGAACTCTCAACCTGCCTCCTTTCACCTGACTGTACAACATGCAGAAATCTATACAAATGTGAACAAGTATCTCGCTGCACAGCTCACACTTCAGGATGACCCCATAAACTATCACCCTAATTCTCAGTAGCCCCTTACGTCTACAGTTACAGCTTGCCCTGTTTGGGATGAACTAAGTTATATATATATATATATATATATATATATATATATATATATATATATATACATATATAAGAATAGTAATAATAATCTTTTTATCAATTTAAAAAAATATATATTAATAGGTCTATAAGGAAATAATACTGCATATATATGTATATATATGTTGAACTAAACATCTTTCTATTGGATTTCCTTCATTCTTTGAACTTTTTCAATACTGCCCTCACGAAAAACCTTCTTTTCCATCTTTAAATCTTTTACTGGGCACCTTATTAACGGACATTTACCAACTGGACATACACTATATCTTTTTACACGCATATGCTAACTCTCCATTACTCAATATTTTTCAAAATTTGAATTTCGGCTTTTCCACAGCAAACATATCTATCTATGTAATTCCTCTGATAATGAGATTTTAATCTTTGAATAGCTATGGCTTAAAGAAAGAATAATAAACATGTTTTACCGACTACACCTTACATTGAACAATCGAAGTTGAAATAAGTTTGTCATTCGTACATGTTTATCTTATTTTCTTTCATCTATCATTGTAATGGCTCTATCTCTTATATTGAGCTTAAAACATTTCACTATAGGTTCTATCTACTAAAAGTATACTTTAGCTTCATATTTCATATATATATATATATATATATATATATATATATGTATATATATATATATATATATATACACACATACATACACATATATGCGCTACTTAGATTTCAAATTTACTTCATAAATAATTAGTCTAAAATAACAATAGTAATAACTGGAATAATAGAAATATAATCAATAATAATAATTAAATAATGAAACTATATGGAAGTTTAAATAAAATGCAGGAATCTTAGTAATAAAAATGATAATAACTATTAGGTTTTGTATGATAACACCGATAAATACTATCAGCAATCATAGTGATATCGATAGTGATTATCTAGATTATAGTAATAATGCTTCATACACTACTCCTGCCTTGACCGCGGCATTTCTCTTAAAGAACTAAAACAACTGGTTACGGTTCCAAAAAGGCATTTGTTACATAACGCTTGTGAATTACATCTTTTCGTAACCGAAAACAATACGAAAAGTCTATAAAAAGATTATAAAAGCGTTTGCAACCTTTTTAACACTTTTTGTAAGGCATTTCAAGCGACATACTTAACAGGCACTTTTAATACACATTTTCGTAAATTCTTTTCTCGTTAAAATATCTGCTCTTTAACCTTTCAAATTACGCATTTTAAACATTGTTCTCTTTTAAATTCTTTTCTCATTAAACATTGTTCATTAACCATTCCACATTAAACATCAACCACTTTAAACATTGTTCGTTAAGCATATCGAATAAAGCATGGTGCACTTTTCCATTCCTGATTTTTTAGTTCTTTTCGTTTCACAGATTAGGAATCAAAATGTTATGCACAAAAAAAATTACCTAAAGTTTTCTTTCGTCGCCTGGTCGTGATCGCCGTTGGTACCGTCGGTTTCTTTGTGTCCCTTTGGCTGTGATCGGTATCTGTGGATACAAACTTTATGACAGGCAGAAGACAAACGCGAACACGATTTTCCTCAGAGAGATTCAAGTCTTTTTTAGATGTGGGGGTTTTCTTCCATTCATTCCGTGGTCCTCATTCATTCATTCTTCCTGCTGGAGGATACGATGATGCACGGGAAATTGCTGCTGGATCTCCAAGAGATTCAGCCATTACGACCAGCGATTACATTCTCCGATTTCTGGCTCCCACTTCCTGAGCACTTCAGGTAGGTGGACCCTTCAGCTTGCTGCCAAAGTAGTAACTGATTTTCTAACCTTAGTTACTCCTAATAGAGGAGTGACGTCACAGATGTACACGTGGGACAGTCATGCAAACATTTTAGTTCACTCATGTTTTCTGACCTTTTCTTACCCGATGTTGTCTGTGCCGACGTCGACTTTTGGAACCTGGTTATGGTCTTTTTAAAAGATGATTTGACTGACAGCGGTTCCCTTCGGTGCGTGTAAGCGTGACCTGCACCGAGCTCGACAATGTTCACCCCTTCTCATAATAGAAACTAGTGGACCTACACCTTTTAGGCATACTGGGCCCCTCATAATATAACAATAACAACACAAATAATGAAAAGAATAGTAATACTGTTGCATAGTCTTTAATTTCTCCTACCTTCCCTTCCTCGTCGCGTGGAGGGGTGTTGTCTTGAGGTCGTCTAGTGGTTGAGTTCTTTCTTTGCTTCTGTACTGCCGTGAATATCGCCGTCCGCTATGTCTACAACAAAACCTTCACAACACGATTAAGGGGGCAAACAATCTTTTAAACATTGATTAGTTTATTTCAGGCGTCAGATTTCTGTCGGCCATTGAGATGTTTCACAAACGTTAAGGGAGAGACCAAATTACTACTTTATCGTATTTAATTCCTAGCTTAAGTCCTTAGCCATTCGAGGAGGGAGGGAAGAAGGAATCTCATGCCTGTATCTTCTTAGGAAAATTAATTCCCATTTTTCATTTGGACTACATAGAGAAATAGTCTGTTCGGCTTACTTTCAAAAACCGACTGGCAAACCTCCGTTTCACACACAAAAGCCCGTAACGTCACAGAACCCCTATCAGCAGGTGAGCCTTGACCCTTAACCTGAGGTCTCGTCTTCGTTGTGGCCCTGTCAACGCTTGTAAACTACAACTGGTTCACCCGCACTAAATCGCGCAAGCCAAACCAAACGATCCACCACACATACGTCCACTTCAACATGCGCCCGGCCTCACAGGGCCATTGTCCAACAATACTATCAATACTACTAATAATTATAATACCAGTGACGATAATAATAATCATTATTTATAATCGTAACGGTAGTAATAATATTAATTGTCGTTATTACAATAAACGTAATAATGTCAAAAGTTCCTCGATAATAATCTTAGTAAAACTTATACATAAAATTAATTAGAGACATTGTTTATTTTTCAATCTGTATAATTGAGTAATGCAATTAAATTTGATAGTAATGGACTTTTATGGAACAGCTGGCATCCACTCCAGCATTTGGTAACCCGTCCTGTATTATGAAGCATAACGTTTTATTTCGAACGCACAGAAAGTTCTATTTCAAGAACTCCACAGGTGTTTACATGACGTCTAATTAGAGAGAGAGATAGAGAAAGAAAGAAATAGAAAGAGAGAAAAAGAGAGAGAAAGAGAGAGAGAGAAAGAGAGAGAAAAGAGAGAAAGAGAGTAAGAGATATAGGCAGAAGACAGGGGCGCGTTATTTTATTAATAACCTGTAAACGACACATTCTGTGAGAGTTATCGTACGAGTCGCTCAAAAAAGTACATTTACTTTGATTCTTTTTATTAAAACGTATTTTTTAATCTGATTAGAAATTATATTTTTAAGCACAAATTTGTTGAATCTAATTGTTAAATTTACAAAATGAATTAGAAAAATTTCAAATTCATATAAAAGTGTAATACGAAGATGCGTTTATCTTAAAATGCTAACTAATGCAGAATTATCCTTAAGTGCCAACTTACATGACTTAAATTGAAGAAAGATAAATGGTACTATCATGGATATTATTTTTTAGCCAAAATAAAATTTAAAATTATAGTTGATCAGATGTAATATCTACTTATTGATTTTAATTGATTTTATACCAATTAAATTCAATATTTTAGACTGGAAGGTGGGCCATCTATAGGTCCGCTAAATATACATTTTGTTATGCCATCTTCTGAAACAATAAAATAACTTCTAGTTAAGAAGTTTCTTCTATTTATCGAAGAGAATTTAAAGGTTTTTGTTTTCTAAACACTTTCTCTGCGGTTACCTTTTACTTAGTTTAAAATGTAATGTATGTAATATGTAACTTACAACAACTAACAAAAATATGCGACCGGAGGGAGCACATATTTACTGCTGTTGCTGTTGCTGCTGCTAATAATAATAATAATAATATTAATAATAATTAACAATAATAAAACAAATTTAAAAAACTGGTAATATATATATATATATATATATATATATATATATATATATATATATATATATATATATAATTGTGACATTCGTTTAAACAAAAAGTTGTATATTACGTACTAAAATTGAAGTCACTAATAAATATCATGTTAATACTACTAACATCCTACGTTTTAACATTTAATCTTGTAGTTCAGTGCGTGAGAATGTGTTCCCGCATGCATCATACTTCATGCTTCTAATTGGAAAATTTATTTTTATCGTAACGTGCTCGCCCTGTAAAGTGGCCGGCATAATTTCACTGCTTCCTAATTGAACAGATAATTCAATAAGTCCCGAGTTGTACACATATATAGCAGCGGTAATAACATGTCTTAATGCTTTTTATAAAAGACTTACCTTAAAATGGCACGTGTCAAAATTAGAGCCTATCCGGATGTTTTGTTTACAAATTACATTTATTTAAACCAACAGTTGGAAATGTTCAAACAATGAAACACTTTGAACAACGCATTGCATTCTGAAAGAAGTTTCTGCTTAAGCAATGCAATTGCTTAATAAGTATTATTCAGGCTCAACTTTGTTTAAAACACCAGCTAAGATGTAATATACTCAATTTAAACGTGGTCATAGAGATACAAAGATGCTCAGTTCGTCCATCAAAAACATAAACGCGTTGACGATTCAGAGCGTTGTTCTCTAGTGTTTCTACGAAACAAAATGAGTGTTTGCACAAATATGTGACGATAGATGACACATAGATCCACCACTTCACTCCAGAGACAACCCGGCAGTCAGCTGATTCGACATCAGCTAGTTAAAACTGGCTAAAGCGATCAAAGACGCAAACATCACCAGGCAAGGTTTTTAAACTCCGTACTTTGGGGTGCGGAAAGTATGTGGTTCATAGATAATCTTGAGAAAATAAGAACCAGTAATAGCGAATATCATATAAAATTATTTGTGCGTCTGCATGAGGAAATCACCCAAAATGGCCACAAATGGAGAAGAAAAATTACTCTTATTTCAAGAAAATAGACCGGGTTGCACGTCGACCTCAGTTATGTTAAAAGTACGTAGAATTTCCCTTCGAATTGCCTCCATCCAGAGATAGCTCCAGCGATTAATGACTGTTTGCAGATCACTACAGAATACGGTGGATTTTGCTCCAACGAAGAAGCTATATCGGGAATTTCGGCGTATTTTGTGGGCAATTACAAATCTTTCTACACAAATACATCGAAATGTAAGAGAAGTTATCACAATGTGACTATGTTAATGAATAATGTCGAATCTAGCCTAAAACGTGTTGTTTTATTAGTTAGACCCGACCAATGTGAGTGATGTGCTGACTATAATTTATAGAACCAATGTCACGAGGAAAGAACAATTGTCTTCTAACAAATAATACTGATACTTTAGGTGAGATGAAATGCTGTTCTTTCTTCGTAGGCTTTTGCGAACAAGTAGATACACTTAGCAACATAAACGAAGTATTTGTCTAAGCTAAATTACACATCTTTGTATTGGAAAGATATTCTAAATATAATTTTGTAAACATTGACACCAAATCAAACACATATTTGCCAAACAAAATGTGGTTCCAATGTACAGCTTTTATGATGAATAAATTCAATTGTGAATAATAGTTGCTCACACGTTTACATCAGAACCAATACTAATTATTGAACCCCATTATGCTACTGCTTGTGGTCGCTACAATATATACTGTATTACCTCTTTTACACTCAATTAGATCCGTATTTATATAATGAACCAAGGACAAAACCCCGTATTATGGTATTAAAGCTTAAAACATTTTAGAAAACGTTATTCGCCTTAAGATTACCAATTTATTCTTATCTGACAGATGTTTTCGATTTTTTCTAACAATCTATTATTTAAAACATATTATCTTTGAATTATATCTCATGCCCATAAACATATTTTCATTTAACATATGTACATTCTTTTTCTAGCAGAAAATAGTTTTGTTTCACTTTGAAGGCGTAACTCAAATTTTTACCAAAACACAATTATAGAATATCAAAGAAAAATAAGCGTAGGCTTTCAGAAAAATGTATAATATACGAGGTAGTTAAGAACGAGCACTGCGATGAACTCTAGAGAAAAAATCACTCGTACAATCTATAATATGTGTTTTCTTCTAATTTATTGTAATATATATTCGGAGCTAAATGCGTAACATAACAGATGAGGATGTTCCCAGGGGAAATATATATATATATATATATATATATATATATATATATATATATATATATATATATATATGAAGCAATCCAACAAAAGATATAAGCGTCAAAACATGAGCTAAGGACTTAAGGATGCTTTGCATGAACTTTGAATTCTAATAAAATTTGATTGACACCTTATTTTATTACTTCATTTTATATTATAATATATATATATATATATATATATATATATATATATATATGAAAATATAAGTGAAGTATTTTGCTATTGGAAAGTAACAATTATCTCATGTTCGATCACCAAGAAATGAAATGTAATGCAGCATTTTGTTCTATAGAATGCATACAAACCTACATATTGGTATATGTCAAAACATAAGATGTGGAATATATTAGTTCCTCACGTTCATTTGTGAGAAAAATAAGTTAATCGACTTACATGCCATGGATCAGAGACGGGCCGGTTGCTTTTGGCTTCTTCAAGTCAAAAGCGAGGAATGATTTAACTCTGTTTTTATACCTTCCACCTCAGGAAAGTAATTAGCATATGAATGATTACCTTTTATTTAAGAGCATTATCTTTCCTCTGGAGGAGGTGTGTTCGGTTGTTGTTGTACATTCTGGCAACAACAACAGCAATACGGCAAGAGTGTTCCTACGTTCTTAGAAGCTCTTGCGAATCTTTCTTCTTGTTACTTGACTCCTGACAGGGTGGGGTCGCGACTTGGAATATTTCGCAACGTTTTGCACCCGACCCTATTCTGATCATACGGATACCCCTTGGCGTCGACTATATTTTCGACACATTAAAATACAATCAGGAACATCCTACAACTACACATGACGCCATAAATTTATATATATATATATATATATATATATATATATATATATATCTTTAAAATATAAAATAATATTTGTTAAACGTTACAGAATTCTTCGGATCAATGATACCTTTTTTATTTTGATTAATTTTCTAATAATCTTTCATGTGTAAAAGTTTAATAAATTAAGTTCCATAAGTATCTCTAGCACTTTTGATTGTTCGTCGAATAATCCTTTGTGACAATAAAAAATAAACTAAATGCTAAAAAAAATAAGAGAATTATAAAAACCGTCCAATACGCCATATGCGAAGTCAAAACAAGAAACAGATGCTGTTCAAGAAGAACGTTTCCAATGTAACTTCCAAGACGCCAGAATTAGCGTCACATGTTAAATTGTCTTTAATTCAAAGATTGTAAAACCCAGTCACTACAATATATAACATTACGTATGAAACGAGTATTAACATTTTAAATTATGAGAAGATTGATCAATGTTCTTGCTTCTACAATTAAACCCATTTTAATCAGCAAATACGAACCGAACAGAATTTAGATCCAAGTTAGTTATTTTCACAACGCGCCCAACAAAATTGTTTACATAATTGATATTTTAAAACATCATTCCACTTAAACCTGCAACATAATTTTCACTTTTATTAAAATATATTTATTGTTAAAAAGTATTTGAATAAAGACGAAACGGCGATCAACTCTTTTCGGTTCTCTTTCTTTCATTTATAGTATTACGTTGGATTCTTTATTTCATCATTATCAACACTCACACAAATTAACACACACACGCACACACACAAATATATATATATATATATATATATATATATATATATATATATATATATATATATTAGATGTGTTTGTTATCGTATGAGTAACCGAGAATTAACACTATTTATAATACTTTGATTTTAATTAGAAAATTCATAAGCTTTCACGTGATTATTCTTGCCTGACTACTCAATCTCTCTTTACTTCTATATTATAGTATGATCATAATTATTATTATTATTATTATTATTATTATTATTATTATTATTATTATTATTATTATTATTATTATGACATAGAAGTAGTAGAATACTTTATAACTTAATATACAATTAAAGATATTTAGTGTTTGAAATCTAATTTACATACGTGTATGTGGTGTCTTAATAACAACGCTAAACACGAGAGTCACTTATTTCTCTAGATCTTCATAGAACACTTGGAAAGTATTGAGTGGTTACATAAATATGCAGTGATAATTGCGGTGAAATAAATGTATAGCAAAGTCAAAGATGGATGATTTGTCAATTAATTATAAATAACAATTTTATAGAACTATTAAAACAAACATTATTTTCAAAAATAAATCTACTTCAGAATTAAGTTATATTTTATCATGCATTTTTGTTATTATATTAAATTATATAGGAAAATGCCTGAGGGAAACAAACATTGATCAATCCACATACCACATTTTGTATAAATATATAAACACACACACACATATATATAAATATATATATATGTGTGTATGTGTGTGTATACAGGTGCAATCAGCCAACCTTAATGATAAGCACACAAGTGGGAGAAAAATAATATAGTGAATAAAAAAAAACTTAGAAAGAATAAACAAATACACGTGCAACTTACAATTTCGTGCCGAATTTATTGGACGATTTTAGAAGCAAAGAAAAGTGAATTAAAGTTTAGGTTCCTTTTTGTGTTTTTTGGAGCTACATTACAACATATAACCTATAAATAGCCAAATATATTTGAAATTCGATAGCAACCATCCTAAATAACCGAGGAAACCAATCATATACAGCTCCTGCCTACGCGTTAAACGCATTTGCTCCAGCAGTATAGCCTACAAAAAAGAAACATTTGTCCACTAATCACACAAATTTTAACAGCAAATACCTTCCCAATCTTATCAAAACAGCAGTACAACAGGAAGCTAACTTCAACCGGCTAAAACTATTAACTTACAAACAGCACAATCTCACAGCAGAATCCAAATGGTCTTGAGTTTAATCAGAATACACACAAGCTATCACAAATACTAATGAAAGATTTCAGGCATCTCAAAACGCCCCAGACATCGCTTCTCGGTTTATCGCAGCGCCAATACATGCCAGAAGGTAAACAACAAATCTATACAAAAGTTCTCAATAATGAATAGAGCTGTTTATTATGTATCGATTTCTTTATTTATACAAATATTTTCTGGCTACACATTTGCAGATATGTTTCGGTCAGAGATATAAATAGGCAGACTTTTGGAGCGGAACATTTCTTTACGACTGTAGGAAGTAGTATGAAACAATATTTCCTTCTGGAACTGAACACAGGACTACCTGATAATACAATTCAAACTGCATAAAATATTTGCTATCTTTTCATTAGATTTGAAATTAATTTGTTTTAATTCATTTATTTCACAAGGAAGTTCGTAAAGTCAGCGTGACATCATTTATCGAGTCAGTAGTTACTCATTTTATTTTCTACAATCGTAGAAAAAGATCTGGCTATCTATAACTTCGACGGGAATATGTTTGCAAACGAGTAGGCAAATAACACACACACACATGGTTTAATGACTACTCTGTGTATTACATTTCGGTTGTAGGGTAAACACTTCAGCGTCCTTTTAATGTTTTAAAAGTATTTTTATTAAGTTTACAAAATATTTGAGAACATATTTTGTAAAAATATTTGTTCTCTTCTTTATGAAACTAAGTTTTCCCATTGTTCAATCAAAAGTCACACAAGTTTGGCAGAATCCAATCTTTTTGCCACAAATTCCATTACCTAAAAAATTATTTTGCGCACATTTCTAAGATGATATATATATATATATATATATATATATATATATATATATATATATATATATATAATTCCTTATCGAAAGTAATACTGTACCCGTACAATTATTGATATTCCAGTGAATAGCAAGTAGAACAAATTGTCCTGGTCAATAGCTAATGTATTCCCCCACATTCATATTAAGATAAGTGATGTAGATCAATAGTCTTAACATATTTTCTATATATCCTTTACCAAATGTAATACTGTCATATCACAGTTTTTTTATACCGGACAACACCGAGTAGAAAAATGCTCCCTCCAGGTCGTAATTGCTTGCACCTACCCTTATGTTAACATATTAAGACGATACGTAATGTTCATGAAGTCAATTGTCCGAATAGAGTTAATATATACCAATTACCAAAAATAATACTGTAATTGAGATATGACTGATAAAAAATGAATGAAAAATGAATGCAAAATAAATTTTAACAAAAGCATGAATGAAAACTGAATGAAAAATGAATGAAAAAATGAATGAAAAAATGAATAAAAATATGAATTAAATAGTGAATGAAAACAACGAATGAAAATCCAAGGCCTTTATCGCTTTATTCAGCTATTATTATTTTTTATATTTTCCAATATATATATAAATATATATATATATATATATATATATATATATATATATATATATATATATATATAAATATACATTTGAATTTTCATAGATAAATATTTTAAATAAATAACTTTATTTTATTGTAATCACTACATATTGTTGACCACACACCATCACATTTTGTAGTTCGTCAATTCATAAGTCTGTTATAAAGTCTCAAGATGCAAGAAAAGCTCCCTATTCTGGGAATCTACACAGAAGCAAGTGTTTCATAATCCATTATTTCTTCTGAACGCACACTGCTTGGGTTACGTGGCACAGAAAACTCTAGGCAGACTTAAAATGTGTGATGAACAGAAAAGGACCGGTATTATTTCGTACTTCCCATAGACTACTTGCTCAACTATGTTTTCTATAGCTGGAAGAACAATATATGGGGTCTTGAATTTTATTAGGTGTTTAGTGAAAGTAATGCTGTTTCCAGGACAGAATCAGAAGCTAGTACGCTGAACAGTGACGACAAGTCCGTGTATGAAATCAGTACACAACCCTGTATCCATTGCAGTTTATTTTATATATTTAATTGAAAAAATGTGACCTTTGAGTTACGAATTGGGCCAGTGTTAAATTGTTTAAATTAGGAAAAATACGACCGGCAATAAACCAAACCCACTCTCGAAGTAGAAGGTAATGCATGGGAAGATGTGACAAAAGATCCGTGTTATGTTAAGGAAACCAGCTTCCTCAATTTAGTGTACAAAAAAGCCGGGAACACATAGTCGACATTTTCTGGCAACATGCAAAAAAACAAGCGCCACCCGAATGAGGAAGTAATTCCAGAGAGGATGACCTCCTACATTCAAATAAAAATATATCTTGTTCTAACAATGAAAGATCTACTAATAGGTCAGACAGTCCCTAGGTAGCTCGAATGAAGCCTAAACTGGTATGAACAATGAGTTAATAAAGGTTCTTAATTTTTTTTAAATTAAAAAGAATATATATTCGAAAATTTATAATTATCGGTTCATTAGTTTAAAAGTTGTTACTGTACAGATCAATATATTAGCTAACTCTATATGTATGTACCCCTAAATGTAAACACGTCCAAAAAATAATTTGCTTATCTTCCTTACAGTGTTTCTTATAGTATATATTCCAAATATGCTAATGATCCGTTAATTAGTTTTGAAGATTATCCTGAACACGCACATATATATATATATATATATATATATATATATATATATATATATATATATATATATATATATATATATATATATATTACAGTGCTACCCGGCGTCACCAGGGACCATAGAAAAAATGGTTGAAAAGTGTGTTTAACCAATTTCTGTACATCTCTCTTTTCCCTATATCTCCATCTCTTTATTTTTACTGCCACTATCCTCATCCTGTTAATTCTGACCTTTTAAAATAATTTTAAAATGTAAGAAATTCAACTGAGCTTTTAGATTATCAATGTACTGCTCCCGCTCAAAATCAATCTCCCTTACGTCAACATTTTTATTAACCACCTTTTAATGTATTCCTAGTTTAATTTATCTTCATCGACTCTCCTCTCCACTATCATAAAACACATACTTGTTTTTTTAAGTTTTACTGGTGAACCCCTAGTTTCTTGCCTTTTCCCCAACAAAATAAGAAAAAATACATATATATTAATTATTATGTAACGGAATGTTTTTGTCATCTACATTGTGTCTCACTGAATAATTAAATGAAACTCATATTTGTTTTAATGTATTCAATATACTACTTACCAAATGTAATAATGTATTATTATTCATTGCTCCCAAGTAACACCAGGAATGTTGGCTATTATAGAACGTTATAATGAAACACACTAAAAGGCAATGTGGCATAAAACACATTTGCTCAATCTAAAGTACTAACGTTTTTTTTATTAACTTATACCACTCACAATGTGTGATACTGTATTATTAATATTATTGTTCCCGAGCAACACTGAGCTTCTTTTATAGTGTATCATACTATTACATAACGCATTGAAGCTATTGCACCTTAGCAATGCGGTGCTTAAAAACACTTGCGCCATCTGGGGTATTGAGCACTTTTACTTAAACATATACCGCTTACCAAGTGTATATAGTTTTCTTTTAATTTAGTCTACAACACTAATGAAACACATTTAAGGCTGAATCCATACACAACTGCTCTTTCTATGGTATTGAGCATGTTTGGATTTACATATGCAACTTACAAAACCAAATACATTATTATTATCATTATTATTATTATTATTATTATTATTATTATTATTATTATTATTATTCCCTGTTGTATTACTGCCTACCCTATGGTATATACCCAGGTTTCGTCGTTATTGGCTTCTACTCTTCAGTCTGTATCGACGACACATGAAGACATAAAATTACTGTGATGTGTACGAGAGAAAGAGAGAGTCTACGGTTAATTGAAGAGAGATACCATTACGACTTTTGGCCACCTGTGCCAATTGTCCCCCCTCTTTACAGGAGTTGGCAGGACGATCAGCTCTCACGTCTGTTCAGCTCGGATGTACTAAGTGAAGTGAGAGAATCGTCCCCGAGCAGAAGTGACGTAGTTTACGACTTCCGTTTTGCCCCCCTTCGACTTGGAAGCTCTCGTTCCGCCACTTTGCTGTCTAACATTCAGGGTAATACCGAATTTCTTTTCTAGTATAAAACTCAATAAAAACACATTGAGGTATTTACTTCAGGGCAATTCAGTTTAATACACACATGCTCTATCTAGGGTATGGAGCACTTTTTCATTAACATATGCTACTAACTAAATCGAAATACTGTAGCATTACTAGTGCTGCTCCTTGGAACGCTGAGTTATATGTGTACTATACAGTACTATAACAAAAAATGAAAATTTCTAGTTTTTCATATCTCTACTATCCGCCTCTCGCACAATAATCGAAGAGAGACCATGTTAATGAGAACATCAGTCCAGAACAAACCTTGCGAAACGTTAAATAATATCATGTGAATTAGCTTTTCTCAATTTCTGTAGTAAATGACTCGACAATTTCTTTCAAAACGACTATGTGATAACAATAAAAAGTAGTTCTAAATGTCGACTCTCCCCTGACAAATTCTGCTCCAGCTGATCCCCTAAAGAAGGGCGTGCATTTTGTAGTTTTTTTTCCTTTTAGTATAACACATACGGGCAGACTAACATAGAGAGTTTGAATTACCTACTGAGGAGTTTGCATTACCTACCGAAGAGATGAAATTACGTGCCAGATACTGTCCCTGAGTGTCTTCGATCTCCCTGTATAAATGTTTGTCATGACAAACTGACATGAGCATACTTTACCCTACAAGTAAACTCTGAACAAATATTCAAACTAGCATAGTATTCGAAGCTCAAATAAGATGCCCTCGACACGGCTATACACTGGCTCATACGAGGAATATAGTACCTTCTATAAGTAATGTTTCCTCAAGTAACAACACTTAACTGGATAATCTACCAGATTATATGAATTATTGTCCTGAAATCCGTTAAGACGGTGAAACCACAAGAAATATATACTATAATATAGTTAACTGGTCAATTGGAGAGAGGAACATTAATGTGCTGAACTTCTTGACTTACTCAATGTCTGACAAGTAAAATGGAACTTTAATGAAATATTCGAATATCTATGTATCTCATATAGAGATCAAGTTTTAGTCTAAAGAAAAGAGCCACTTGATTTCTGAGAACTCCGACTGAAGGGAAATGAAACAAAAACAGACAGACAACTTTCCGTTATATAATACTAGTAAGACCCGTTTCCCGGCGTTACCCGTTTGATATATCAGAAAGATTAAACTCTGTGTTTGACGGAATTATCTACGATGATGTTTTTGGTTGCAACCAAACACTAAATGCAACACTTTATGTTAAGCTACTGCTGTCTATGGACGGAACTCTTGGTAAAACGGGCCAATTGTCAATAGGAAAGCGATTGTCCTCCTTCATTACAACGTGAGACCACATGCTGCAAAACTGGCACAAGAAACAGTTTACACCCTGGATGGTGTGTTCTATCTAATCCATCATATTCCGATGCCGTGCCTCGACTGATGTCCACTCCGTATGTTTTCACATGATGCGCTTCAAGGCAGCAAAGTCACTGAAGACAAACAAGTGAAAGAGCGCATCAAAATTACTTTAAGCAGAACCATTTTCATCTTAGTAGGATGAAATAAAAAGTTAATTGGTTTATGGGAAAAGGTCACTAAAACAATGGCGGACATACAATTGATTAACATTTGGCAATTCGGTTGATATTATTAATTGAATTAAAGATCATGAAACCTAAATTATTCATGAAATGACCTAATATATATGTGACCGGTTTGATCGTCTATTGGGCCCGATGTCGATTGTTTGAAGCAGGAAAAGTGAGATTGTAAAGCCAGTTAAATAAACAGAAACTAATTGTTCTGTTCTCTATACCCCCTCTTTCTCTCTCTCTCGCGCGCATTATTTCGTTTTGGATTAGATCTATAGGCTAATTATTAATAATATTTTATATGTTCTATTGTTTATTATCTCTTTTCTCTGCACACATCTTCATAAAAAGGAATGAAACACTTTTCAACATTATGTAAGATATCACTTATTCGTAGCTAATTAGAAATACTGAATATCCAAAAAGCGGTCGAGTTTCGATCCTGTCTTTTAACATGTCACATATTGATACTAGAAAAATTATTTTTATTGCTATCTTAGACATATTCCATGCCAATATAATTTGTTTACGATTTAACATAATGCGTGCCATTTTAATGTTAGCAATAATGGTGTGCAAATATAAAGAATTATTCAGATCTAATTAAGTAAAACTCCCTCATGACTCTGTGGTTATCAACTATCACTCTCTCTCTCTCTCTCTCTCTCTCTCTCTCTCTATATATATATATATATATATATATATATATATATATATATATATATATATATATATTACACGTATTGTATTAGTTTCTGTAGATGTAAATCCATTGAAACTCTAGTGTTTATAAAAAGTGGTCAATAACATGTACAACTGTTCTTAAGTATATATGTTGTTATATACAAACATTATTGGTTACATATGTGCATACATGTTTCGGTTGTACTCTTCACAGAGAGTCAACATCTTCAGACAGAGAAGGGAGATGAATTTAGAAATGTTCCCCTATTAATCAATCTTGTTTGGAGATTAGATATTTTTTTCATAATTTAGTATCAGGTTACATTATTTACGTGTTAACTCTTTCAATTTATTTCTATCTTTTTGTCATTTTAATCACCCGCCTTCTAATTATTTTCTTTTTTCTATTGTTTTATTACCTGCTTAGCCTAGATTCCCGTATCATCAATTTAACACATCAATTATAAATAAATTAAAAGAAAATTAAAACTAAAAATTAACAAACACAAATATATACGCAAATATCCATACACGAGTATACACATATATACACATATATTTATTTTCATGCATGAACATCTGGTCAATATATAAAATACACACGTGCGCACAAATTAATAGATACACAAGTACATACATAAACATATATATATATACATATATATATATATATATATATACATATATATATACATGAATAAAAAATAACAAACACATACATATACGCATATATCAATACACAGATAAACCCATATATACACATATATACATTTTCAAGCATAAATGTCTAGTCTTAATATAAACTACACACGTACACACAAATAAATAGATACAAAAGAACACACATAAAATATATTAACATATATATATATATACATATATAAAGAAATAACCAACACAAATATATACGCATATATCTATACACGGATATACACATATATACACATATATACCATTTACATATGTTTATATTAAATACCTATACACATATACATACACATGTTTGTACAGTACATATATAAATAGACACAGAGGTATAGAAATAGGCCTATTAACGTACGCATACGTACACACGAAATTAATAGAAAAATAAAATAAAAATATACAACTTTTAACTCTGTGTAAACATACCCATACATATAAGATATGATTTAAAGTATCGATACCCATACCTACGCATATATCTGGATCCAAGTAGACACATATACGCATGTATACATATATACACATACGCATATACACATACATATATATATACACACAGATAAACACACACACATACCAATACATGAACACATACACACATATATACATACATATACACCTCTACATATGTATATATAGAGATATCTTTATATATATGTATCTATAAATTTTTATTTATACAAACATTATTGGTTACATATGTGCATACATGTTTCGGTCACACTTTTCCAAGATCAATAAGATGAGGACAAGAAAAGGCAATGGAGACGCCATAAAGAGTAATAAAAAATGGGAGCGGACAAACACTGGCAAAAAAGGTCAACTAGTGAAATAGGTAATCCGATACTAATTCATAACAAATAGAATATGCTAGATCCCCAAAAAGAGTTATTTAGGATAGAAAATTCTTCAAATCCATCCATTCCTGAAAAATTCTTGGTCTGATGAGGTTGACTTTCTTGGAAAAGTGCAACCGCAACATGTATGCATATATGTAACCAATAATGTTTGTATAAATACAAATGTATACTTATAAACAGCTCTACTTGGTATTGAGCACTTTTTTTAAACACTTGAGTGTCTACGGATTTACATTTACAGAAACTAATACAATACATGTACGATATATATATAACTATATAACATACACAACCCATACATACATGTATATACATATACACCATTACAGATACATGCATATACATATATATACAGATATAACATAAATATAGAACAACACAGTATATATGCAAACAGATAACGTACACACACATACACATGTGTATACATACATTTGTATGCATGCACACAAACACACACACATGTACACAAACAACGATCCTTCTATAATATAAACTAACATGCTTATAGCATGCATTATCTCCTCTGTCTATCTCAGTTCTATTTGTTTACAGTTATACCTGCTCTAGTATTAATACAAGGAATTTACAAGATAAGTACCATGAAACAAGCACAACTATTAAATATAGCGTATGTAATTACAATAGTTAATTCTATATGTAAACAAGTGATAACTATTAGGAAGTGCCAAAATCATATCATTATATAGGGTTGTGTGGTGATTTGGGATAATATACTTAAGTTTGAAAATATAAAGACATCAGAATTTTAAATTAAAAAATAATAATAAAAGTAAAAACATAAAACGATAAAAAATAAAATTAAACAAAATATAAAATGAAAATTTTTTTTAAAGAAAAAAGAATGAAAATTGAATATGTTTTATACTAACAATAAAGTAAAAGTCAATAAAGTGATAGAAGTTATTCATAATCTAAAGTCTGCTAGGGTGTGTTCCTTTAAATGTTTGCAATTTGAACTCGTTTCCTGTTCGACATTGAGTAATTTTCCCCTATCTTTAAATTTTACCATTTCATGTTTCTCACCTAGGCATAAAAAACAGTGTCAGGTTAGTGGTCTACATGTTTTAGCTTTTCCTATTATGCTCCATCTAATTACGGTTTTTTTCTCATCTATTTATGTGCACAAGTATCAGGACAGCGAAGTGTTACTTTATTTTTTATTTTTAAAAGATAATTCATGCATGTAATACCTATCCTAAAAACTTGTTGGCGTGCTTCCTATATAGAGCTTATCGTCTGCATTTTCAGCAGTGTAGATGTTATCACAATATATTACTGATGCGGTGACGCATTTTCTTTGTAGTGGACATTCATCCTGTCTCTGACAGTTACAATTGTCAGTGGTTGGATTACCTTCTATGTCACTATTTGTATCATTCCTTTTAAATATGTTATTGTTGTGTTATTTTAATTATTCTTTCTATGTTATCTGTGCAACTATAACTTAGTTTTCATGTATTTTTATTAAATAGCTTATGCAGTGCGTTTCCAGGTTGAAAGTGTTAGTTTATAAGTTGTATGAATTTGTTACACCTTTTTGTGTTTAACATCATATTAAAGGGAGAGCTAAATCAGATTATTTTCCTCTCTAGATTTCCAAGGTTGTTAGCATTTGTTGTTATATTTTTATATTTTATATCAGCATTTACGTACCTGCTATTCTTTAAGGAAGTGTTTTAAATATCTATATTAAAATAAAGGTTTCGTTGTACAACATTTTATTACGGTAAGGAATATAGACATGTGTGCAATTTTTATTTGATGGGAGTACGAAATTTAAACCGTGATAACAACGAGAGATGAAGTATAATTATATCAATTTACTAAACCGGCTATCGTCCACACACATCATAGTAAATACGTGGAATTAAATACGATTAAAACTTAAAATATCGAGTGAAATCAAGACAAGTGACAATTTAGGGAAATATTAGGGGTGGGGGGTACAAGAGGATCATATTAATTCATAGAAGCCACTCCTTTAGTTTACGTAGAGAGGGTGTTAATGATTTAATATGGATTGTTTCTAGGACTGTAAAGTGGAATAAATAATTTGATCTACTTATGACAGAGAAACTGTCACGAGTGTAAGTCGACGCACATTCGGCGCTATTTATCGGATGTTGAGAAATAGCTGACCCGATATGTTGACTAAACAATTTAAATTATTTAGTCGGCTTGGCGTATTGTAGGAAGGAGGTGTTTTAATTTTGGATGCAAACCTTGCACCGTTTTTTGTCACATATGAAGCATTACACTGAAATTTCAATTTATAAATGATATTTTTAATATGATGGGGTGGGACAATATATTTGTGTACGGATTTTAACAAAGGTCGAGCAGAAAATCCGATTCTAGGATTCGAAGACGTACAGTTTCAGAAACGTGGTTAGCAAATGTTGTGCTAACATTACTTAACCAAGGTAATCTGAGGTTCGTCGAACATTTTGGAGGAAAAACAAGTTAAGGCTTATGAAAATACGTGATATTTGAATTAACAAAATTAAGTGGTTAACCATTATCATTTAAAACCTATTTGATAAATATAATCTCCAAATCAATCACGGATTCAGAGCAAGCCATTAAGGAACAATAGAACAAACATTTAATAAGATTTATTGTTGTTGGTTTGGAAAAAAACACGCTCAATTTCAGTATAAGCAAGTTAATCTTGTTTATCCGTATACAGATGTAAGAAACAACGAATCAGATTCATGCACTAGTACATCCAGAAAATGGAGGGATGAATTATGTTACTTTTCACAGGTGAACTGTTAGGTTGTGTGTAGTTGATTTAGTGCATTAAGAAATACTACAGAATCCGACATTGTAACAATGAGTCGGATTTTGTATCGTCGACGTATCGGAAATAGGTTAATGGTTTCTTGATACGGGCCAAAAGATTATGTTCATGAAAACTCACGAAAATATTCGCCAACGAATGACCGACAAGTGACTTCATAGAAATACCGTCAGTTTGCTGATATATAACGTTACAACACTAAATTCGACAAACATGATAGCAAACTGCATACGTTCTACGGAGATACTACGACCCACTGATAGAACTTGATATAATACATCAGAACAAATATCGATCTTTTCTTGCATTAAAGTAAACTGCCGATGTCAAAAGAACATATAAACTTATTTTCAGCAGAAAATTGGCACTTACGTATGCATTCAGCGAAAGTAAATAGGTGTTTAATACAATTGGCTGAATAGACTTTAAGAACAGTTTCAAGAAATTCCGCCAACCACTTGTCTAACCTGTGCTGAACGGGAGCTATTATAGAGAGAATAGAACGTACGTTTTTATGTGTTTTTAGTAATCCATACAGACGTATTGTAGACTATATTGGCCGTATACGAGCATATAGGTCCTCAGGAATAACATCTTTCTTCACCAATTATAGTATTATTTTGAAAATTATTTTCATTGAATAGGGTCTCATCATGCGTAATCACATGTCCAAGTTTTAAAAATCTATTAACGTTATCCAAGATAACCATCAGTTTCCCACATAATAAGCATGGTCTAAAATTACAACTCCTGAACACTTATCTGGTTTGGTAATGATAAAGATCTGGTTTAACCGAACACATTTGATGTCAAGAAAATGTTCAGTTTTCCAATTGAAATTAGAACGGTCAATGGGAGTACATGATTAGGCGTAGGCAAGGGCATTACGTCTTGCCGTTAAAGCTAAGCAATCGGAGCCTGAAGACAGGGCAATTTCGAAATTTGTGAGAATAAAACCTCAAATTACGAAAATATGCAATCTCGTTTGATGGATTCGAGTGGAATACATAATTCCAAGCCATGAAATAATACAAATTCTTAAGCATCCGTTAGTTGGTGTGAATAAAGATGAATAATATTCTTAAAATTAGTTGTAGAACAACTCAATCTCTTTATAATAAGAAAGCGAATGTTTTTTTATAGTGGTTGACATTAGAAAAGGTCAAGCCATGTTGGTCAAGTGAAGAAAGATAACAGGAGAAACGGAGATAATCAAGGAAGGTTAAGTTGCTTTGAGAAAAATGGCAATAGCGAACGAAAATGTAAAATATCGCAAATAGAAGAGGATAACTTATAATTTTTTCCTGTAAAATGATCTCTTAAACTTCGTTGCCACGAACTAATTTATCCTTAATAATAAGCAAACTAATATATGAAAGGCAAACACGTGTCGAAATTCTAGGGGGAATCACGGTTACATGTTCATAATACAATAAATCTCACCTGCAAGGTTAAATAATACTTCACGGGCAAAAAGCGTTTATTGTACGTGTGTAGCGACAATGAAACAAAGTACATTAATACGTATACAGTGTGTATGTAGAATGATGAATGGTGTGTGTATATATGTATTATCTATAATGTGCGTTGAGTTTTAATAGTTCATATGATTGAAACGCACATCAAAAATTAGGTTCAATAAAGAAATTATGTATGTGAAAATAAAATGTTCTTGAGAAGGAATTGTCTCTGGAAGAATATGAATGCGTCTGTGAAGAAACATCTCTTACCGAATAAAATGTTGTTTTTTTTTAATGAATTTGAACTCGTGTGATTTTGTGGGTAAGACAAGCTGACGTGCGGCGTCTCCGATGACTACCGGCTGCTGTGGCCGAAACTGAAAAGAGAGCCCTGTCTGACGTTGTGCACCGGTTTATATGTGGTCGTCTTCCAGCGCCAGTTGGCGGTGAACAGCGACGCTTACTGGCAAACCGGTGCAATTATGTTTGAGGGGGAGAAAACTGTTAGACTCGATTCGCTGAAAATAAATTTAGAAATTTAGTTTTGGATCGATTTAAACGAATGTTTGCTCTTAATTTAACCGACTGATTCAATTTCGTAATGAAACTAAGAGTGTACCAAGCCCTGAAATATGTAAATACATTTTTCGTGGTAAAAAAAGTTTATTACGGCAAGGAATATAGATTATTTTATTAAATTATGAAATTCAATCTGATAAAATTGAGAGATAAAGTATAATTATATAATACTCAGTTGTCTTCCGTCCACACTCATCAAAGTAAATAAGTGAATGTAAAAACGATTAAAACTTAATATATTGATATAGATTGCTTCCAGGATAAAATCTATATTAAGTCTTTAAAGTACTTCTGATGTAAAAAAAGAGTGCCTTGTTAGCCCCCGATATTGTTTTTACTAAAATTTAACTTTTCTTCATTTCACACGATACCTTAAGTTGTAATCGTATGTATTTCCACGTATATATATATATATATGGGAAAATGAAAAAGGAAAACCAAAAAAATGGATGTTTTTATGTGTACATCAACGTTTCGTCTTTATTTATAAGACTTCATCAGGATGATAAAATAGAGAAAAAATGTCATGCAAGTACAGATACATGTAGGGTAGACATATTGGGAAAAATAGAATGAAATAGTGGCCAAACACCTCCCTCTCTGCCATCCACTTTACCCCTGCTCATCCCCCACCTCTTTCTCTTACCACCAGCCACAGTAGTCCTGGCTCACCCCATCCTTCTATTTTTTCCCCACTCATTCTTTTCTACATTCATTTCTATTTCTCCTACAAATACGGACGTCCACCCAGCGTTTGGCCACTATTTCATTCTATTTTTCCCAATATGTCTACCCTACATGTATCTGTACTTGCATGACATTTTTTCTCTATTTTATCATCCTGATGAAGTCTTATAAATAAAGACGAAACGTTGATGTACACATAAAAAACATCCATTTTTTTTGGTTTTCCTTTTTCATTTTCCCATCACGTCGGATTACTCTCATCCTTCTCTTCCCATATATATATATATATATATATATATATACATATATATATATATATATATATATATATATATATATATATATATATATATATATATATATATATACTGATCTAATAAGATAATTAATTTGTTTATTCCAATTTAATAAATGACGTTCAATTCAAGTGTTTACGATAGCTATGATTCAAACAACTAAATCCAAACCACCGTGGCACATACATACACTATGAATATTTGCATAAAATAAGTTTAATGATTCCTAATTTCGCTTTTCTTATTATAGTACTATAGATCCACTGGTGATGAATAAAAAAACACTCGCGAGAATATCACATTATAATCTGATGTCAATTAAAAGATAACCGATGAAAAACAGGACACGCGATTCCACTGCTAAAATCTGAGTAATGCACGTGAAGATTGTGGGCGAAAAAATGATGACTCATATATTTCGGTCATGACATTTGTTTTAATAATTAGTTTGGCTAATTACTTAAATGTTTAACTATTGAACTGCTATTTGTCTACATTTCTTTATAATGAAGTTGAAAACTATTTTGCTGACTTACTGTTGTCAACCGAAAGCAGACATTTGAGAATCAAAACAGATAATAAAAATTAAGAATCACTGTGAAACATAGTACCTCAGTGAACTGCTATTAAAACTCGATGTAAAAAATACTTTTAATAGCCAACCTTTTCAGCCACCTATGTGATCACAATCTACACACTTTCAAAATAATAAATATGACGCAAGAAATGGAAATATGTTGCAGATGCCGGTAATGGTGATCAGTGTTACAGCTATTTAGACCAGACACATGTACAGCAATGAAATTGAGAGATGACAATACATATTCTAAACGTGTAAATGAATAAGTAACAGTTTTAGTATACCATAAGAGAACAACTAGTAATGTAAACTTGTTTCTTTGTTTTCTGGCGAGCGTCACAAAAAAGGTAGATTGCAGATGGTTAGACGAAATAGTTCTGCAACGTTGCTGGTTTTGCATTGGACGTCTCTTCAATATCGTCGATCAACTGGCGTCGCCCCTCAGTTGTTTTTTATCGAGCCAACTTGTTAGAAAACTATGACTCGATTAGTAAGAACATTATAATCAAAACTATTAGTCGATTCATAAGTAAAAGGTGCGACAGCTTAAATTATCCTTTTTTCTTGAAGTTCAACGATGTCATCTAGTAATAATTATGTTTTATATATATTACAATTGCGTCTAACATAATAATGCAATGTAGAATAAAAATGATGGCGATTTGAAAGCTAAAACTAGGGGGAAACAAACTATAAGCAAATTAAACAATACGAAGTGAAGAAAAATAGTTCCCCTCTGATGTGACTCGAAAGCGCATTTACTTCGATGATGTATCAAAAAATTTAGAACAAACTTATTTAAAATGAAATCAAAATGTAATTTACCAAAAACATAGCGAACGTGAGGGAGATACATTCAGTTCTAAATATTCACATAAAAATACAACCGTCACACCCTTCTTGATATATGCTTACTGTCATATATTACATATTTTGTCTCAAATGTCCAAATAGCAGAGACCTGAAAATGATAGTTTACGGTCGAGGTATTTATTATCCGATATGTAATTATTTCATATATATATATATATATATATATATATATATAAGTTTTTTCTGAACATTAAATAAGTCTACGCTAATTTAATGTGTTCCTGTACAAAGCACTTATCACTCAAGGCTGGTTGCTTCGAATGTAATTAGATTTTCTAAAAGAAATGTAAAAGATAAAAATTAAGACTAGCAAATTAAATGGAATTCTTTCCAATGTTATGACTACTGGGCTAGGTAGGAGTTGAAATTTGCATGCATGTCAGATATTTCATCATCGATTCTCAAATTTTAATCGCCTTTTCCCCTACACATTAACACATTGAAAAATATTAGGTTCCACTAACACATATACGTAACCAGAATATATGTACACATATTCGCACAGACATTTCTTACCGCTTATACATGCACACGTACAAACAGAACATATACTCCAACACATAAGTGTTGACACAGTAACAAACAATCCCAGCCTAGATGCCAACTACAATCTTCTAGACATGGTTTACATGTATGTTTGCATACTAAACAATATCAACGTATATGAAATATTTAGATACACCTTTAACAGGTTGCAATTTCACACACACAAAATTACTCATTTATTTGCAATAATACTTTTAACTAACACATTCTACACACATTAATCTAGATAATACAATAATAACAAAGGAACAAGAAGAAATATATACCTCCTATTTTAAATATTACAATTTCTCAAACCTCTGTTTACTAAATTAGAAGTATCTATCTACTATAGTACACTGGGGTTTAATAAATTAATTCAGACTCAAACCAGTTAATTAGAAGTTCAACCGGATTCGTTGGAGTTGCACATTGGCTCACTGACTTCCTCTGAATGTCTGATTTAGTAGGACTTTAATACAATCTAACTGAATCTAATGTCATTAAGATTAAGGATATAGGACTATTTACGGATAATAGTCATCTTATAATTATAAATGCTTCTAACTTTAAAGCTGAAAGAATGAAAACAATGATATGCAAAACTATAAAAACGTTTAAAACTTAAAGTTTAGATCACAGCAATAATTAAGATTACTCATTTATTCGATGTTACATTTAACCTAACCCAGTACACATATAAACAGAATATGAATGCTAATTGTGACTCGATATATGTGAATCCCCCTTTCTATCTTTAAACATATTCCAATGGGGATTAGCCATAGAATTAGCAACACTTTGTCTACTGAAGAATTTTTTTCAAATCAATAGTTTTGCATACAACAATGCTTTACAGAACGGTTGTTATTTTACCACTAAAATTGAGTATAACAACAAAAATAGAGGAGCATTAGAATAAAAAAAATAGAATCAGGAAAACAAAAATTGGACATATGTTACTTCATTTTTTTGATCGATATGTTCCTGCAATTAACAGACTGCATAAAATATTCAATAAACATACTGTTAAACTTAACTACACAAATAACTTGGAAAAATAGTAAAGATACATAATCGGAATAATAATAATAATAATAATAATATTAATAATAATAATAATAATAATAATAATAATAATAATAATAATAATAATAATAATAATAATAATAATAATAAAAATAAAATCAACAATGCACATAATATTAGTAATGGCAATAATGAATGTAACTGCTGAGATGAAAGTAAATGTCCACTACCAGAAAATATTTTCAGACAGTGCATAATATATATGAAACGTGTTCCCAGATGATGATCTAAGTCTGAAAAACTACTACATAGGTAGGGCAAGTAGTGATTTTAACGCTAGGTACACAAATCATAAAGTATCTGTTAGTAACCATTATGACAAAAGGAAACACAACATTATCCAAATGCATATAGTCTCTAAATTAAAACAATAATGCACGTATACTTCTATTAATAATGGAGTTTATGTATCTGTCTGTCTGTCTGTCTGAAGCCGAAACTCCAGTATGATTATTTTACTGAAACTAATCTTTTTGAAATTCTTTATATACTGTCATCAAAAGTCGTTCAGACACGAGATGGGTGTTGCCATTAACATAAGTCATTCCTTTAAACCTTCAATTAAATTCATATTTACAAATATACACTTATAACTGCTATTATCCAATTTACATATGTATTTACAATATTTTCCGATAAGGTTATATTAATAAACATTATTCATACAATTAATTAAAGCCATTTTCATCATAACCGGCGTGTTTTCTAAACCATTTCAACGCGAGTACTGTTAAAATTGCAAAGTCATTAGCTGTTTAATAAGTGGTGTCCTCCCTCCCTCCGGTAATTAAATATGGCGATCTGATTAAGCAGCCGATTAGCTGTTTAATCAGTGGTGTCATCCCTCCCTCCGGTAATTAAATATGGCGATCTGATTAAGCAGCCGACGTTAATGTGGGACGTTAAATATGTAAACAACAACGCTCGCAAACACCGTGCTCAGTTTTCCATTTTTAAAACCCTCCTAAGTTTGTTTATTCTTAGTTATTATGTTTTAAAACACAAATTTATTAAATCAAATTGTTTAATTAAAATAATAATTGATTTAAAAATTACTATATAAAAACGCGCGCGCACGCACACACGCACACGCACACGCACACGCACACGCACACAGTTCAGGTCAATTTTTTGTTTCCGAGAATTAAAAAACTTTTCGTGTTTACTGTAGTTGATTTCTTAATATTTCATATCCAATATTATCATTTTTTCACGACCTCAACAGAATTTACAACTGATTGTAGAATCAAATTGTTTAATTAAAAAAGGGCATTAAACAAACACCCCCCACACACACACACACACAAACACACACTGTGTTCACTGTATTTGATTTTTTGGTGCTTTTTCATTTTAGGACCCACGCTAACTTTGACCCCATCGTTACAGTTAGGGTTAGGTTTTTCTTTTCCTTTTTAATTAAAAATATTTACATGTATAGGGGGGAGGATAAAAAAATTGGGGGAAGGCGGTCAAAAACATTTTTTTTTCTTAACTAAAAAATATTTCTATGACTGGTAATATAAAAAAATTGAGGGGGGTACAAAAAATTTTTTTTCTTTCTTTTTAAACTACAAGTCTTTCTAATTATGGGCGAGGGTACAACAAAAATCGGGGTAGGATCGAATTTTTTTTCCTTTATTTTCAACTAAAAATAATCTTGGTCATAAACACAGAAAATCAATGTCTAACCACCACAGAAATATGACTAGGGCTCCATTGGCTTACGCGTGAGCCTTCATTTCTATGCGGCAGCCTAGCAAAAATATGCGACCGGAGGGAGCATATACTTGCTAGTATACTGTAATGGAACGTCTTGTAGAAAGATTAAACTCCTACACTATACTACCCAACCTGTTTTCTTTTTCTTAATTCAAGAATTACATTTTCTGATAGTGATGAACTACGTAACCAATGTGTATCTTGTCGAACTCGGGAATCTTTCTGTCGAACTCAGGAATTGAAAAGATTAATGAGTACTAAAAGTAAACGTAAAACGAGAATTCAACACAAAATATGAAGTTAATATATATTTACCTTTTGGTTTTGTAAGACATGAATAGCAATCTTAAGTGTGATTTGGCGACTCCCTCCAAACCATTGGAACGCTGGATTTAAGTCCGTTTCCAGAACTATTTGCCCATTTCGTGAGAGCAACGACACAAAACGAACAAAAAATATATGGTGTCCAATTCTTGTCTTGATATCCTACTTTTTATTTGAAATATAGTTTTGTATTTGACGTAATTTGATATGTTTCGCTTATAAGCATTTGGTGTAACACAAATACAAATATCACTAAATTATTCAGATTATTTTTATATGTTCATTTATTTAAGTCATAAATCTACCTAAAAACATATTAAGTGCTAATCAATCGCACGTGTAAATGTCAAATTTACTTTATATTGTAAGAATTTCAATTTTTTTTTTAATAGAGACCTGGTATGCCAAAATGAGTGTCATGTTCGTAATCTACGCAGAAGATAACCCAGTATTTTTTTAGTTGTTGGACAGTTATATAGGTAAGAATTTGATGGTTTAATTTATGCTTGTTGACAGACGAGTTGTGAATGTTTGCTTCGTAATTTGTTTCTAATAGATTCGTTTGAGTAGAAAATTTTCTATGGAAATACGAATAAGTTAAATAATTCCCAGTCCCAGCAAAGAACTATTGAACGATTAAATGCGTAAGGTTGTTCAAACACCACGATAGTAATGTTCTATTTATTGCGGAGAGGGGGTTGCAACCGGACTTATAGGAGATATAATATTGCAAATCTGGACTGAAAGTTTGTGTTTGGCTTAACAAAAGGCATTTTTGATTAAAATAAGTAAGAGTATACTTTTTTAACCGAGTCCGAATGAACAGACTAAATATATTTGCGAGAAGAAGATTAAATACCTCCTCTAACCCAAATACTGAAATACTTCATAAGTAAGTTAATAAAATAATAATAATAACTTGTTATCTGACGTAAGAAAGCTAAAGTGGCCTGGAATTGTATTTTCCGTCAGTTTTCTGATGATGTTAAAACCGACAGAAGAGTAGAATCGATATGTTTTGTTTAGTGTCATAATTTATAGCATTGATTTGATGTGTTGTGGTGATTTACCGCAGGAAAATTTAAATGAATATTAACTAAACTCGCATCTCAAAAATGACCTGAAACATCAAACAGTATATTGGAAAAATTTATAAGATTTAAAATAGTCAACCATTATATTTTTAAAAATGACTATTCTACATCTAGGTTTTCTGTTTTTTGTCTCCGCATTTATTCTAAGAACTTGTCCTTAAGATGTTCAGCTGATTTCAATCCATTGCTAAAACAGGAATATCAATGTGTATCTTAAATGTTCGTATGCGTAACATGGTATTGTTGATATATATATATATACATATATATGTATTTATTTGGTATAAAACTTTAATTCATACAACACGTTTTGGCTACACATTTACAGACATGTTACACTGCAAGCTGGAATCCAGTTGTACATTTCCAGCTTAGTATTTTAGTATAAATGCAAAAATAAAAGTGACCGAGTAATTTTCTTTAAATGTTTCATGGAGCTGGTGTCATGCGATTCATTCACATAAAGTTTTAGAATTATGTATATAACTTTCAAAATGTTTCGACTATTTAAAATTATTTTTTTTATTTTGAATTCTCCTTTTTAGTTTCCGTTTTAGTGTCATACCTTCAAAGAAGAAGAGCAATGTTGGCGGTTCTCAAAGTATGTCTAATCATGATAAAATCTGTGTGCGTCCATCTCATAACGATATGCTGAGGCAAGACAGAGTTAAGCACGCAATACACATGTATTCAATCGTACAAAAACGTACAGGCGCGTATATACATGTATACAAAAAGGCACATGCACGTACATAACTCTACACGTGTATGTATGTTCTCAGATATATACATACTTAGATCCCGTTTGTCTGAAGTCAGAGATTCAATTTATTCTCTAAATATAAAATTAGACACATGTACAAGCATATATTTATTAACATAAAGTGTAAATACAAACAAAACTGTTATCACAAAGGACACATTTGAGCGAAAGAAAATCTAACAGAAAATAGATGTTATATAAGTAGTACAGGTACCACTTTTTAATTCTCTACAATACGCCGATAATTAAGAGAAAATAGTTTAGAATTCAGGAACACGTAGGAAAATAGAATATATTACGTATGCATTAACAAGATATAGTAATTATTAGATTCAGTGATATTTCACAACAAGAAATCAGACATTTCAATTAATTGCAAGCAAAACAAAGTATAAATGCTAGAGACTTTCCAAATTATCTTTTGAGAAATTGCTTCTTGTGTGATTAGGGAACAAGCTCACACTTTGTACTGGTTTTCTTCAATCTCCCTTGTATGTTGAATGTTCGAGTCTTGGTTAATATATCTTACATGCTAAATATGAAATGTTGAACATGTGTATATATTTTTACAAAAATGTTATATTTTTGTTAATGTCTTGCGTTTTCTTTGTAAGTTAAACCTTTCGGTATTAAGAGTAATAGTATACATTGATTATATATATATATATATATATATATATATATATATATATATATATATATATATATGTGTGTGTGTGTTTGTGTGTGTGTGTGTACTGGCACACCAGTCTGTAAACAACGTATATATTTACATCGTTGTATTTGTGGTCATGCTTGTCTATTTATATGTGTATGTATGTACATGTGTGTACACACGTGTCTATAACTGCGTGTGAGTTAGTATGTGTAGGTATGCACATATATAGGTATACTTATATGTATATATACATATATATGCCCATATATATATATGTGTGTGTATGTGTTTCTGTATCTAATTGCGTGTTTAATCTATGTGTATATATGTCTATATATTATATACACGGTTGTATTTTATACATATGTATATCTGTATTGTTACGAATGTATCTATTTGTATTAATGAATATTCATGTATAGGTGTGCAGGTGTATATGTGTATATATATATGTATATATATATATATGTATATATATATATATATAAATGTATGTCTGTATATATTTATATCTGGTTTTATGCGACATATGTTATGATTGGTTTTATTTCTATATGTGTGCATGTATCTTTGTACATACACAAATGTAAGTAGTTAGGTATGTGCAAAAATATATGTATGTATGTGCAAATGAATTAACCACGTGACGACTGCTACACGTTTATGCTTTAGAAAATTACTCTTCCATTTTTATAGTTTCATTCATACAAAAAGTGGCATGAAGATGTTCAGCTGGTTTTAAGCATCAACTGACAAATATTTTCAGAAAATTAGTACGAATAAATGGCTTATAGCAATTAAAGATACAACAGTTTTATATTAAAACAATAACGATTCACTGGATTTCATCACGTAAAAAATTATTTCTAAATAAATATTACTGAACACTTTTTTGAATGAACACTCGTTATAAACTGACTCAATTAAACAATGTAATGTATTTTACAATTTAGCTTTTTGAATTACCGAAATAATGCTAAAAAACGCAAATTGATATACAGGCTAGCTACTTTCACTCCGTATTCCCGACAAAACACTGTATTTTAATTTTTACATGAAAAAATTCCTTTAACTTAATAGATGTCCCCCATATTTCTAATTTTGATATTTATGTATTTTTGATAGAGATATTATTTCCACGTTATTGACGAAACACATGTTTAAAATGTAAATTTGTATATTTTTTAATAAAGACAATGCGCGAATAACATGATAATTCATGTTTCTTTGATGTTTCTCTATACATTTTACAAACACAGAAATACACAGACACAGACACAGACACCCCCACATATATATACATATATATATATATATATATATATATATATATATATATATATATATATATATATATAAGTCAGTTCATATTATATTCCAATAACCATGGTTTTATTTATTTTTCATTATTCTTAAATAGTTAATAAGTTATAAAATTTATTTATAAAAATTCTAATTCACTTGAGGGTAATTTTCTTACTTACTAAAGTTACATCAATTAGCCTTCATATGTCTATTTAGAATAATAAATTATAGAACTTATTAACTATTTTAAGAAATATTACTGAATTAACTTTTTTAGGATGTACGAGCTTTGAACGAACAATTCTAAATGGCGTTTTAGTTGTTTCCTCCACGTGTGAGTTGGCTTTTTTTCTTTGTTTTTTGTTTGATTCCACCCAAAAATGATCCACTGTATAGTGTAGGTGTTTTTAAGACACTTTAATCCAAGAACTTTTTACTCTTTGTGAATTTTTTCTGATGATTGTGTTATGTTGCAGAGACGATATTGACATAAAAACGTTGTTTGGCACAAGACAAATGAAACGGATCGTAAAAAATATATCTCATAGAAATGTTATGTTTTTTTGGAAATGTGAAAAAATAAAAATAATTAAATAAAACCATGGTTATTGGAATATAATATGAATTGACTTATATTTGCTCTGATATCTCTAATTGACAATTATCGAGCTCAATCTGTTAAGGAGACTGCAAAGTAAAAGGGCACTGATAGTATATGCTTATACATATATTGTCATTAATACTTATATATATATAATAAATATTTGTTATTGTTTATTATCTATGTGCGTATACGTTTCGTCCTTAATAATCGGGACTCATCAGCATAGAGATATGACTATTCACTACTGGTCATGCGATTCGAAACCCCGGATTACGACTATTATATATATATATATATATATATATATATATATATATAAAGTATGTGTGTAAGTATTTTTTTAGATTAGCACAGTTACTAAGACCTGTGGATAGTTGGAGCAAATTAATCTCATTTAGATTAAAGATATAAACTGCGTTTCTCGCTTTATTGCAGATCATAATATTGTTAATAAGTTCAATAATATACATCGCACAAGGTTTAAATTTTGCACACTGAAAGAGTGCTCCTAAGTAGGTAAGATACCAACATATTTTGAAAATGTATACCATATTTCTAAAGTTATAGACATGTATGCATTTGTTAGCCACTTTCACTGTTTCTCGCTTTATTGCAGGTTTGTAAAAATGCCCCAAAATCGACGTTTGACTGCTACCGAAAGACAAAGGGTTGTAGCTGGCCTTGCAGAAGGACTGACACTTCTGGATTTAGCCAAGGAACTGGAAAGGGATAAGATAACCTTGGTTTCTTTTGTGGAGAAACCCAACACTGCACCAAGGAAAGATAAGGGTACAAGAAGGAGCATTACCCCTCGCGATATGCGAAAAATACGCAGACAGATCATTAGGGAACCGAATGGCACTAGCGCCTCCATTTTTTGCAAAGCTGACGTTGTTCCGTTGTCCAGGAAGACCAGATGCAGTGTCATGAATGAAATAGCCAGGAACGTGAAGCCCATTTCCAGGCTTCCCTTGAACAAAACCCATAAGGGAAAACGCAGTGCGTGAGCAGAAAAATATATGAAAACGGACTTCCAACAGGTTCTATTCACAGATGAAGCTATAGCAACACATGATGGTCCGGATGGATGGGCTAAAGTTTGGAGTCCTACCGGAGCTGCTATCTCACATCGCGTTCGTCTCCAACAAGGTGGCGGGGGAGTTATGTTTTCGGCGGGTATCATAGGTGGTAAATTAATTGGACCTTTCCGAGTGCCAGAGGGTGTGAAACTCACAAACCAAGCATACATATCGTTCTTAGATGAGCATTTGTCACCTTGGCTGGACGACTTGCTTTTACTTCGTCTACGTCAACTGATTTTTCTACACGACAATGCTCCATCTCATGCAGCAAAGGCTACGACTATCTTCCTCGCATCCCTGGGCATCAAGTTTCATGTATTGGCCTCCTTGTTCTCCTGACTTAAACCCGATTGAGCAACTTTGGTCAATTTTAAAGAGGAAGGTTTATGAAGGAGGACAACAATTTACATAAATAGACGCCCTCTGGAATAACATTGTTGATGTTGATAGTAGTGGGAGTCTGCAGAGGGGAATTTCAAGAAATGGGAGATTTGTTGATAAATGATTCAATTTTGTGGTGCATATCTGGTGAGTGTATCCTTACATTTCACTAATAGTATTACTTATTATTTAAATGATTAAAATAATTAACTCTGCTAAATCAAGTTTTTATCACCTATGGACTGTATTTTAACAAACCTGCAAGAAAGCGAGAAACAGTAAAAATGGCTAACAAATACATAAATGTCTATAACCTTAGAAATATATTATAGATTTGCAAAATATTTAGGTATATTACTTACTTAGGAGCACTCTTTCAAACTTGTGCGATTTATATTATGCGATTTATATTGTTGAAGTTATGAACAATATTATGATCTGCAATAAAGCGAGAAACACAGTTTACATGTGTACGGTTCATATGACCGGGCGTCATAATATTATTTAAAGTATCTAACATTTTTATAGTTTCTTCATTTTAGAAAATAAATAGATGTGTATGATCATCATTTATTTTTTTAATGTATCTGACAGTCAGTAGTAGACTCCAACAGTACTCGACAAACGTACGCTAGATATGGCATGAATGAGCAGGAGCTATCATAAATATGTAGGATATGTAATATGATATATCAATATCATTATAACTAGTATTACGAAAATATATTAAAAAACATATATAAATTCCAAAAATAATTGTTCTACTACTACAAATTTGCATTTATAAACCATTGAATTATGACTTTATCATTTAATAAAATACATTGAGAATATATTTCATCTTAAACATTGAAATTATATAACGAATATATAGCATTGACTCTGAAAAATGTAATTATCATTTTTTAGACTTTATTATGTAAAATGTAATACTTTTTAATTGATTAGAATGTTAATAAAGTAATTATATTCTATTTTAGTTTCATACTTTTAAATAACTAATTTAAAGTATATGAATTAATTAGAGAAAACTAAAAAATATTAAATCTAGTTAAATAATTGAACAAACTCCGGAAGAAATAAACAAAGTTTTAGCATGGAAATGAAAAGAATGGCGTGAACATACAGAGAAAGAGCAATAGGTGGAGAGAGAAAGAAAGAGAGAGATAAATTGAAAGGAAAATATAGCATGTTCATTAGATTAATTAAGAATGCTATTAATAAATGAAATATTTTCAATTTCCCCTACCCCAATTATTATATTAACAATCGATTTGTAAGCATTTTTCCTTTTTTTAATTTAACTGGACAATTAATCGTATCACTATCTATTTTATTTATTTCTCCATTTAATGAAAATATTAATAGACAAAACACTCTCATGGAAAAGAGTCATCTAATTGACTTTCGAAGAAACGCAGAAATGTAATCTCATTGTGATATACAATTAAAACGGGGGTCGTTGTCTTAATCTAAACGGTGATCATGCCTTATCCAATTCATCTGGCGAGTCTGGAAAACAGATCACTATAACAATGTCGACCATTAAATTAATTTTTAGATTTATCTCAGTAGTTATTGGCTGATATTCGTCAGTACAAGACACGAAGTCGCGACAAGATAACTAGATAACAAAATGGCTAAATTGTCGGGTAAATATCATATCCATTAGCGTATTTAAATATTAAAAAAATAAAAAGTTTGGAGTATGTTTTATATGGATCAGAAATGCAAATAGCCACAAACGGCTCGTTACATGGCGTCTTTCTTTAAGAATAAATAATTCTAAACTCATTGATTATTTCATCACGTGTATGTAGCAACATATTGATGATATTTCTTGAAAATGTCGTCTAATGGGAATTCTAAAAAACATTTTTAAACAGTTGGAATGTATAGACAGACTTTTACAGTTATTTCTATAGCAAATTAGCGAAACATTTTTGTTTGATTTTGAATATCTACGCAATATCAAATTTTAAGCAGAAATAGATGCATGTCAATTAACTGACAAAAGCAGGCGTACTTGTGAAGCAACCATGCAATGGTTTTATTAATTCATATAATAGCTTTACAACCATTCTTCTTTTTATACCCCCCCACAAATTATGCAATTACATGTGTTATTATAGTGAAAAGCATGTGTCTGCCTGTAACAGAAGCTACATGGAACGTTTTACCGCTTATTTTAGATAAACACATTTTTTTAAATGTTACTCAATAGATGATAAGTGTTATAATGGACTAATTTTTCCGTTTACCGCTTTGAGATTCTTTTGAAACAATTTTTCGTACAATATATAATGTTGAGTAACAGGTTCAACGTAGCAAAAAGAATTAGTTTTCCTAATTAGAATAAGATTTTCCCGATAATGGAAAGAAGTATAAAAAGAGTATAACTTTGTTTACTTTCAGAGTGTGCTAAGATGCGGCACTGGTAAGGTTGCCGATAACTGTACAATCATCGAATTTTTAT
>OY744521.1:167292229-167339729 GCA_963556195.1 Sepiola atlantica | reverse complement strand
TATATATATATATATATATATATATTATAAAAATAACACTATACATCAAATCGATTGGCCCAAATAATACTGTGTGTATCCATTTTGCAGGCGATGGTCTGAAAAATATTTTGAGATCGTTTCTTGTTTTCAGTTTTGTCTTAAACATAAATCATTACGAAGTGAGTATTTACATTCGAAACTCAGATAAAAATAAAACGTACTCACATATTCATTCCTACTAATATCTATAACTTCTCCCACGATTCTGTATTATTTTTTTTGGCATACTAGGTTAAATGAACAAAACAAAAAAACATATAAAATACGATTTACACAATAAATAATAGATATAAGATGCATTACCCCTATAAAATAGCATTACTTTACTATTTAGTATATATTGCTATTGATAGCATTATGGCCTACACATTCAATATTTTGTTGTGATTCTTCAGTTTACGTTGTGAAAACTTGGACTATATTATAAACAACAACAACAATGTATTCCTATTCAATTTGTGTTGAATCAAATTTATCCCAGTCGAGATTATTGTATAATGCACTAATGACTAACATATAATCAAAGCTTCAACAACATATTACATAATTTAAGACTTAGCTGAACCACATAACGAACTGTTTGCTTATATAGTATTTGATCAAACTGAACATCTTAGGTTTTTGTTTGTGATCTTGGAGTTCACCATCCGGCCTTCCATCCCGTCCATTATTTAATACTAGCAACAATATTCTTTCTCTGGTCTAGCATAAATAAACAAAGGAATAAGAATACACGTATACTACACTAACCACGCAGAAGAGGGTAATGCCTGATCTCATAACAACAGAACAGATACTGCACTGCCCTTAAAAAGAGAAAATAATGACTAGAAGGATGTTATAAAAACACCGGAAAACATACTACATCTCACCCAAAAGATGAAGAGTAATCCCTTAGAAAATTGTCCCATGACCAGTGAACAGATATACATTATCTTAAACTAAAAGACGGATATAATGTCTGGGAAGATAGTATCAGGGCGAACCAAATATATGAAACAACCCCCCCCCTAACAAGGAGGTATTGCCTGGAAGTATGATTTCATGACAATAAAAAAGATACTATAATACCCTCTTCCCCCAAAAAAGAGGTAATGATTGGGTGGATTGTATGATAACAGAATATGTATTACACCTCATGAATTGAGCAATGAAAGATAGTACATTAGTCTGAAATAGTATAGCAAACTGAATTGATTATTAAACATATAGTCAGAGTACAGCTCCAAACAGATTTCAATTAGTAATAGAAGGAATAGTATAGTTTCGGATTGAGACATACATATACAAAATCTCAATCAGTAATATATTAACACATTGTTTAATCCCGGTCAACGCCCAGTATGGGCAGCTAGTATTAGATAAAATAACTCAAAATCACATTTTAATATTATAATTACTAGGTAAGTTCAAACACAGGAAGAAGTTATTTAATATAGTTCTATAGAATGTTTCGAACCTTGCTTACCCTAATTATTTAACGGACGAACATATAAGAATATGATTGTTATAGCAACTAGCAGTGAAACAATGATATTGTGAGTTAATTTGTGGGGAAAATATCAAAACGGTTTCTTACTATAATCTGATTAAAACTTACATCAATGCATCTTTTAAATGTTTCCTTTTTGTTATGGTTATTATTTATATATATATATATATATATATATATATATATATATATATATATACAATTTTAATATGGTATATTTTCTTATATATTTAATTACGAGTTAGACAACTTCCATCAAGAAAAGAAAATACAAATGGAAAGAGAGTGTCGCCGATGCAACCGTCGCAACGAGCGAATCGTCAGCCATCAGCTACGCTTATGACGTATGTCGACTGTCGCGTAGCTTCATTTATCATCTGATATCTCAAAGTATCCCTTCTATAAACCGTTTTCCTAAACAGGTGTCATATTTCCAATAGTTCGATTCGATTTGTCTAAATGAAGACTATTTAATCGGTTATAACATACTCATCCGATGAACAAAATAAAACTGGTTAAGAGGGACACACAAAATACAAGATTATTTCTGTGGTCGAATGACAAAGCTATGCAGAAAAGTGTAACACAACCGAGACTCAAGACGCAAAAAAAATGAAATATAAACGACGATTTTTATTTATATTGTATGCACATCATGCATTTACTCATGCTATAAATGATACAAATATATAAAATAGTTTATATAATTATTAATACACGTACCATTAATTGATATTTACTTTTTATTGAAACTACAAGTAAAGAAAATATATATTATTGGCTAGTACAGTAGTCAGTGTATACTAGCATGATCGATTATATAAAGAAACAGCTTTTGATTTATTGATTAATAGTTATTTAATTTCATATGTAATTAAAATAAATAATTTATCGATGTCATGATCACATTGTGATAATGATCGATATAATCCTAAACTTCAGACCCCAAGACACAGAGATGTTGCTTAAAACGACTAGATACTACCAAAGTGTTGTGAGAAATCCATCAGAGATCACACAAGTGACCACGCGCTATGGAATAAAATTATTTCTAGCTTTGTCTATGAGGCAATTGACTTATAACCGCGCGGAAACTGTCCGTAATTGTTCACTCCAACATGCGCAGATACTGTAGCGCATAGATAGAAAGCGTTCCACCTATTCAACCGCTAAAAGTATGTTGCAAATAGACAAATATTTATAGAATCAACTAATCATTGCGAGAATAGAATAGCCGCAGATAACAATACCGAGATGATGACAAAACGCATTGAGTCACAGATATAAGGAACTCGCAATTTCTGGCAAATCTAAAATAGTGTGATGAGGAATGGGAACTTTACAATACCCCCGCTATTCAACGACTATGATATCGCCTGCACCGCATTTAATACGACTGCACTGCTTTCCCAACGGTTAGCCTGTAACTCTACTTTGGACTTCAATCATCACTCCCTCTCAAACTTTCTACTGCGGACTGTAGCCACACTTATCAATCTTGTCATCACCCCTTCCGAAGTCCTAGATCTCATAAAAAACTTGACACCTTGAAAGCATATGGGGCTTAGCTTATTCTTGCTTTAGACATTAAAGAAATGCTCTGTTGAACTGCTCCGTATCCACTCTAAACTCTTCAAAAAGTCGTTGCCGAACCTTGCTCCCCTGGTATTTGGAAAATATCCTCTGTAGTATCAGTGTTCAAGAATTCTGTTAAAGACTTGACACGCAAAATTATCGCTCTATAAGTCTCCTCTCGCTCATCGCTTTAGTAGTTTAATCATTAATCAATCAAGCGTTAGTCCACCACCTAAAAGATTCTACATTTCCTTCTGACCAACAGTATAAATTTATGCAATCCCGTTCTGCTGCGGATATCCTTACAGTAATTTCGGAAGACACATACCATACAAGGACAAAACTGGTGAAGCTAGAGCGGACGCGCTTTATATATCCAAGGCGTTTGACAGGATCTTGCATGAAAGTCTTCCCATGAAAATGAAATCATAGAGTATGACTAGACGAGCATTTAATATAATCAAATCCTTTTTAGCCAAAACAAAGATAGAGGATGTCCTTGATGGTCGTACATCTAAACAAGTTCATATTATTGAACCGTTAATATTCTTCATCTTTATAAACTACCTCCATGATGAAAATGTGTCGAGTATGAGTATATTTTCTGACAACACCACGCTCTATAGCCGACATGTGTGAAAAACGAATACATATATATCTAAAGCAATGACCCCGTCATTAGAAAATAACATCCAATCTTTAGTGGAATGGTGACATAAATGTATATGGTAACATTTAATGGTACTAAGACAAAGCTCCTTTCCTTCAACTATTATAATATACATTTTCAACCACGGATCGCATGACTGAGAGCACCCTACCTGAGAGTTAATTATTCGAACTAATATGCTTAAAGTTCATACATAACATGAACTGGAACAAATTTACGTAAATGAACCCGTTACTTGCAAGATCCCACCCCTTCCCTGTAGAGGTCCCCAGATGCCGGAGGATTTTCTACTCAAATTGCTTCTTTCCTCGAACTGCTAACCTAAGGAATTCCCTTCCTGCTTCGTATTTCCCGGACTGTACTGATATGCAGCAGTTTGAATGTAACATTAACAAGCATCTTGCCGAACAATCCACCACTTAGAATGCCCTTAATTTACAGTAGCATCTTACATATCAGTGGAGCTGTACCTTGTGTGAGATGAACTGAAGTAAACATATATATATATATATATATATATATATATATATATATATATATATATATATATATGTGTGTGTGTGTGTGTGTGTGTGTGTGTGTGTGTGTGGAGGGTGCATGACACGCGTGACATCAATTGCATGTGTGTACTCTCCTTGTATAATACACGTTTCCTTTATGTCGGATTTCATAACTTTCCTTTCATATATATAAATATAATTTATATGAAAGGAAAGTTAGGAAATCCGACATAAAGAAAACGTGTAGTATACAAGGTGAGTACAAACATGCAATTGATGTCACGCGTATCATCTGATTTTTTATTTCGTCTTTATTACCCAAAGACTTCATTGGACTTGGGGTGTTGTTTTTTTAATTTGCAATACTTATATTTGGTGGCAACAAGAAAAGGTTGAACGAAAAGAATGAAAGAAAAACAGAAAAGAAGACAGAGATAAAATAGGGGCAAAGCCAAGAAAAACGAAAATATAAACCATTGCTAAGTGTATCACATGCGGTTCTTTTTGCTGGGGAAGCTAGTCGGGCGAGTGTCTGTATCCTATCCGTAGAAACTCGAAAGACAACTATACTAGTAAAGAACAACAAGTGAAAGACAAGTATACTAGTAAAGAACAACCAGTGAAAGACAAGTATACTAGTAAAGAACAACAAGTGAAAGACAAGTATACTAATAAAGAACAACAAGTGAAAGACAACTACACTAGTAACGAACAACAAGTGAAAGACAACTATACTAGTAAAGAACAACAAGTGAAAGAAAACTATACTAGTAAAGAAAAACAAGTGAAATGCAACTATACTAGTAAAGGACAACCAACGAAATAAAACTATACTACTAAAGAACAACAAATGAAAGACAACTACACTAGTAAAGAACAACCAGTGAAAGACAACTATACTAGTAAAGAATAACAAGTGAAAAACAATGAAAAAATAGTAAGGGGAAAATATATTCGGGAAAATATCGAAGAAGATTATTAATGAAAAATTAAAGATAAAAATAAAAATTATGGAGGCAGGGAAGTGAAAGATGTTGGGTATTCAAAAATAGATATGGCGATGAGTATCAGTAATGAATGTTTAACCAGCGTCATTATTTATGATTTTAAATATGTAGGTGTGACGTGGTGCAGGCCCACACGTTATTTTATATGTGGTTTCAGATTTCGAAATGATAACGCATTCAAATTGTCGGCAAAATTCACGTTGATAGGTGTTCTTTGTCCCCACGTCTTATATTCCCGACATTTGTAAATTTTAAAAAGAGCAAGTTTACTTATTTGTGTGGAACTCTTTTTTCAAAATAAGAAGAAATAAAAACTCGAATGGTACGGGTGGATTTAATTGACATTTATACATATGCATTTGAATCTACATGAAGTTAGGTATTTAGGTGTATTTCTGTATTTCATGATTCTTTCCTAACCTAATTAAAATATCATTGTGAATTTTGAAACACAGTTGTTACGGTTAGTAATATGAGCTATATTTAATGTAATTTAGTTTCATGCTAAGGGAGTAAAAAGTAGTTAGAAACCATTTGTAAAAATTCAGACATACAATATATATTGTCAAATTTTTAACAAAATGTAGGACATATTAATTAATAAATTAGTGTTACAGAGAATAATATGTACAAATCGTCTCATTTGAAAATCAAATATTTCAGATTTTCATTGCATTTGATCCATAGTTATGAATTTCAATGTATTCTTAACAATCATTCAGCTTAAGCTTTATATATATTAGCTGTATCTAAATAATGCAATTCATTTTTATTAACAGCTGAAAAGGCATTATGAACATAAAGTTTAATAGAATTATATATTGATTTTAATCGACGTAATGAAACATAGAGTTGGGGCAAAATTGTTTCATCCGTGGGATTAATTTTACCCGTGCTGAGACGAGTATTATGATAGTAAATAAATTTAAAATATATATATATATATATATATATATATATCATTTCCTAAAAACGTGGCAATATATATATAATTCATAGAGCAAGGGAAAATTGATCCCTATTATATATATATATATATATATATATATATATATATATATATATATATATATATATATATATATATATTTGTTACACCGGCCGTTCTTACACAGGAGAAACTACACCGGTTGTTACTATAAATAGTGCGACTCACCAGAGACACTGAAGAAAAAGCACAGTCTTGTAACTGTCTAGCCAAGAGCTAGTCAGTTTCTTACTTTGTTAATACACTTGTTAACCCCCCCCCCTCCCGACTTGACTTCCTTTATTTATTATTTACTGTGGAACAACTTCACAACATATATATATATATATATATATATATATATATATATATATATATATATATATATATATATATCTGTTGATCTATCGTGTCAATTTTTGAATGTATATTATCATTTTGATTATAATTTTATTAAGGGTAGAGATATACTATTTAATTGAAAATTGTAAACACTTTTTCTATAGTGAATCAAGTGTCATGTGCAAATGTATACAACGTAACTTTTGTGTTGACAGACAAATTATCGTTCCTCTTTTGAACACATTTTATTTTTCAACTTTAATCGTTTTATGCTGTATTCAGAATTTAGATGGGAATCAGTTCAGCTAACAAAATATGTTAAGACATTTAAATAAGCATTTTTCACTTTCTATGTCGATGTATCAATATCAAATGATATCGGTTTACTACCCACTACTGCACATATATGAAGTTCTGGATCGCTTTCAATGAAGACAGTAGGCATCAGTTAACAAATTGCGGTGTTCCCTAGACGACCAGCGTGTTGTAAACATCAGTGGCATATTCCTAAATAGATGGCCGGCTCTCTTGATGTCAGCATAATCTACTGGTCTGGTAGTAAAACCAGCGTACTGCTAAATAATTGCAATGCAAGGAATTTTATGGGCCTCACCTCGTTTCTCCTTGCCTAGGACGTCAAGATGTTTCAGTAATGAGGAAAGGTAATTCTCCAATCGACTTAAAATGAAATCTAAAGTCAGTTTGGATAGCGGGCCTTGTGGTCAATAAGTTGAGAGAGTACATAATAAATTGTGCATCGAACGATAAAGACATTATAAGAAGTCTTATCGTTTCAGTTGCGGTTGGTTCAGTTTGTCTAGTTAACCAGAAATCAACATTTTATTAAGATATTTAATGACAAAATACACTTCCAAGTGTATATGTTTCAACACATATAATTAATTGAACCCAAGTTTCTATTTGAAAAAATACATTTTAACCACACCGATAATAATATATGCATGATAAAAGAGCGATACAATTATGTTATTTTCTGTTTAGTTAATATTTGCATTATAAGTGATCGCTCTTCATATTTCACTCTATAATAAAAACAAACGTGAGTGTTTATATGTATATATATATATATATATATATATATATATATATATATATATATATATATATATATATATATATATATATACATCATCCGGTCACACAAAAGTTAGTAAGTACAATACGTGCCATTTTCTAGCTCTCGGTAGAAAACAGTTCAAATCGTGAGCGGTAGCGAAAAAGCAAGTAGAAGTCAAACCTCAAATTAAAATGAATTCGGAAATAAATGTTCTACTTCATACTATAGAGTCAACAGTGTGAATATATTGTTTACGTTATAACAAATCATACGTTATATATGAATAATGAAATTATAGATTCACTAGTATTATTTTATATGAATATTTGCCTAAAATATTAAGATAAAGAGTAATGAGCGACTGTGAAGCCTATCGCATAACTGATTCCATCATTTTTGACAGAAAAGTGTACACTAGTGAATATATATATATATATATATATATATATATATATATATATATATATATATATATACTGATTGGAATGTTTAGATCTTGACAGTCAAGTTTGACTGGCGTCCACATTTCAGATAATTCGAGTGAGGGAATTGTTGTATATATATATATATATATATATATATATATATATAAATAGTGTGTCAGGTTGTATATAAAAAAAAATCAAATAAAGTGCTCGATAATATAAGAGAGCTAATATCATTTATTTAGATACTGTATATTACATATTTCAGCAATGTACCGCGGTTTCATCCAAAAGGTCAGATTTAGACATCTTTATTAAATCTTTGTGCCCAGTGGAATCATCGGCAAGCTGAAATGATTCTAGTCATGTCCTTACTGTCATTGTTGACGCCATTCCCTATCAGGACGTGACTACAATCATTTCAGCTTGCCGATGATTCCACTGGGCACAGAGATTTACTAAAGATGTCTAAATCTGCCCTTTTGGATGAAATCGCGGTACATTGCTGAAATATGTAAAATACAGTATCTAAAAAAATTATATATATATATATATATATATATATATATATATATATATAGCCACACTGATGATTCTAATAAAAACATAACATATATGCATGTGCATTTTAAGAATAGTATTTATTCAGTAGTAATTATTTAAGCTCTTTCAAGGAGCGATAACTCTTGATAAGCACATGAAAACGTTTATATCTAAGCTATACCAGATAGGTGACATTTGGCGATGCATGTAGGATGGCGTCGACATTTTCTCTGCAAGAACTGCAAAAAGTTAACGTCGTCATCGCTCCCTAGCGTGCGACTGGGGACCGCTTTTAAATTTGATACTCGCATATGAGGTCTGCTCAACCCACCCAGAGTGAATGCCGTACCATGTACCAGGTAAGTAAGCTATAATACGACATCATTTTCTTTGAAAATAGAACGTATCTTACAAAAAACTTACTATTGTTCTTAACGCTATGTATTATTCAGGTCATTTTTATTGTATATGGATGTCACGGTAGCCGCATCTATTGGAGTTGTTTGATCTTGTCATTCAGTCAATTGTAAATGGGATAAATCTCGTTGCCTGTTAGGCAAGGAAAACTACTACAGTTACATCTGAAGTCAACAGAATAATGATGAAAAATGGAGAATATACTAAATTCAATGACCAGCGTAAAATCTGTTTACCAGTCTACAATTACGTCAACGATACTAAACAAGCAGTGAAATATACGTCGCAATGACGCATGGGAATTATCAGGGACTTCAGCTCAAAATACTTATTTCTGGAATTTAGATGACTAAAACTTTCCGTACGTCATTTTTGAATTTTTGAAGAAATTTTAGGGGGCGGGCCAAACTTTTTAGGGGTCAGTGCAATTTTTTTTTTTTTTTAACTTAAAATATTTCTCAGGGTTGTGGGAGAGTGAAAAAACGTTGGATTGGAAGGGGCTGGAGAGATTAGGGGGTCGGGTAAAATTTTAGGGGTCGGGCTAAATTTTTTTTTTCTTTTTTAAACTTAAAATATATGTATGGGGGGAGAGGTCAGAAAATGTTCTTTTTTTTTCTTTTAAATTAAAAATATTTCTAAGTATGGGGGAGGATGAAAAAAGATTTCTTGGGGGAGCAAAAAAAATTTCATTTTTTCTTTTCTTAACTAAAAATATTTATATTTATGATAGTGACAAAACATGAATGAACACTATTTTGTTTTTCTGACACGACAGGGGCGCATTAATATGAGTTCTTAGATATGCGCTGGAGATAGGTACATATACAGTATGTGTACCCTTGCAGAGATAGGTAAGTATATAGTATGCGCACCAGGACGGCGATAGGTACTAATATAGTATGCGCACCGGGCCGGCGATAGGTATATATATAGTATGTGCACTGGGTTGGAAATAGGTACGTATATAGTAGTGCATAGCGGTGGCGATAGGTACGTATTTAGCATTCACACGGGGTCAGCGATATGTACATATTTAGTATTTGCACTGGGGCAACGATAGGTACATATGTAGTATCCACACCGGGTCGGCAATAGGTACGTATATAGCATGTGCACATGGGCGGCAATAAGTACGTATATAGCATGCACACCGGGGCGGTGATAGGTATGTATTTAGCATGCACTCCGGGGCGGCGATCGGTACGTATATAGAACGCGCACCGGGGCGGCGATAGGTATGTATATAGAACGGGCACCAGGGCGGCGAAAGGTACGTATTTTGCATTCGCACCGGGGCGGCGATAGGTACTTATATAGTATCTGCACCCAGGCGGTGATAGGTACTATTATATAGTCTCTGCACCGGGGTTGCAATAGGTATGTATATATTATGTGCACTGGGGCGGCGATAGGTACGTATATAGTATTCGCACCGGGGTGGCGATAGATACGTATATATATAAACACTGGGGCGGAGATAAGTACCTATATAGAAGGCGCAGACAGAGGTGGTACTTTTTATAGAAATCTGTCATACTATTGCCCTGGGAAACGTAGGATGAAATGGTGAGGAAGAAACAGCTTTCGCAAAAGGCAAAATGAGAAGGTAGCGATGAAATGGGCCGACCAGGGTAGAGAAAAGTAAAAAGATAAAGAGACGGCTATAGAGAGAGGGAGGGAAATAGACGTTTCAATAAAAAGATGTTACACACGCGATTTTTCTTCAATTAAATGTTTTTATGACCCCGAGCAACGCCGTGTAGCCCCGCTAGTTTATTTATAGATCTAATTGCTAAAATCTACAAAATATTAATGAATTTCTGATGTTTACTCATATATATTCTTATTATTGATATTGCTCCATTTTAACGTGTGTATTTAGTTTCACATTGTTTTAATTGCTTTTCCTAAACCCACTCGTATAAATGTGTATCCAAGTACAATGGGTTCAATGAATATCATATTATTCATCATGTAATCATCCCGTTATTTATGATGCCATTATACTTAAGCATTTCAAAATAAGGCTATCGAGTAGATCTATTATTCATATATCAACACTAGAGAAGAGGAAAACACTTCTAAAGGGGTGCTTAGAATATTAAAATATGAAATACTATAAGGGTTTTATACTATGTAGAATAAGCACATTTTATGATGACATGTTTCGTAGTCTAAACAAATTAAATAGCATCTATAGAATGTGACTTGAGAAATCATGATGCTACAATTTGAGGCCAAATATAATGTGTATGTTCTGAGTTGTGAAGTAAAGCCATTACGATTTTATTGTTTAAATAACATTTGTCCTACATTGTGAAAGATTATCAAAATATAATAAGAATCTTTCAAATTTATTCAGGGGCATACATAAATTATTTTTCTTTTGCATGATATGTACATATAAGCGGTATTGTGATATATATTACAATTTAACAGGGCGTGTAATTCTATGTATACTATTTCTTGAGACAGTATTGGGTATGATATTTTCATATAGTATTCGTGTGCTTTTTGAGCCGGAAGAAAAGAGAACAATAGTTTTAAAAAATGAAGTTTAATATATGAGCTTCAGAAAACTATCAAATAAACTGAGAAGCTAAACTAAAATATGGTAGATTAGAATGTAGAAAGGTGAGATTGGGAAAATAATAAAACCAAATTCCAGGAAACATTAATATTGTAAAACTGTTTAATAAAGTTATTGAGTTTAAAGTAATTGTTTTGAAAACTGTTTGGACACATACAAATTAGGAATGTTTACTTACTTTGAATAAACATTAAATTAAGTAAACATATATGTGGCTTAGACATCATGATGATAAATTACTGATATTAAAGAGGCATCTGGATATATGGGAACAAGGATTTAAGAAACAGTTGAATATATTAGGTGGCACGTTAGGGGAGAGAACTTTAGAACTTTGCAGGGAAAAGGAAGTGGGTGAAAAATAATAAAATGGCTTCTCCGTCTATCTCTCTTGTCAATTATGAATGCACATATTGTGATTTAAGACACAAATGAATGAATGTTGCTTAATGAAATACTGGAATAAAAATGTAAAGTTACCTGTTTTGAAGTGTGTGGACCGTTTCACATGGAGGGCATTCAAATTTCAGAGGAAAAATAACCTGTGTTCATGGTTAATGTATTATATGTGGCATTCATTAGTATATGGGGAGAGCAACTAACTAAAGACAGCAGGTGGGCACAGCAGTAAGTGAACAGTGATATTGATATTGAAATTGAGAAGTTGCTTTAAATTCATTACCGGATTACAAGCTATTTCGGCACAGAGAGGAGATTATGGAGTCCGGAAATTTAAGGTTAAGAAAATGTCTTATCTCACCTCTTACCGATGAAGGTTATCTATCGAATGGATGAAAAAGTGAAATTGGTTGCAAAGCTACAAAAGGTGCATACTTTGCTAGTTTAAGTCCAATTTTTCTGCACGCAAATGCATTTGCTCTCTAACTTTAGATGAACAATGATGACCAGTAAGATACGGAACAAATGGAAATGAGATTAGTGACACAGTTCACGGAAATACATTTGGAAGCCTATGTGCAATTGAAACGATACAGGCCGACTGCATAATCGGTGGTTGTTTAGGCCAATACGTTCAAACCATTTGCTGGACTAGCAGGATACTTATGGGGGAGGAATTGATCATACGGCAAAACTCGCATTCATTGCAGGATTCTCGGACGATGTATATGTACCACTGACCAGGTACCTCACGTAGAAAGAATGGACGTCAGTAAACAGATACCAACTGCACGGATTTTTGTTAGCAAAATAATGCGAGAGACCGAGATAGTAGAAAAGAGTGCACAGAACACTGAGAAGTGAGGTTCCAAAACAATCACCAGACACTCGGTGCTTTGGATGTATAAGACCATATTAAATTAAAGATGACAGGGAGCCACCTAGAGTCATGGTAATGTGCTAAGAGAAACGAGCATGTTTGAGCAAAGGGTGGAAAGATGGATAGCGGACGGTATTCTCTGGCGATAGAAGTGTTCAAGGCCACAATAGATAACGTCAGGACAGTGTTAGACTTTCGGGAATTGAACCGTGTGTATCATGTCATACGGGGAGCGACATAATAGAATTGTGTAATGTAAAGATGAGAAAGTGGAGAGAGTTGGCAGAAGGAACTACAATTGTGGACCTTAAATCTGCTTACTTACAGCTTTATGTAGCAAAGAAACTATGGACGTTCATCTGTGATGAAGGGAGTACTTACTGACAGCGTTAGGATTGAGACATTGTTGCACTCAAGATTATGGAAGTTGTTCTAAAAACTGTGTTTATAAAAGGAAATAAGACAAAAGGGGCCACTGATTCATACATTCATGGCATAAGGGTAAATATAACAATGGTATAGACGTACGAAATGCTGAAACATTTTAAGATATTTAGGCTAACAGCAAAGCCGCCAAAATTACTGGGCAGAGGTATGGCACTCACCCTTAATCTGATAAAAGGAAAGGTTGCTAAGCTGATACTAAAAGACGGCATTTGTTCTTTATATGCGGCAAGTGGTTGAGACACTATGCGGTTGCTGCATGGCCGCGACTGGCATGCAGTTATGACAAATGAAGAGCAAGTGGAGTAGAATCGGAGGGCAGAGTTAATGGCAAAACTGTCAAAGAAATACAGGAAATTCTGATGTAAAAAGAGATTTCTGTTACTATTACTTGGTACATACCTGAAACAAAAATAGGGGTGGTGTGATGTAATGCAAGCAGTATTGCAACAAGTGTGGTTGTGGAGATGGTGGTTTAGTTGAGACAGATGCAGCATAGCTTAGAAAAAGAAGAACTATAATCACGTTGATGTGGGCGAATTGAATGTTGTTCTAAGAGACATCAATTTAGCTATGAAGTGGGGATTGAAAGTAATTGAAGTAAAGACAGATTTAGCAACAGTACTTATTTGGGTAAACTTTAAAGTGGAAGAAAATGAAAGAAGACGAAGAAATGGTGGTGGATATTAGGAATACTTGGAGAGTTAATATCCGAATTATGACTGCGAATAAAGACAGCGTTTGTACCTTCAGAGATAAACAAGGCAGATGCACTAACTCGTATAAAAAAACAGTGGTTAGTTAAGAAGGAGTGTGCCCCGATATACTGTCTATGAACTTGAGAACTGGAGGAGTTGTATGGCATGGACCACATGGTAGTGGATAGAGCATTGTATTGTGTGCAAAAGTTTGACCTATCTATAAAACGAAAGGATGTTCAATAAATGGTGGGAAATTGCGTTTGATGTCAATCAATCGATCATGTCATGAATATACGTAATCCTAGTCAGATTTCGACTGAAAACAATTGGGTAAGATTACATATTTATATAACACATCATTGTTGGGGCGCATACTTGTCAATGATGGACTGTGAACCTTGAGGACTAACAACATCGAGGAAGATACACGCATCGTCGGCAGCTGCAGTTGCAGAGGCATTAGATAAAGTGATTCTTGAACAAGGTTCATTAATGTCAGTGATAATGGATACTGGCACCGTTTTATCGTCAGAAACTCTCCAGACGATCCTGAAAAAAGAAGATAAGAAGATATGACGCGGCAGCGTATATTAACCCGGGGCAAATGGAGTAGTGGAGGTACATCATAGTATGGTAGACACAATAGCTGAAAGAGGAGAGATATCAGCAAAATAGGCCACATCCTGGTATAACATGGCTCCCATGATCGGGCAGGGAGAGTTTACAGTGCTGCATGGATCAATTTTTAATTATGAATGGAGGCACCCAAAAGATACATCTCTAGAAATCGACGAACAAGGGCCACTCACAATCCAAATAGCACAAGAGGTTTGGTTCAAGCCACCGAATGCACGATATACAACGTAATGGGGAAGAAGAGTAATTACTAGAGTACAGTCCCTTAACAACTAGTGCGTCGATGAGATGTCAAGGCACATTTAAGATTCAAGGCGCGTGATTAATATAAATGATGGAGATGTAAGCACCGAACATGAGAACAATGAAGGTGAGGCGGTCGCAAGGCAGATACCACAGAGAGCTTAATGTGACGATTTAGGCACGATATTACATAGTGTAAAAATATCTTTGATGATCATGGGGGCCTGTGATTTACGAAAAAAAGGAATGAATGTTGGCCACAGTAAAAATTGATTAAAAATGTAAGAGTAACCTGCTTTGAAGTGCGTGGACCGTTCCGAATCGATGGCACGTGATTTTCAGTGGTAAATATAAGTTGTGTTCATGGCAGATTATTATAAGTTATCATTTGCATACAAGGAGGGCGACTGCTTTAAGAAGGATCGTATTGTGAAGACAGCAGTTGGGTTGGTGACAGTAGAGAGTGAATAGTGAACAGTGAACAATTAACAGTGATATTGATATTGAGATTGAGAATGTGCTTTAAATCCATTACCGGATTACACATATATTCGTTTAGTGAATAGTAGCCTAGAAATATAATAAAACATCTATGAATTTTCTTTGTCATGTCGCTGTTTACAGGCTGTAAGGAGGTGCTCAGTATCTTGTCGACAAACATAATGGCTATAAACGGTGAGGCTCGTCGTCAGTAAATCAACCCACACAATATTCGTCATGCTCTTACTCAACAGGAGCAAGTTCTTCTTGGTCTTGTTAGGACTTTTCCGCGAAATACCATGTAATATGTAAAGATTCGTTTTATTTTCTGATAAATACATATCGTTAATATATTCTATTTCTATGCGACGCTGTATCTGCATGAAAAGAAAGTTTTCGTGAATCCTAAAAGTACAATCGGTGTATTCTGTTGCTAGTCTCATATAACAAGAGGCGAAAAACGTTTCTGAAAAATAACTAGTAGATGTTCTTGTTGATACTTTCAACTCGGATTTCTGAAGTCTTTTAATCAGTAACTACACACAACTAAGGTCGTTTTTTGTTACCTTGTCTGTTTTGCGATATTTAAGATTATACAAATGCAAGCAGGCACGTATTTCAAATTGTATTATAAACATACTATATAAATTATTGAAATATAAACTACAAAAGTGAATACATTTATGTATCGAAAAATCTATAAACAAATTGAAAATATTTTTAAACATTTAATTGTTGAAATGTATGCGTCAATAACCAGATGAATTATGTTTTATCTAATAAACGTTTTACAAACTGTACTAACATGATAAATACATGTACAGCACTATACTATTGTTTATTATTTGACGCATATTTCATAATTTTTAAACAATATTTGGACAGTAAATCATCACAAACTAGCGGGACCCGTGTAGCGGTGTTGTCCGGGCAAATTGAATAACCCACAAAACTCTTGTCTCCACTCCAGGTTCCATATAATTATTTTAACAGAATGTTTAGAATCTATAAGTATTAATTATTGCGCTGCTTAATTATTACATTTATAAATAATAATATACTTTAAAACGTTCTTGTTATTCCATAATTAAGAAACAGCATCATCGCATTAACGTACGCAGAGGCGAAATGTGTTTACAAATTAATGTGGAGGTAATAATAGTATATATTCAGTAAGAAGATAGGATTTTAACGGATTAAATACGTTTGTAAATAAACTCATTTTTCTAAGTACTATTTTTTTTAGATAGGCACCGTTTTAATAGACGAGTAATCGAATATTTTCTGAAAAAAAAACACTGGATTTGAATAATAAGTCAAATATAAATAAAATTGAAATGAAAACCAAAAGTAAAATGTATACATTAAATTTACAATAAAACCTTCATATTCTTCATAACTAATAATAAACATCTTTGCATGAAGGTACTATGTTGACACGATAGTGTTTTATGTATTTTTTAATTGGGTAAATTGTAAATAATAGCGTCCATACTCACACCGGAAAAAGTTATATTTTATATCAGTAAATGTTTTTTGTAAATTTGGTAATTGTTCTAAATATCAATGTTAATACGCTCGACTTCGTTTCTAAAGAAATGAACTTGTTCAAAATGCTACATTGTATAAGGCAAATATTGTGTGAATTTTTTAAATAATAATAATAATAATAATAATAATAATAATAATAATAATAATAATGATAATAATAATAATGATATAATATCTTGTCCTAATTGCTTTTGTAATGTATTTAAAAATGCTGCATCCCTCTTCAAATTTGTTACGCCATAAACAAACGCTGAAGTAATTATGCTATAAACCGAAGCAGTCATGTAAAACCAACACATATAAACATAGTAAATAATGTTTATTACTTTAGAGTTACAAACTAAGTAATAGGTTTGATATGTATATTCGAGGAACTTAATGAACATATTAGATAATTGTGTATTAAACATAAGTTCATGAAGTTTTTGTATTAGCCATACAATCGCTAATAGCGTAATAATTAATATGAACTGACCTTAATAAGATGTTGGACTGTATTTCTTTACGGTGTGATGGGGTGAAGTATGAATACCTAGTAGCTGGTAGTCCATCCTATTCCTGCACTAAAATTGCTAAACAAAGAGAATACAGCTAAATTTATATGAAAAGAGGTAACTTTTAAGCAATAAGTCGTCTCAATCTCGTACGCACCAGCTTTTCAGATGTAGGTTTAAGTTAGAAAGCTATTCCCGTCAAACGTTCAGGGGGAATTCTAACACTATTTAATATAGAAGATAAAGCATTAGATCGAGGAGGATATCACACCAATATCACATCAATATCGAATCAACATATACGTACTAATATTACTTGAAAATATAATGTGCTAGAATTTGCTACTCTGAATGTAAAATATTTCAGATGGAGAAAACAATGTGCTTCCTGTGATTTCACGGAAAACACATACGAACCAAAAATCTAGATAACGAAGCATGTGGGACTGCCCTTTCCGCAACATAAGGAACGAATGTCCGCAATAAAACGTGCTAAGATACAGGTGTAGGATCATGAGTCCGGCTTGATTTACAAAGAAGGTAAACCATGGTAAACGTTACAATTCTCTTCGCCTCCCCCCGAGAATAACTTGAGAACTTCTAGCCACTCAATCTGTATAAATACAAGTACCATTTTTTTCCATAAATATGTACTGTGTGCTTGCTCCATCTTCGACGAATTGGGAATTTAACAAAAATTAAATAAAGGATACAAGCAACGTGATGCGTTTGAACACATGAATAAAGCATCGAGAATAAAAATACTTCTATAGAATGTCACAATGAAAAGTAGAACTTTTATTTTAATTATGTTGATTGGAATAATAATGAGCAACATAGGAAAAATGTGATGATTTCCGCAAATAAATCATAATTAAAGCATTGTATTATTACAAGTGTGATAATGGCTCACTAAAGGGAAATGATGTGTGGAAAAAGCGTTGTTTTAGTGTATAATTGCTTATTGATGACTAGGTTTACCTACATCGCTGTAAAAGCAACAACATCGTAACTAAATTACGGCCGTGCAAAATAAATCCAGAGAAAATCAATAATGAAACATCTGATTTATATGGTCACATTTATTTGTTATTTGGGGTTTTCTTTGTTTTATTTTTCAGTAGATGCTACAAAAACACAAACGCTACTTTATTTTTAAAACTCAAGAGTAGTGCGAGCAGTATGTATAGTATTAGTCTTTGATTTTCATTTTCTATTTTTGGGGGTTACTAGAGTGTGGTTTAGGGGGCAAAGCCCCTAAACAGTAAAGTTTTAAAAGATCACAATGTGCCCATGTTACTCAACTTATTGCTTAGATGACGTACCGCCTAATTTATAATGAAAATTATATTAGTTCGTTTTGGGAGATTATCCCGGGCTTATGCGCGCGAACCGATCCCGTTACATTTCATTACATAATATAACTGAGTTGACATAGAGTACTTTTCTTCTATGTAAATGTTGGTATATCGCTTATTTAAAAACTGTTTTGAAGACAGGTTGCGAGTTCAATCAGAACGCCTATGAATTGGAAATTTACAAAATATAATGTGCCCATCTAAGCCACTGTGGTGCGGAGAATATATATATATATAAATATATATATATATATATATATATATATATATATATATATATATATATATATATATATATATATATATATATATATATTCAATAGTTTATAATATGTACATTTCTTTAGGGGTTAAGCATATATATATATATATATATACATATATATATATATATATATTACTATCTTTATATATATATATATATATATATATATAATTTTATTTTCTATAGGTAAAACGCCGGTTCAACTCGGACATTTGACTTTCAGAAAACACATATATGTGCCCTTTTACGACCATCGTAATAACCCAGGCCTGTCAACTAAGTTAAGTGTTTCTGGTGATTTCATTCATAGTTGGACTAAGAACCACTATCAATGAGGACCGGAACTGCTCGAAAGTCTTAATGCGCATGCATCCATCTATAATCAGAGTAAGTAATAAGAGCAAGCAGACTCCAGTCCATATGACGCTTAGAAATCATTGTTAACTTGTTCCTGCTATTGTGACTTGATTCCTCTGTCAAGAACACGGCTACCATGCTTAGGATTATTCATTCACTTTAAAATCATTGTAAACTTTACTGAATTCGAAACCTTTCATATTTGATTTACTTTAAAGTTTTAAAAAATCAGGACATCTAATTTATTTTGGGGGGAAATGATAGCAAATTATTCAAAAACAAAACAAAAAGCACGCTTTTATTTATTTCAATAAATGTTCTATTTAATTATTTTGAATTATTGATTTTGTTTTACTGTACTGAATTCGTAATTTTCATGTTTGATTTACTTGTTATGTTTGATTTACTTTTAAGTTAGAAAATTAAAAAAACATTATTTTTCAGAAATCAGAGCAACTCTTATCAAATTATTCAAGAACAAAGCAAAATGCAGCTAAAACTTATGATAATAAAATGTCCATATAAAGACTTAAACTGGCCAAGAATAGGAATGATTATTCTTCTTGTGTTTATAAACCAAGTGATATTTACATACGGTGTAATTGATACTAGTCTTTTCATTCGATGTAGACGGGTGATAATGAATTTACTTAAAGAATTAATATTTAATCAGACAAATTATTTTCTAAAGAAAGACAACGCCATTTTATTATTAAGTATTAATTTAATGTTTGCAGTCTAGCCTACGTAAATTCCATGAAATAATACATGTGTTCTAAGATGTGTAATAAAGTTATGCATACATTATATCCTGTGATTGTCAATAAATAAATACTGGAAATGTCATTAAAATTGGTTGATTTCCTGATTTTTTTATGAATTTTTATATGAAGGGAAGAGGCAAACTTTCTATAGTCTAACTGTTCGATATATCTCGTTTGTTACTTTGGAGTATGCTGTCATTACTTTACTAACGATGCTTGTGACTCCTTTCATTACTACAGAGAAAGGTGTTCATGCACACTTACATCAAACGCATATCTTAATATTATGGAACGTGTTTATTCTCAAGGGAACTTGAACTTGTAACAAGTCCACATACCGCGCCAATTACTACTTCGGCTACCTGCATATTTATCTCTGAAACATGTCCAAATAAAGTTCTTTTTTCAATTTTTAGAAATTTATGACACTTTATATTAAAAGATCGCCATAAAATTGATACTCGCGGGATTTACTTTTGTTCTCTAATGTTGTAAACTACGCTTTCTGAAGGGATACATTATACTGTTGCATATACAATCCTAGGTATGATATGCAGTTTTTAAAAAATATTCATATAGATAGTTATCTATATCGTATATCTGCTATATAATGAACACTGTTTTAATGCAATCGTCCTTCGATCTGTATTTTTCAGAATAAAAGCAGGTGCAGCATTAAGATAAGTCAGGTACATATCTACACACAGAACATTCAGAAAATTAATTTCAAAGAGTTTTCTTTCAAAACGACTTCAAACGTTATTGCCATGTAAACCTAAGGCAAATTATTTATCGTTTCCATTCTTAAATGCAAAATGTCTTCCTAAAATTGTTTATCAATCATTTTTTCTTTTAAATTTCAACGTTATACTTCTTCCATTCTACATTTTGGAAATGGTAATACAAATATCATATTATAACAGATAAAATCATATTCTAAACATATTAATTTACATTAGAACACAAAATGTTTGAGAAATGTACGAATAGACGTTATTACTGTTAATACATTATTTATTATGTCTTATACTTTTGAAGTTCACACGGGTATAAAGAGTATTTAGAATCGGACGTTTTAACAGTGTCGTTAGTTTTATAATCATCTAAAATATTACTTATTTTAATCAGTTTAGTCAAAGATACACTACGTTTTATTTGTCATAGAAATGAATTACCTTTCTTTACGGATGACTCGAATAACCTATACTTGTTATTCATATGTATAGAGAGAATACTTAACTAGAAGTAAAACTAGAGGATAAGTTCGAACATATACAAACGAAGAGTGTTTAAAAATTTACAAACAAGCCTGAGTGGAGACTTTGTAATTGCTGGTTTGATATTACTACACTGAACTACAGTTCTAAAAGGCTTGGAAACTCTTAGAAGATGATAGTTTAAATAGAATGTGCATAAATGAATTATCCAATGTTAAAGAATTAAATAATTAAAAGGGTTGTTTTAGGACATTTTGAATCAAGAGAATATTAGTCATATATCTTAATATATATTCAGTGTCTTGTTTTTATCATTGAATATCCTCTATGATATGTTTAGCAATGGCAACGAACATTCTTGCTTCTCCTTACGTTACGACATGCTTAACCACTTTACTCATGCATTATTGGCACTGAATATTTGCGAAATCGATGTATTATTAACAACAGCTTTAGTACAACGATAATAAATAATTTACATTGATATATGCATTATTATCGCCAGTTATACTCTGTTCTTACTTGGAATAACGTTATATCGACTTGAGAAATTAATCGAGTGACAGTTGGGCCGCTTTTATGTTGTAAAAAACAGTTATCTCGTATTCGACCCGCGTAGTTGTCAAAATAGTTGTCGAAGAAGATTAACATGTACTTTCGTGAGCACTAAAGTAAATCCAACCTAAAACATAGTGCTATCAACAAACCTCAGTCAATATGGAATTCTACCAGTAATTTCACAGAAATTTAAGACGAAATAAAACGTCATATATGTTTCAAAAACATTGTCGTCAGCGGAAAAACATAAAGCCAAATAGAAAAGAAGTTATTGGTATTTTGCAGGTAACAATTCCATTAAATTGTAATGATAGTAATTGTTACTTACAAATACCCTTTTGACAATATTCGGTTATTTGAAGCGGTGTTCTAATACATTTTTAATCAGTTACAACCTCGATCTACACTGTGTGACTATACTTTTTATATTAGTTATACACCATGGGAGAAATAGACATACGTATAGTTTTACGGTACTTACAACTTGTTGCAAACAACTTGAAGACATTGGGATTGCCTCTAGAGACACTGAGAATGAAAACATGTTTTGTGGAAAACAATGAGAACATTATAAGTCATGATAGCAAATGTAATCTCAAAGAGACCATGCCATCGTATTAAACTAGATGATATACAATATATATACTTGCTTACCCGTGTCCCGAGGCTGCCCCAGTTGTATACCTCAGGAGATTCATTGTAAAATGTGTAACTCTTGAATTATTTAGTGCTTATGATTGATCAGCGCAACAAAATACACCACGATGTTAATGTAAAACAGCAACTGAAACAATTAAAACAATACGTTATGTAATAACACTCTTGCGATTGTTTGCTGTGACAATCTTTCCATTGACATGCACACGCATGTTTGTAGATAATGTTAGAGCTGTGATGTACTGTTACAAAGATGACAATTTAATGCAGGCATTGAGCTCATTAGAGCGACTACAACGTGGAACAATAGAAAAGGATTGTCAGAAATGTGCTTGAATTTTTTGTCAGAAGTCTCTTTTTCTTTAGTTGTATAATACTATCCCGAACAGTTGATGGTTGCTTATGCGGGTGGTATACAAAAGTCCTTTTGGATGAGACACTGCACATGCGCAGAGTGTAAAAGCAGTGTCAAATAAAAAAACCAGCAAGTATCGGTATACTTCTAGTATCTTGTAGTTTGTAAATAAATCAGCTCCTCTAATAAAAATATTTAAATGTAATCCAAAGATATGCGTAAATGTTTCCAAGTTCAGTGAAGGTAAAATCTTTATTGACTGATGTAATTTTTTATCCCAATACGGTGTGCCTTTTTTGTTGTAGATTGAATTTACTAACAATAAAAAATAATAGTGCTTTTTAATGCATTGAAAATCAATTACCTTGGGAAATAAATAAATTGCCGCAGTCTAAAAGGAGTTCTTCTTCATTGAGAGAGGAGAGAAAATAATAAGTTAAGTATTTCACTGACTGAGAAGAGAAGAGATAATTAACAGATACTACACTATTATACTTTAAGGATATTTTGAAATGTAAAAAAGAATAAGTCCAAATAAACCGAATATAATTAATTGTTTTGCTTATTGTAGTAAGTAGATAATACAACGAAGAGAGATATTTACGGAGGTTAAAATCCATCTACATGAAAATTTCCGCATTCACTAAGGAAGAGAGTTTTATTATAATAAGTCAACAAATAAATAAAGATATTCGGTAAGTACGGATGTTCAAAATTAAAACAATGTACCTGTTTTATATGATTTTTATTACTGGATAGCGTCGTGAAAAAAGGCTATAATGACCCTCCAACAGATTATTCTGAGCAATTCGTTGTTTCATTTTTAATAGAACGAGCTTATTAAATGATGTTAGTTGTTTTTAGGGCTTAAAAGTATAAGTAATAAAAAGTAATATTACGTGTAATAATCGAAGAATCGCAACTGTAATGAATTTTCTCGGGGAGATTGATATGTATGTGAAGCCATTTTGAATCAATGTACGAAGGAAATTATCCAGTTCGTTACTGTAAACCGGGCATTCCGGAGTTAGTTTAAATGTATGTTTAATAACGACGTGGAATAAATAAGTAGATGTAATACGATATTCTGTAATTTTGAAAGAATGTAATGGAGCAGGTATTAATTAATTTTTAAATGTTGTATATTGTGTATGAAATTAGTAGAAGAATGAAATAAAATATTTGCGGTGATGATTCTAAAAATTATCCAATGTAATTTATTTACCGGCGTTAAGTGGGAAAGGAGGAGTAGATGAAGATTAAAAAGACAAGTTTTTTCAACCATTTGTATGAAGTATGTTTTTCTGAGAGTCTATGATTGCGGTCGGAGAGTAACCATTTTTTTACATGTTGAAAATAGTCAAATAATTCTTGAAACACGCTCGAATAAATGAGGTGAACATAGTAGTGAGTTTAGTAGTCTATGATGCATCTGATTGTTTTATTACCCTCGCCAAAGGTACGAGGGAAACCATCTTCACTTTAGATATATAGATAGTAGCAAAAATAAAATAAAATTGTAAACAATTAAAAATATATATTTTTCAATGCATGATGGTTGATTCATTCATAAATATTTTCTACTCCCAGTAACATCACACAATAAAGTACTAAGATATTGTTAAACCAACACTCTAGAATATATCACATGTATATAATGATAAATGTTGTGTACTGGTCAAACATAGAGTGTAATATGGAAAAATATGATTAGATCTAGCCATGATTGTACGCTGTTGGCAGAATATCTTACAATAAAACTCAAACCGTAACCCAAAACTAGTTGACCACGACTTATTAAACGTATTCTATGTTTCAGAGGGCTTCGTTTCGTGCTTGAAAAAATAATTCCGACATTTATCAGAGTCTTGAACAAGTATTTCCGCTGTAAGGAGCAACATACGAGTCTTAGTTCTGATCTGATTGTCCTATCTGTTTTTACGTTGCCCTTGTGATTCTGATATAATTTACTTACATATATAGAGCCTAGAAGCTGACGAATATGTTTAAACACATTTAATCTCTATTTTTCGAACAACGGTCTTTATGGATGTGATTATATTAAGCTTACATCTGAGATATGCATTTTCCGTATATCTCCCTGAGTTACTCCAAGGATTGTTCTTAAACTTTTCATTTTAAATAAATCATGCTATGCCAGAATAGTCCATATTTCACTTACATATAGCGCAATAGGAACTATCAAATCATTGTAAAATCTTCACTTCAGAAGAATTTAAATGTTTTTCTCCATATTTTTCTTGAAGATGTCCAAATTTAGAAGTTGCTATTCCTGTTCTTCTGCTAATGTCTGAGTAGGATCCGGGAACTACTGAGCAAAAAACACACAACATTCTCGGTTTCATCAACGGTGTTATTGTCTACAGAGATATCACTTGAATACGAGAAAAAGATTTTGCATTTACCTAGCTTAAATTACATTATCTATTTCTCGCAAGAACCTTCATGTTCGAGATTAAATATCGTTTGTCATAGGGCAGACAAGAGATTATTTATCTGGTACCAGTTTATAATTTTTCAAAGTTGCCAAAACTTGCAACATTGTAAAAGAAAACACTGGAACAATTAATATTTTGCAGGAATTGTTCTCGAAATACGGTATTTCGGACGTATTTTTGAACACCAGGTAGTACTGCAGACTTGCAGACTGAGTTTTTTGTCAGACTCAAAACAATACGACCGAGAAGCACAATCATTTAGCCTAGATCCCAATAGCGTCCATCTTAACCAGAGAAACACATAGCTCGAAGCCATTGCCAGCTCTTAGAAAAACATCGTTATTCCATACTCAGAGGGCCAGGTTTCCTCATCCCATTCCCATTTTCTGGAATTATTTCCCTCTGGGCGGAAATCTTAGATTTCAATCTTTCTCACTAGTCATCGTTCAATAATTCAGAGGTTGAGGTATGCACGAGATATAACTGAATTACAGTATATACACAGTGGGCTTATCATGGAGCCCATCTAACAACATTCCTTTTTTGTCTCATCATGGGACCCTGTTTTCATGATGCACTTATATAATTTCAAAGAGAAGTAAGAGTGTGTGTGGCCCAAAATACAAAATGAGAAATAGTTTAAAATTACTATGTACCCCCATTTCTCTGGCCGATCATCTATTACCTGACACGTCTGCTATTCGCATGCACCACTAAAACATTGAGCCTGATGCATGTTTACAGAATGCATGAACGCCAACAATAAACATTTTACAATGTTTTAAATCGATTAAAATGCTATGTAATTTGTTAAATTACAATTTGTGAAAGTACAAAACATATTTATATATTGACATATTTATATATTGACAAATTAACAATAGTATTTATAATATTTTGAGTGAAATATTCTGTTGTGTCTTTGATTTAAAAGTAAACAGTATTCGCTTGTACTATGTTAAAAATGACAGGCTAAATCGAATTTTTTAAGATGTGTTTGTTTCATGCCAGTGTATGTACTCGTATGGCAGTGTATTCAGTAGTCTTTCTAAATAACGGGTTTATATGAACTAACTTTTTTATTTAGTGTGAGATTGTATATGTGAACCTGTCTGTGATCTCAGTAAAAAGTGTAGACATTGTATGTACGTTGCCTTTGTCTGTGTAGGAATATATGTGAAAGTAAGTTAAGAGTAGTCAATTTGTCATAGATGTAAAGAGGATAAGAGTGTAATTGCTTTTTGTCACCCTGTCTTCCATTCTATCTGTCCGGAGATGTTAGAAATTATGGATAGTTATACTAGGTTACCAGATCAAAGTGTGAATTTGCCTTTTTGACGGGGAGAACTGATTTATATCAGCAGACGTAGTAAACAGCACACCACGTTATTTTCCTATTTTGTAAGATTTAGGTCTGGAGCCGTTTTTTTTACGGATAATATAATTGATTTTGTAAATTCTTTTTAGGGCGTGGTATATTTATTTTATGCAGTTAGTCAGTAAATATATAGGATTGGAAGACATGTCAATAGTATAAATGTCAAACTATTAAACAAATGAACTAGTCTAAAGTAGAATTCACAATCAAATAGTGCAATTATTGGGTAAGGGGATTACAATTGCTGTGAAATTTACAACATTGTCTGGACAAAATAAGTAATTTAACAGTTTGTGCGTTTCTATGAAAAGTGCTAACTTGCCACAGTCTGTCTGATTTAATTAGTGATTTGAGCTAGGGAAAAGACCAAAACGAAGACTTGAAACCCTGCACCAAACAAACAAAGGAAAACAAAAATACTAATATTGCTATTAGCAAGGTGGACTGTCAGGACAGTGTGCCATTGACTATATGATTATTTAATACAGGACAATGCCCCCAGATAAAAAAACAGCTATCGTCTACAGGGAGCTCAAAAGACGCAATATCGATGTAGCTGTTCTACAGGAAAGAAGACTCATATAAAGCGGTAGCGTCAGAAAACAGAACTACACGTTTTTTTCTGGCATAAGAAACCACAACTCCATGGCGTTGGATTCGAAGTGAAAGAATCTTCTACTAAACACTGTAGAACAACCATCCAGTGACATTAACATAATATTGTTTATTCGCTTATCAGCCTCCTCAGACCCAGTTAACATACTGAGCATTAACGCTCCCACGAGACAAAAGACTAATTCTAGTAGCATAGTGACACCACCATCAAATACACCCGTGTCACGGATAAATTGTATCTGCTCGGTGACTTAAATGTACGAGTGGGTTTAGACCATGACTCTTTGCCCAACTGCTTTTGTCACGTTGTTCCCGGCAGGCTGAACGAGAATGGGCAGAGACTCCTTGAGTTGTACTCCTACCACAACTTATGCATAACCAACACATTATTCTCACCAAGTCAAATCATCGTGTATCCTGGCGACACCAAAGATGGCGTCACTGGCACCAGCTTGACCTTGTCATGACACGGAGACCCTCACCGAACTGCATTTTCAACACATGTAGCTACCACAGTTCTGACTGTGACACCAACCACTTCATCGGTGGCATTAAGTTCGTCTGCAGTCAGTTGATCCATCGTACCAGGTAGAAAATACCTTCCTCGTATTAACACTGGCATAACGCAAGACCTATGCAAGTTGTTCGACAACACCATCTGAGACGCCTTTAAAGACTGTCCTACTGAAAATGCTTTAGAGAGGTTGTTTCACATACGTGGTGCAATCTACAACTCTGCAGTGACCACCTTTGGCAGGAAACAGAGGATAAACCCAGAAATATTAGAGCGTAGCAGACAGATGGATATGTTGGCTGAGAACTACCAAAGACTTTACGCGGTGGAAACGTTGTCATAGACGCATATGCTGAGACCACCATCAACCTCTTTAAAGACTTTTCATGTGGACATGCAGGGCATCGTACAGTACGATGGTTCTTCCTCGAACCCCTTCCCAATCAAGAGCGGGGTTAAACAGGGGTGCGTTCTCGCCCCGACACTCTTTAGCATTTTCTTTTCTCTGCTGTTGTCTTACGCCTTCGACATGTCGGTAAATGGAGTTTACCTTCATACCAGAAGCAGTGGCAGCCTCTTCAACCTTACCCGTCTTCGAGCTAAGACTAAAGTGAAGGAGGTATTTATACGCACGATACTCTTCGCTGATGATGTAGAACTGACGGCACACTCTTAACAGGCATTGCAGCGACTCATAAACTGCTTCGCGCACGTATGCAGAGAGTTTGGCATGATCATCAGCCTAAAAAAGACAAACATCCTCAGACAAGATGTTAGCAGTAGCCCACACATTACCATTGGCGGATACACCCTCTACGTTGTCAGGGACTTTACCTACCTCGGCTCCACTATCTCAAGCTATCTCTCCCTGAAGGCAGAACTCCACAAACGTATCCACAAGGCGGCAACAGGCATTGCTCGCTTGACGAAAAGCGTATGGAATAATAAGATGCTGCCCACCAATACCAAGATTAAGGACTTGTTTATTAAAAATATCAGTGACTGTATTTTATCACTGTCTCTTTCTATTTGATGTGCGTAATTGTTTTATCCCCTCTTTTGTTGTATCTATCTCGATCTCTGTCTCTCATTTTGTCGCAGCGAATGAGATTTTTAGAACAGTTAGTTTTTACGACTCTGGGGTGGTATACGGAGGTGTAATTGTTCTTTTCAAAGCTAAAATGAATAAGGAAATTATAAGTTTCTATATATAAAATCATTAGTACACCCCATTATACAAGCGTTCGATTTCAGCCAGATAATTAATTCTCTGGAATTAATTTATGATGCCTAAACCCCGACTAGTAACCATTCAAGTCTACGGATGGGATTAACCACTTTATTGAAGAGGATGTGCCTATCATTTCCCTAGGAGCTGGGTCATCGGGTACAGGACGTTAACATCCTTTCCAAAGACGACACCACGGCACAAACTTAAACTTCTCTGTCAAGCGATGGATATACAATTGTGTCTAGAACGTTACGTTACAACCCAGGAAAAATCTACGGACAAAACCAGGATCCTTAACTAGACGAGCACAGTCACATTTGATGACGAAAACTTATTCTATGAAAAGGACACAGTCGAGTACCCAAGAAGCATCAATGAAGAAAAAAACACGCAGATATGCAAAGGACAACCACATAGACTGGAAACACTCCCTGCAAGCATTACAAGAAAAATTAACAGACACTGTAAACCCCAGAAAGCTAATGTAGGCGACCATTTTATTCTGCTTTTATTTACTCTGCAAAACTTTGTAGGTTTAAATAATGTATAAAAAATATTGGTAGATAGTGCTTCTTGTTTAACACGTCTGCTACTAAAAAATAGACAAAATGGCAAGCACAAATTCAACCCCATTAAACATAGTTCTATAAGGTTAGAGATAAAACATCCTAATCTTTACTGAGGAACCGTCCGACAAAAGGCCATGGTGATCAGCTATGAAAAAGAAAGAGCAGATCTAATAGAGCAGAGATCCGAAACAGGCCTTTAAGAAAAAAGAAGCAACTTTTAAAATAACTCGAGGAAGTAGATTAGCCGATGGATAAAGACACCCAAACAAGAACCCTTAAACAGGATGCATAGTGAAAATTAGACGTAGATCGATAGGGGCGCTGATCGACATCAAGTCGGTGGTCGTGCTCTTAAAAAAGATCAGTTTTTGAGAAGTTAAACACGAATATAAAGAACCAAGGGATTCTAAACTAACAGTTACTCAAGCAGACTGGAAAATATGGTACTTAATAGCATGGTCTATTTACCCGTTAAGTGAGAAAACTAAAAGCTTCGTCGAAGTTATATATCACTCCAAACTTGATATTAGGTGCATACTAGTGAAAAAGGAATCGAACCTAAATAACCTTTCTAACTAACCAATTAAATGAACGAGGGGGGAATATACAACTTGATAGTAATACCAGTGGTAAAATCGACAAATCTTCAAGAGGAAACCTGAGGGCGGCGCGATGCATCGCCATATCGTACACTTTCAGGCTGTCAGATCAGATTCTGACTAACTGCCGAGAAGGAATACACCCCGTCGGTACAAACCCCTGGCCTCCAAAAATAAAACCTGTGATACAGGCAGTTTAGGTGTCTCCTCTCTTACCTATACCACAGATGCCAGTAGGCCGTTGGGGCCTCAGTTACACTGTTACCTTTCGACCGAACTAAGACTACACAAATGATATCGTTCTGCTAAGAAAAAATACAACATCATGATTTTGATAATTAGAGCAAATGTCATAAAAACATGAACGATTATGGTACAACAAAAGTGACCCTTTTGGGGCAGCTAGGGTTCTTCACATTTAAGAGCCTTGCACCAGGGTTCAATTGTTTTCGGGGGAGACACGTAAATTCGAAAACACTGCACTTCAAATGACTGCCCGCGTGAGAAGACCATCAGGCAGTGTAAAAGCAATCAGGTTGACATGTGCATCGGATAGGTGCGAGATCAAATCACCTGTTACTAGGACTCGGGAATTAAAACTATTCGTGACTATATTTTCTTCTCTGTCCCTTTCTATTTGATATATATACTAAATTTCTCTTCTTTATTGTCTCTCTCAAACTCTCTCCCTCACTCTCTCGTTTTGGTTGCAGCGAGGGGAACTTTTGAAAAGTTGCAATTTCGATTTCGTCCACGACGAGTTGTGACGCTGGGCAACTCGACTTTCGTGTTTTAATAATCTTTCCTTGTGAAAAGTAAATTAAATATTTGTTTCATATATAAACATGTGTTGGTCGCCCCTGTTGTAAAAGCATTCGATTCCAACAAGACAAAGGTTCTCTAAGCCCAAACAGTAATTCTCTTGAATTAATTAATGACACTCAATGACGCAGCATAGCACACGTCAAGACTACGGACGGGTTTAACCTATTCATTGAAGCGGATGTGTCTATCGTTTCTTCGTGATTGGGGTGGTACCGTGCCAGGACGTTAACAGCTCTTCCAAATACGTTCCCACGGCGCGGACAATCAAGTTACACTCCCCCGGTAAGCGATATTATTACAGCCGGGTAATCCTCAAAAATGGCAGTAATGTACATTACATAATTGGAAAAATGAATTCCGACAATATAGACACCAACCAGATACAGTTTGCTTTCACTTCTACTAACGTCTGTGATGTTAAACATACGGCATCATTTTATTATGTCTAGCCTCCCAGTCATCGAATGAAGACAATTAAAGGAAAATTAAAGAAAATAGCAAACTCAATGATTAGTGTTTTATAAGTAAGGCCGTCATAAATTACATGCATTTCTGTAACTCGTGATTTTTTAGTCTCAAATTATCCTATTTATATAAGGAAAAGCATTAGAAAAACTTACATTGTCGCAAGTCAGACTACTAGCGCCGTCTGAAATTAATTCGGAAAGAAATCGTTCACTGTAAATTAAAAATGTACTCATTGCTGTGTTTTCATGTAATCAGAAATAAGAACAATTATTTATACTAGCCAAAATAGCCTCTCTACGGTCGTCTATTTTTGCTAGACCGTCGCGTCAGAAATGAACGCTCACCTGTAAACCGATGGAGCCCCAGTCATATTTCTTGGGCATTGATTTTCTTTGTTTCGGACCAAGAATATTTTTAGTTAAAAAAAAAGAAAAAAAAATTTGGACCCCATCCCAATCTTTTTTTAACCTTTCCCCATACATAGAAATATTTGTAGTTAAGAGAAGAAAAAAAATTTGTTGTCCCCGCCAATTTTTTTTTACCCTCCCCATACATAATATTTTTCTTTTAAAAAAAAATGTTTACCCCCCCCCCACGTCAAAATTTTACCCTCCCCCATGAATACTAATATTTTCAGTTAAAAAAATAAAAAATAAAAAATGTTAACCCCGTCCCACCCCCGAATTGTGTTTTTACCCTTCCCCATAAATACTAATCATTTCAGTTAAAAAATTTTTTTTTTTAAAAGTGTTACCCCCCAAAATTATTTTTTACCCTTCCCCATGAATAGTAATATGTTCAGTTATAAAAAGAAAAAAAATGTTTACCCCCCCCCCAAAAAAAAACAAAATGTTTTTACCCTTATCCCATGAATAGTAATATTTTCAGTTAGAAAAAGAAAAGAAAAAAAAACATTTGTACACCCCCCTCACCCCCCAACATTTTGTTACCCTCCCCCATACGTAGAAAAAAAATGTTATCCTCCCCCATTCATAGTTTTAAAAAGAAAAGAAAATTAGGAGGCGCCTCGGTTATATCAAAAAACTCATGTTTAAATATGCTATTGAAGGCGCCTACGTCATATCAAAGAACCAGTTTTGTTATACTTCCAAAATGGTTACCCATTTAGTAATGGCCAAGATATTTGTTGCTTAACTACAATTTACAATTAAACACATTGTCTTATCAACGTAATGAAAATAAAGAATGATAATGTGGAAAAATCCTCTCACAATGACGTCACTTCCGGACGGACCAGAAGGATGAGTCAGCAATTTATTTTTGCAAAAATTGTCACCAATTTACTAATGGCTGGGATATGCCTTGCTAAACTTTAATTTACAGTAGAACACATTGTCTTAACAACGTAATCAAAATAAAGAATAATAATGTGATTAAAAATCCTCTCAAAATGACGTCACTTTCGAAAAAAAGACTTTGCAATTTTAACAGTACTTGCCATTGAAAGTATGGTTTAGAAAACCCGTTGGTTTATGAAGAAAATACCTTTAATCAATTGTATGAATACTTTTTATTAATATCACCGTATCGGAAAATATTGTAAATACATATGTAATTTTGATAATAGCAGTTATAAGTGTATATTTGTAAATATGAATTCAATTGAAGGTTAAAAGAAATGAATCATGTAAATGGCACAACCCGTCTACTGTATGAACGACTTTTTGTTACAGTATATAAGGAAGTTGAAAAAGTATTAGTGTTAGTAAGATTCTTGACACGTTTTCCGTTCTAACTGCAGCCTCGTCTTGAAATTACGTTCTTCTTTGTTTATATGTTATCTAATTATCTAATGCTATTTAATGTTATCTAATCTAAGTTAATTGATTAATAGTTTTCTTAATTCTAAAGGTATACTAATATTATGAACGCTGGCTGACTTAGTAAATAGTCATACGTATTTTTTGGAGTTTCGGCTTCAGACAGACAGATACATAAACTCCATTATTAATAGATATGAAAAATTAAATTACTGACGGAATTATATATTTTATGTGCAAACACTGGCGAAGCAAAATATTTCCCTCAATATGATGGAAAGTGTACAGTAATATGTAATATTTATTAAATTAATGTTCGATAATTCTATATTGATATTATATGTAAATAAATTTCATATTTAGAATAACGTGTGTTAATTATAACACATGAGATCTATTACAATGTGTTAATGGTCAAGTCACATCTTTATTGAAGCACTTCTATTTAGACATTTGTATGATGTGTGTATGCACGTTACTTGTGGGCATTTGCAAAAATACAGTGAAAGAGGGAAGGCATCGTATGTTTACTATTCGAATACGAAAGGATAGTTTGGGAAATGGGGGCAGGGATCGTGTTATTATAATCACATTGATATTTTAGGAGAAATAGTATGAAGTATAAAGTGGATCTTTCCGAAGGCAAAATAAAAAGAACCTGCGATAAAGATGATGAATCGAAAAACCATGCGAGACGCCTATCTGTTTTAAATATTTATAAAATTCTAACAGATCTGTAAAATTATAAAAAATGAAATGAAACTTAAAGAAAATAAGTTCTTACTTATAAAAATATCCGAAGATCATATATCTTCATATTTAAAAGCTATTGATGAGAATCCACAACTCATTTCATCACGAGACGTTTGTTGAAGTTAAACGGAAACTTGTGTACTTATTATCTTTCTTTTTATCTTGGTTTGTTTACATTACTTCAATAGCATTAAAATACAAATATATCGGTTATCATGTATATCTTATCATTCGCAAATGTTTGTCTTATCCTTTGAAACCACTTATCTTAAAATCATATGAATGTAAGGCTATCCAGTTAAAAAATTATTAACATCTAATTACATTTTTTATATTTACAAAGACATATAAATTATTGAATATATATATATATATATATATATATATATATATATATATATATGAATACATACTTCAGTATTAATAAGAACACTAGACGTCAACATTTGTTATATTTGTAATATCCATTATATATATATTTAACTAGCAGAGTAATTAAGCATTGCGTGGAGTTCTAATTCACATAAAGTGCGTAGATTATAGAATACTATAAACGTAAAACGAAACAATCAGCATGCGTGGAGTTCTAATTCACATAAAGTGCGTAGATTATAGAATACTATAAACGTAAAACGAAACAATCAGCATGCGTGGAGTTCTAATTCACATAAAGTGCGTAGATTATAGAATACTATAAACGTAAAACGAAACAATCAGCATGCGTGGAGTTCTAATTCACATAAAGTGCGTAGATTATAGAATACTATAAACGTAAAACGAAACAATCAGCATGCGTGGAATTCTAATTCACATAAAGTGCGTAGATTATAGAATACTATAAACGTAAAACGAAACAATCAGCATTGCGTGGAGTTCTAATTCACATAAAGTGCGTAGATTATAGAATACTATAAACGTAAAACGAAACAATCAGCATGCGTGGAGTTCTAATTCTACATAAAATGCGTAGATTATAGAATACTATAAACGTAAAACGAAACAATCAGCATAATATAGTAAGTTTAAATGGTTAATGTATTTTAGCAGAAAATATGTGGTGTGAGGTTTGAACTAATAACCTTTGCCTTTTATACGGCGTTTTAACCAATCCAGCCACTGAATCAAGTATATCTCCCTCTCTCACACATACAGTCGAATGTTGCTTAAATGCAGAACAGACAGTATTCTTTCTGTCTCCGTTTCTTATATCTTTACTTTTAAGTGAAGATATTTAAAATATTAAAAGTAAAAATCAATAAAATAATACGAAAATCCGCTTTTTTATTGATTATCAAAAAATGCTGCATTTTGACAGTAAATTAGTTGCACTCAATACAGTTTTATTTTTAAAGTGCACATGTTGTATTCGGCCCTAACTTTATCAGTTTGTTTAATTATTGATTCACAAAGTGTAATGACTATTTCAAAATATAGTGTCTTGGGAACGAAGACAGCTTTAAGTATCTTTAAAAATAATGTGTAAGTCACATGAGTGTTTAGTTGGACTCTACAAGGTGGATTCGAACAAGCGAATTCCCGCTTCAGGGCAGAAAGTGTTAACCGTTGAGCTACGAATCGACATATAAATAAGGAAGAAAAGATAAAATCACTGTCATTACTATTATTAACTATCGTTAAATATGTAAGAGGTTATCTTTTGAAAGTTTCCCATTGGCCATAAGTACAGTGGATAGATAAATGTAGCATTGTAAAAGCTTCACCCTTTTCCTCTATTTATGACTAATCAAAAATAAGCTACAGATCCGGCTTAAATATCAAAATCAATAGAGTCAATTAAAAAAAAAATTTTTTTAACAACACGGACCAATAACTGGTATATAGGCATTTTATTCACCTTGTAGTAAGAGGCTATTAAGCGTACGACGAAAATGACGTTACTATCAAGTAACATTTGTCAGCGTACTTTATTGCTTAATAAGACACCACAGCCTTATTATTGCTTATGTATTGCTATGTAAGATATAACTGCGTTATACAACAAACTATAGAATCGATATATATGTTGATGCGTAAATTCAGCTCGTTAACATATAAATTTAAAATACTTTTGTTGTAATATGTGTTTCGTCACTGTAAGGGGATACAACTTAATATATTGGTTTTCATATTAAATGAGCACACCTGTTTAATAAATGTGCAATTATTTTTGTTTGTAAGTATTATTTAATCATAATATATTCTATCCATTATTGATTAGAAAAAGAGTGTAATTAGATAATGTTGTTTAATTGTGTGTAGTATCTCATTAGATAGATTACTCTATGAATTACTATAGGTATAGACACTATTGGTTCATTAATATTTAAATTGGTTACTCTATAGTCAATAGCATTATGTTGAATATAAATAGTAATTATATTAGTATAGCGTTACCGAAAACGCACACTGTAGAGAGATTGTGGGAACATTTTAGAATATGAATAATATAGGTAAGATATTAAGTGTAGCACGCAAAACTTCAGAGTAGAGAATAACACTTTCTTTTGTAATTAATAACTATAGATATTTAACTAACGATGACATTTAAACTAAAAGCCTTTTCTGTATTAGCATATACTTTTATTTTTTATCATTAAAGAACTTTATTATTTAACTTATTTCTTAAATATTTAAATGTATTTCAGTGACACAATCGTACGAAAATGAGCGGCACAATGTATTTTACCAAGTTAAAATATTTAATCATTTCTTAGTATGTGATGCATTGATAATACATATCTGTTTCCCAAAAGAGAGTTTACAACTATATATATAGATATATATATATATATATATTTAAAAATTAAAATACATCATATTAAAAAGTAATACCATTCTTTTTCTTAATAATAATGTATTGAACACAAAATTTTGTCTACAAGTTGCATATTTCCTAGCTGTTTAAAGTGGACTGCCGCACCGTTCCATAATGTTGGACGACTTTTAAGAATTATAGTCAGTACAAGCGACGGCTATTTTTGCACATACGTCATAAAAAGGAAAGTATGAGGTAGATTTTGTATAGATGTTCATGTCATGGGACTTGTTGTTCTGCGTGGTAGCAACTAATTCTGGCTAAGGTTCTTCTTGTCTAAAAAAACCTGATCATCCCTTGTTCAAATGGGGGTTCGACTGTTGAGATGTTTCTTGGTTTTTGTATACGATTTACCTTGAGGCTTGGCAGGGCATCACTTTATGCAGAGTAGCGTAGATCAATATTCCGTTCTTTCTTCATAGTCGCTATTTGACAGCCACCTCTCTCGCCAAAGTCTACATCACCTTGCTGAACATTTCAGCACCTTACTTGCAGCGTTTCAACAAATGTATTTGTCGGATCGCCTGCTATGATATTTTATAGTAACCTCTGCTTCCGCATCTCCGTCGCAATTATTTAGCTCATCCCAGGACCTTCAAGATATTCAAATGCACTGAGCTGAAGCTAAGATTTAGTTAGTTTCCGGTAATTCATAGTCTCCAACACTCGAACTCACCAAACATCTCTCGTTGCACTTTTCCGCTATTAATATTTTTGAAACGAAATAATATAAAAATAATTATCAAATTTATTCCGAACACCATGTATTAGTACTTTGTTAACGTCTTTGTCAGTGACACATGACTGAATTAACCGTCGGACGATGCTGGCTTAAGTTATTTTATGTAGGTATTGCTTAGTTATGTTATGTCTCTTATTTATGTAGGCATCATCATCATCATCATTATTATTATTATTATTATTATTATTATTATTATTATCATTGTTATTATTATTATTATTATCATTATTATTATTATTTCATTATTAATCATATTTTATTATTTTTTTAATTCTATTTTCTGATCGTTGTAGTGTATGATTTTAGATATATAGGTACACTGTTGTATGTTTTCCGAGTATCGCCACACCTGTTATAGTTGTTCGTTACTGAAATTTCGTGCGCGATGAACGTATGAAAACGAACAAAGTATATTATTCATGATATTCAATCAATTTACTCTATAAAACATCATATGTTGCCAGGTACATTTGTTGTATCATAAATTCCTTGAACCCGGCAATAAACGTTACTTTGTTAAAACAGACCTGCAGGCATATTCCCATGAATGGGATTTGCATGCCTTGTTTATACTCAATTATTAATTTTACTTACCGGCATCTCTATGTGTATCTAACATCACCTTGCTCTGCAAATTAGAGGTTTTAATATCTTTCATCTTTATTGTGCTATCTAACACTCGTTACATATGTACTTATGTATCTTCCTTTTCATTCTGAGAGATTCGTTTAATTTCATATAAAGTCTAACAAATATACAGATTACCGGCTTTCTTAGCAGATGAATTCCTGAGAAAACTTCCATTTTATAAATTTCGAAATGTAATGTTATTTTATTATATCTTTCGCAGCAGCTACCTCAATACTTCTTCTTAATGAAGGCATACATGTGTTAGTATATTTAAAGTCGAGTAGTTTCTTTTTAAATCATCCACGTAGAAATGGGGTACTTCCAAATCAGAAAAAAAAATGAATCATAGAAGGGCAACTATGAACGGTTGCCGTTTTTTTTATATTATTTAAGAGCTCTATTGATACTTTTTCTCCTTCTACTTTACCCATAACTCTTATTTAGAAATGAAAAGTGGTCACCCTCTATTATATGCATGTCTAAAAGTTTTAATATACTGAAAAACGTTTTATTTCTTGTTCTGACTTATTACTTAATCATAATCATATTACTTTAGAAAAACCATTTTTTTTTAAATAGTTCACCCCAAACAAGGCAGGCCGCCACTGTAGACGTAAGGGGCTACTGAGAAAAAGAAAAGGGGAGATGGTAGGGGGTGGTCAACCTAGATTGGGATCAGCGCAGCGAGGTGTCTGTTTACATTAGTTTTAAATTTCTGCATGTCTGTACTGTTGGGGAAACAGGGGGCAGGGAGGGGGTTCCAGAGGCCAGCAATACGAGGAAAGAAGCTATTTGAGTAGAAGGCTCTCCGACATCTGGGGACCTCCACAGTGAATGAATGAGATTTAGTTGATTGTCGAGTTAGTCTAGTGAATTTACGTCGAGGGGGCACCAGAGTAGCCAATTCATCGGAGCATAATCCATTGAAGTATTTGTAAAACAAGCACAAGGATGCTACATTGCGGCGTTGGGACAGAGGCTGGAGCTTGGCTGACAGTAAGGGACCTATTAGGTTGGCGATTCTTGTTTGGACCTTGTCAAGGAGGGAGAGACTAGTAGATGATGCACCAGCCCAGATGTGACAACAATACTCCATGCATGGGCGGATGGGGGCTTTGTAGAGTAACAGGATAATGTCAGGTGTGAGGAGTTTACTAGCACGGTAGAGGGAGCCAACCTGCCTTGCGGCAGCCTTGGCAATATCTTCAATGTATTTGTTTCAATTCCTGTTACCTGTGAAGGTTAGGGCGAGGAGTTTGAATGAGGAACTCTCAGGTAGGGTGTTATTTGCCATGACAATCGGTGGTTGAAAAGGTTCCTTGTAGTTATTGAAGGAAAAGAGTTTTGTTTTTGCGGCATTAAAAGTTACCAACCATTTATGACCCCAATCCACTACAGCCTGGAAATCATTTTCTAAAGATTCAGCCATTGCATCGGATATGATTGCGTCGGTTTTGCCAACATGGCAAGAGTAAAGGGTGGTGTAATCAGCAAATAAACCAATCTCAGACGCTATGTCATCAGGGAGATCGTTTATATAGATCAGGAACAACAAGGGACCAAGGATAGATCCCTGGGGTACACCAGCATTTATTTCATGTTGCTTAGATGAACGGCCATCGAGGACAACCTGAATTTTTCTTTTGTCTAGGAAGGATCTAATTATATTAAGTAATTACCCAGTAATACCGTATGATCGTATTTTCAGGAGGAGCCCTTTATGCCATACCTTGTCAAAGGCCTTGGATATATCAAGCGCTACTGCTCTAGCTTCACCAGCCTTGTCGAGTGTATGATACATGCGTTCAGAGATGACCGTTAGGATGTCTGCAGTAGATCGTGCTTGTCTAAATCCATACTGGCGGTCAGAAAGAAGTTTAGCATTAACTAAGTGTCGTACTATCGCTAAATTGATTAAGGATTCAAAGATTTTAGCAAAGATCGGCAGCAGACTGATTGAGCGATAGTTCTGTGGATCGGTTCTATTTCCAGAATTCTTGTAGACTGGTACCACAGAGGTGATTTTCCAGCTATTGGGGAAGCAAGATTCAGCTAGACACTTATTGTAGAGTTTGGAGAAGACAGGGGCCAGTTCAGCAGAGCATTTCTTTATTATTATTGTGGGTATAAGATCAAGCTTTGGAGGTGTCAAGGTTTTTTATGATGTCTCTAACCTTGGATAGGGTGATGACCAGGTTATCAAGTGTGGCTTCGGTCAGCAAAGGGAATTCGGGGAGGAGGTTGTTATCTGAGTTCAAAGTAGAGTTAGAAGCGAAGCGCTGGGCAAGTAGTTCAGCCTTATCAATGGCCGTGCAAGCGACATCATTGTGGTTTGATAGTGGGGGAATCGTTGATTGACCATTATTCACTACACTATTGTAGATTTTCCAGAAATCACGAGTACCTAATTTCTGTGACTGGATGCGTTTTTCTGTTAACCCATTAAACCTTCTCTTCGCTTCACCTATCACGGCCTTGCAATGTATTTATTGACTCTATAAAATTATTTCTATTAGTAGCTGACTTATGTCGGCTGAATTTACGGAATGCGTGTTGTCTCTCTCAAATTGCAGCTGCACAATCCGAGGTGAACTATTGAGGAGAGTGAGGCTTGCTAAAGTATTTTCGCATGGGGACATAGACTTCAATGCCTGCTTTGACCCATTCAGTTAATTCGTTTGCACACTGATTGGCAGGGAGTGAGAAGGTTTCCCTCCAAGGGGCGTCACTGATGTGATCTCTGATTGACTCAAAATCAGCCCGCTCATAGTATCTTGTTGTTTAGAGCAACGGTTCATCAGCCTTTGGACGACTTTTTAGGGTGATATGTATCATTAGCACAATGTGATCAGCGTTCCCGAGTGGGCTATGAGCTTTCGTCACACAAGCCTCGGGCATTGAGGTCAAGAAAAGGTCTAGAAGTGAGGCTTGTTGGTCTATTCGATCGGGGATGCGGGTCGGAAAATCGACAGTCTGAGAGAGGGAGTGAGCTAAGGAGAGATTATACGTAGAGTTGCTGGCTGCGTCAGTAAGGCTGGAGAATCCCAACCAGTCACGGTGGTGGGCATTAAAATCCCCAAATACATGTATGTGTGCATTCGAGTCAATTAAGAGTGCTCTATCTATGCTTACAGAGACAGAGTTTAACAGAGTACAGTCCTGGGTCGACGGGGAGCGGTATAAGAAATATATGTAACTGATGCTGTGATGTAAAGTCAATCTAAAGCACATGTAGTCGTGGTCATCTGATTCAAACCTATGTTCTCTAGTCAGGGGGAGGGTGTTCCGAACATAAACTCCTAGCCCGTGCATATGTTTGTCAGAGTCTTTACGGTAGAGTGGGAGGTAGTCAGTGATGTCAAAGTGGTAAGAGGAGATTGAGGATTGGAGGTTAGTTTCACTTAGAGCTAGGATATCCGGGGAGTTAGTCAGGAGAAAGGATTCTACGTCGTTGATATTGGTTCTAAGTACCCGGATATTTGTGAATGCGAGCCTCAAGGGCGGAGGCGAAAGTGTTTTTTGTTGGGTGTCTGGTTTATGTTTGCTTTTTGAATACGTTCTTTATTCTGTAAATATTCGTGTAAAATGTGCCAATCTATTTGCCAGAAAATTAACATTGAGCTACTTAAAAATCGTAGGTTGCCTTTAAGGTAACCCCATAATCACTGCGATACTGACTCTGCTTCAACTGAAGAAAGAGAAATGAGCAGTTTAAATAAATAAATTCTGAGCTAATAGTCAAACCTGTCAATAAAACATGAATATTAGAAGAAAGAGGCGAATGCACTAGAACCGCATTAGAAAGTAAGAACAATCATTAATTAGAAAGTGGATGTAATCGAATTATCTTAAAATTGTCATATAACTGTTTGGGCAATAAAATAACTCTTAATTAAAGACATATTATGTATGTCAAAAGTGTTTATATTTTAGAGGTTTTTATTATAGTAAATGCCCATTATATTTTCTTTAATGGCACACACATTATTATATAATATGTATTCATGGTGAAGAAGTAATATAAATATTAAAATCTTTGTTGGTAGTTTTCAAGAATCGTGAAGGCATTCAACACTGGTCTTATATGTAGAAATCGCCGAACTATATTCACCATCCTAGATTTCTGTAAGTTCACTCTGTCAAGATAACGATTTCCTTCAGAAAAGGGTTGGAATTTTACCAGTAATTACTTATTGTGTAACGCGACATGTAACTTTTTAAACAGCACTAATGAATCACGATAGTGTTTTACAGCATTTATTACAACACAATTATCTAGTGCCATATAATGAAAACGTTCATGATATTAAATCAGATACATTAAAAAAGAATATTCATGATTTGAGGGTAATGCCTAGAAAATGATAATTTTGAGAACTTTACAGGAATCCTTATTGTAGTTATCCGACAATGGATAGAATATATACACATTGAAGTGTTGCTAGCCATGGGTAAAAATGCGTACATACATTTATTGAGGATATCTATCATAAGTATCACTCTATTGATGATAGTATTTTTCATTTAATTTTGAATTTGCTTTCAAGGTAAAATACATTATTTGGTTACCAGAAATAAACACAACATATATTCCAGGTGTTGTTATAGGGTCATGTAAATGTATAAACTGGACCAACATCTCATGTATTTTTAGGTAAAGTTACCTGCTTTGAAGTGGGTGGACCGTTTCGTATAGAAGGCACTCGAATTTCAGAGAAAAGGAACATGTGTTAATGGTAGATAATTTATAGGTGTCATTCATTTGCATATGAGAAAAGCAAGTGATTTAAGAAGGAACGTATTAGGAAGACTGCAGTTCGGTTAGTGACAGCACAAAGAGAACACTGAACATTATATTGAAATTGAGATTAAGATGTTTATTAAAATTCGTTACCAGATATCAGTTATATTTGCCGGTGTAATACGATTTTCCTTTTTTCCAACAGTTTTTTGTAATTATTCATTATTTATAAAATATCACGAAATGTATTCATTATATTAAAGTTCTCAAGAATTGAATATAACTAAAATAATGGTCATAGCATTTCTATGTAGAATATAATTATTAGCGTGGTTTACAACATACGAGTCGCATATTTCTAAACTGTACGACATTATACGGAGTAGGCTGTATCTACAATCATTAATATAATATAAACAACCAATCAGTGTTACGTTTATATTGATTCGAATAGATATATGCATTAAAATAAGCCAATAGTGTAACAGGCGAGGAATATTAGCGGAATAATTTATTATTTTGATGCAATACCTACGATAATTGAGGTTCGTCTTGTATGGAAATTGGATAAGACATATGTAACGTTTTTATAAAGCCGATCTATCTCCTTCTATCTCTGACATATGTTATAGAAAATCCAAAAGTCAATGATTTTTCTCCTAGAGTTCTACTGAAGACAAGTTATATACTAATTTCTTTCTTGGTTCCCGTAAAAAGTAAACGTAATTCCTGCCCAAACTAATTATGTATACATAACATTAATTGAACATGACTTAAATGTATAATTTAAAAAATAAAATTCACAAATATAAATTCTTTAAATAAATGTCAAAATTGTGCATGTGGTCACCTAATGTTTCATCAAATTAAAGGATTTAGAAATTCCAGTACGAAATTACAAAGAATCTTTTTGAATAAAATGTATTTTCCTGGGAGGTTTAAGATAAGAAGAATTATACAATTTATTTAATTATGAAACAATAACTTTCTACAATAACTTTTTAGCTTAATTTAATTTTATTTATGCAAACGTTTGCCATGCCACACTTGGATTTGTTTTACTAACTATATTTATCTAGAATATAATTTATCGGACACTTCTGATAAAGAAATCGTTCATCAATCTTGAGTGTATTCAATGATGTGTAAATAATCAGATAACAGGTAAATGAGATACTTCCATTATTTTGGGGAAATATTTCTAAATTTTAGGACCCATTAAGCATTATAAATGTCATTGTTTTATGTTGATACATATGAGCAGTAGGTGTACTTATGCATAACATGATTAAATCATTACATATCAAAATAACAGAATTAAATCGTGACTGAATACTTCCACCAGACAACATTAAGATTGATCAGTCATATGTCGGCCTTACTTCTCAATATTTTGTGATTAATTCCATACATTAAGCTATGCTAACTAAAACATTATTAATCTGATCAGTATTAAATTTGGCATGGTAGTTACTGTTATCCAGATAAGCAGATGCATTCATAAAATTATGAAAAAACATCAGATGACATCCCGTCAAAATATCGGTCATGACCGAACTTTTCAACCTTAATATAAAAGGTCAAGATCAAGGTTATATAAGGTACGTGACTTGACTATGAATTAAGCAGATATCTAAATATAAAATCAGTTCTAAGTTCGACCATGTGCGATATTTTTATTAAGTTTGTTGACGAATGATCAAGAAATGGCTATACACAAACAAAACTATAACATCGCTGGCGGATGTAATAACTCTATACTATACATTATAACGTTTTATGGTATTTCCTAAATTAATGTTATCATTTCGTCAATATTGTTCAAACCATTTCCATAAGCCACTATGGCTTTTACTTGATAATCTTTTGGACGATACTCACGTAGAATATCCGAGCATTCAAAAAAGGGTTTTGAATAGAAATAAATGAAAAGAAACATAATCACATCGCTTGTATCATTACAATTTATCCACATGACTGAATTCGCTTCGCATTTTAACAAAACAAAACATGTAATATTTAACGGAGCAAATAAAACAGTTCCAATCAGCTTAAATTAAATAGATTGTGATGGTAGATTTAAAAATACAAACGGTGTTTTTATTTTACCTTTTATTCTGTTAACTTTTTTTCGCGTGGAGCAAATAGCAAGACAAGCCAGATTGAGCATATCGAAATGAGAATGGCATTCTTTTTGTGTAGCTAATCAATCGCGTTTTACTCGCACTAAATGTAAATACTGTTTTTATTACGATACAAGTTTTAATCCATGAGAAAATTAATCGATATCATTTTAATCACATTCTTATAAAATTATTCTAGAATTATTGATTGGTGTTTATTCCTTGTCTTTTTATGAATAAATATTTAAAAGACCGTTTCATTTCCAGAACAAATTTTAGCAAATGAAAGAATAGAAAATATGAGATAATAACGTAATTCAAATTCACATGTCTTCTTTTTTTAGTACAAATAAATCTGTAAAACTATTCATACTGATATCACTTTGGTAAAAAGTAACTTGGTAATATTGTTAAACATGCACTTTAACAAGTATATATGGGTAGGTACCCAACAACAACAACAACAACACTCACACATACATAATCACACACACATGTTATTTATCTACCTCCCACAGCGGTAAGATGTGACACAAGGTCGGGAAAGTGAGATTTGATAATCCAGCGCCCGGGAAGTTGAGCACTCTGGCCATTAAAAATTGCATGGGCAGCCCCGTCAGCATTCCCCGGTAAGGGCGCCTCAAGCGATTAGCAATAAACTAACCCCTTCTCAAAGGGTGAGAAGGCAAAGCCTGGGAGGGTGGACCTCCTAGAACTGCACAGGACAGTACCATAGACCGGCGTATATCAAGCCCCGAAGGCCAAGACAATACCAGTCTATGGGGTGTAGTATCCATCGGAACAGATACTACACTTTGATAGATATATATATATATATATATATATATATATATATATATATATATATATATATATATATATATATATAATGATATAAAGCGAATTTTATATAGCTATTGTTAAATTCATGTCAGAAAGTCCGTTTAGAGTTAAATATACTAATAGGTTTAGAATTGCCATTCGAGCGCTTAATATTAGTAAATATACATTGAATAAAGTGTAGTAATTTCTGTTCAAAGGTGTATACTATTATTTAAATCCAGTTTCAAAATGAAAAGTCACAACCAAACATACATTTTACGTAAGTTTCAAGAGAAATAACGTTTTCATAAATGAGTGAACTGAAATATCAAGATGCAAACATTCATACAGAAAATCATATTCAGTCAGTTTGCGATACATAGTAATGCATGAATAATTTACCATGATGTAACGAGTCAATATATGTATCTTGCACAGCTTGAGTTGATGTGGTCTTACCAGTGGGGAATACGTCGTCGACCAGTTCGACAGTAACTTTGTTGCTCTCTGGCTGACGTATGGTTTTGTACGGTCTCATGAAGTCTACCCTCACAGGCTTAAACTTCTTTTTGAAATAGAGCTAGTTTATTTCTAATCGCCTGAAGGGCTCTTATAGGGGAATTCCGACGCACGCTAATCATAATGCACTGGCTTTTCAAACCACATCTGATCATGTGTCTTACTATCTGGAGACGAGGTAAATAACATACTGCGATCAAGGGATGATGATCAGATCCTTTAGTGTGGATGTAAATCTAATAATATTTTATAATTATTGTATATAAGGAAACTTTTTAGCGGCATGGACCCTAGCTTTAATAAGGTGTAGACTATTGCGTTTTTGATTTGCACAAACGAACGCCAAGAAATGCATTTCTGAAAAGCCTTCTATGCTAGGTTTATTTTAAATGTGTTTTCTAGTTAAAGAGATCGATACTAAATGAGATGCAAATATCCGTATTTCTCAAAGTAAGCCATAATTGAACCGATATGCTCGTATAATTAATTTTTTTAAATGTTGGATTTAAGAGAATCTGATATCATAAATATAAAGCAAGCAGTAATATAACATATTGCATGTTTATATTAAGACAAATTGAGCATTATTAATTCATCAAGCATAGTATAATACCATACATGAAGACGTAATTATACAATTATAAATTATGTTTTATATTTGGATGCATTCCTACGCGGACATGAGGATATAATCTCAGACCTTTTAGTTAAAAGGTTAAAAACCACAGTAGTCACTTACTATTCAATGACAGTTGCTTTGCATTGGGTCAAATACAAATTTTAAAAAATATCAATAATACGTTTTACAAATATAATATAAACAAACGCTTGCTTTCTTCTCATACTACGCTTTAGTAACGCAAGTCAGTCTACGCGCGTCGACATAATTCTTAATAATACATTGTGATA
>OY744521.1:167084729-167284729 GCA_963556195.1 Sepiola atlantica | reverse complement strand
TGTTATCGAGCACATAACATTATGCAAGGGGTACACAAATAAGGCATGTACACGCATCACCCAATGGGTATAAAAATGGGTTTTAGGAGAATTACTTTATACATTGTAAGAATTGTAGTAACATGCGAATCTTAATAATGTAGTTTAAATTGATTAACCTCATTGTAATGGAATTTAAACAAGCAAATGGACATCAAATTCACTTAATTCTACATTCGTTGAAATAGCTTCATTCTACAATATTCGACAGTTTCTTAAATCAGAACTCCAGATGTGTACTTCTACTTCGAAAATACGTTCTCTAAAATAGATTGTTATTGTTTTAAAGGTATTTCGGTTCAATCTATTGACTAAGTTGTTCAACGTGTGCCTGTATTATTAGGCCATTCTGCTACATAGATTACATCTCTAATTAATAACGTTTAGCACTTCGTTAAAACAAACTGTATGAGAAGATAGAATTGACATAGTTTTTAGAGTAAAGTTAAATTAATCAGTGTGTATGTGTGCTGCGACTAGAATTAATACATCGATGATGCACCATTACTGAAAAACAGCCGAGAAAGTTTTAATGGATATAGTTCACTCGTTAAGTCATTTGTTTGTTCCATGAATATAATTCCCGTTTTTAACTTTTATTAATCTAAACAAGGCTATAACCACGAAGACGTAAGAGGCTAAGTGGATATTAAGTTAAGAGTTGAGCAGCAAGAAATTAGTCAACATTAAATTTTAATATCTGCATATATGTTCTGTCGGGGAAACAAGGGGCAGTAAGGGAATTCCAAATGTAAACGGTCCAAGCTAAAAAGCCATTTGATTCTATTGAACTAAACGAACTGTATAACAAAGTAACTAATTATTAAATAAATAATAAATCGTTTAGAATGAGGCAGTATGAATTAAAATATTAAAACTCAATTAGGAGTATAAGTTGTATTTATCTAATTAATAGCAGATGAGTTCGGTAATTAACAGCTTATAAAATGTATCTTCATTGTGTGTTTTAAACTACAGCTGAAAATGTTCTATATAGAAGTGGGATAGTTAGTAAATTGCCGAAAAATATTTTAGTTATTTTCTATGTGGTTAAATGTTGCTGCAGAGCTTTGTCTGGAGATGTCGTGGCATGTAACGCGGCGATAGATGGTTATCCTTACCATGTCAATGTATTTATTATTCTTAGATACACATTCTCTAACGGGACATTAGAATATACATATATATATATATATATATATATATATATATATATATATATTACATCGCTAATTTTAACTACATTGTTTCTGGATGACGGATAATTTTGCATTAATATATCATCCGTTTATGATTTTTTTATAATATGTAATGAATCGGAGTTTAGAATTATTGTCAGTAAGAGATATATATCTATGCATAATGTGTTTTACAATTATTTTCCCTCTGCTCTGTAATGTGGTGCACTTGATTTCAATGAAATAAATCGATATTATTAATATTTTGTTGTTAGCATTTTTATATAGTGAGTGTTTAATCTGCTGATCGACGATGTGGTTTAAGCATTATTGTTGATTAGCGTGATTTTTATACAGTTAACTGCAGTAAGGAATATAGTGTTAGTTGAGAAATTGCGTTTGGAGCAGTCTGCCGGTGGAAGAAAAAGCATTAGACGATGAATAAACAAGGGATTTCGCTTCATTCAATAAAACCTGTAGTAATGCAATAATGCGTACAATCAGTGTACTTATATATGTATATATATATATATATATATATATATATATATATATATATATATATATATATATATATATAAATATATATATATATATATGTATATATATATATATGTATATATATGTATATGTATATATATGTATATATATATATACATATGTATATATACATATAAAATCTTAACATTTTATACATTTTGAAAATGAGATGGACGGTTAGATTGAAAAATTGTTAAACTGCTGTAACTTTCAATAATATTTACGTCTTTGTTTAAACCACTCATACTTGAGTCCAAAAGTCAATACACTATCCAGTGATCATTTCGCAACTCCCCGGTCCTTAATATAAATAAAGACGAATATTAATAATATTACATTCGGAAATCTATTGCATGAGTCTACTGGTAACCAATCATTTAGTGTCAGTAGCTTCCTTTATTTGATTTTTATGGGTCAACTTGTTGATCTTCTATCTTTGGCATAGTCATCACAATACCCAAAGCAATGGGTTTGCCCAGATTTAGTCGTCTTTCTACTCTAAATATAACTTAAACTTGGTTGGAACAATAAACAACATATTCCTAATTAACTCTGGAATATATTTTCTCGCACAGAATTATATATCCAATGAAAGCAAGAGAGTTTTTTTTTTTAAATATTAACAATATATTTCTAGAGTGATCATTCGTCTGTCTCATATGCTTCAAATAGATAATTAAAATTCGATCAATCATTAACGATAAGTAACACATTCTTGCGACGATCAAAAAGTGGTTCATATGTATTTACTGGAGATTGTAAATTTCCGTATGATTATTTAAAAATTTAAAAACATACGGTACATTTTCTGTAGAAAATTAAGTGTTGTGCGTTACTGTTCTGTTAAGTGGAACTGGTGGTAGAATGCCGACCACAGAATAGGTTAAGCCTATATAAAGTCGAGTCTACCGCATTGAGTTACGATCTAATATAATTAGAAAAACATTTACTAATTATGAGAAATGGAAACTGATGTTAAATAATTAGCTTACTGCTTAAAATAGATAAGTGTTAGTCAGTAAATAATTCAAAAAGGACATATACTGTAAAACACACAAAAACATAAGATGTGTAATGTTTTACCATTTTAATCATATATATGTACCTTCCACCTCATTAAAAAAATTAAATCGTCCAATGAACTAAGATGCTTAACAGGTGTCGCTAGATGAGTGTGCGTTAATCCATTTACGAACGAATCGTTTCAAAACCGAATATAATATGATGGGAAGAATTATATCATCCCATCAACTTAAATAGTTTTAAAAACTTACTTTTTCATAATTTTCTATGTCAACGTAATTTTTATACACCTATGTGTTACAATTTCAAATAAATCTATTTTTAGATAACGTTTAGTTTATTGATTTAAAGAATATTGACCTTCAATTCTGTTTACGATAGAAGAGGACATTGTTACAGATTTGATTTTTTACAATTAATAAAACAATTAAATCGTAAAAAGGTGTGTTTCTTTTATTAATAATAAATTTAATTACTTACGGTGAGATAAAAGAGAATATTGATTGTTTAACAAGCTTTGAATTGTTAATATTTTAAATCAACAAATAAAGAAGATACATATCTATTTTATTAACTTCAAAAAGACCTAGTTTAGAATGACAAATATTTTACTCAAGAAGAAAGAGATTATTTTCGTGATATTTCCTGACGTATATTTATCATTTCTTGAGAAATATGATGAGTAAGAGAAAGGGATATAGATAGCGAGAGAATGTAACAGTCGAATTTCCACGGGTAGTTCCAATACTCTTTTCTATTTGACATATGTTAACGGTTTACGATTAGATTGGAAGTCAGTAAATGTAAATGCGAATGAAATATCTATTTTATTTATCTTCCTCCCACAAGGTTAGATGTGACACTAGGTCGGGAAAGTGGGATTTGAAGAGCCAGAGCCCGAGAAGGTGAGCACTCTGACCTACAAAAAATGTCTGGGCAGCCCCGTCGGCATTCCCCGGTAGGGGCGCCTCAGGCAGTAAGCAATAAACTTACTCCTCCCCAAAGAGAGGAGGCAAAGCCTGGGAGGGTGGACCTCCTAGAACTGCACAGGACCGTCTCATAGACCGGCGTAAATCAAGCCCCGAAGGCCAAGACAATACCGGTCTATGGAGTGCAGTATCCATCGCAACAGATACTACACTTTGATCTTGGCCAATAAGCGAATGAAATATCTATGTGTTTACGTTAGAATTCTATTTGATTTTCACGATGTTACTAGAAGAATCAGACACGTTATCTATGGTTTTGTCGTCCTTCAATACTATTGTATTATACTAAAGTTGATTTAATCAATTATTATTTATTTGGGGATTTTCTCCATACAATTGATTCCCAAAAAATATATGCTAAAGTATGTATTAGTTTTGGGGATTAAGATATGTTTGAACAGATAAACCATCTGAACTGTTTTACTTAGCTTTAATTGGCAACTTACTCACCAAATAATCAACCACTTTATAATATATCCGTCATTCACACCACTCTCAAATTTATGTTGTTTGAACTCTACTTATATTTTATACAGGGTCTATCGATTTCGCTACCGTATCTTTCTCTCTCTTTCTCTCCCTCCTACTTTCTCTCTCTCCCTCTCCCCCTCTTTCTCTCTCTCTCTCCTTCTCTCTGCATTAACAGTCGATTGTAATAAAGAAAAGAACATGATGAAAAGATTAGAATAGTTCTTAATAAACAAAAAAGAATGACATCATTTTACGACCTAACTAAGAGCGAAAGAAAAAAAAAAGAGAGATGGAGATATAGCGAGAAAAATGCATGAAAATGCGATAATTTGGGAGTGTGTTTTTAAATATGCAAATTCACTATATTTTATTCAAACAGTATAATCTAAATACGGGTCGCATTTTTTCTCGTGTACTTATAAATATTCATCATTTGTTTTAGGAAAACCGGCGCGTGATGAGACAACATGTTATGATGTGAAATACATTTAAATGTGTCTGATCGTCCAATCAAGAGAGCGACAATACCTATTAATTATCTTATACTAATCGTCAAATATTATCAATTTGAAATATATTTCTAGTAATAAATTGAATGCCTAAACCTCGAACTAAAAAAGTATTACTTGATATATTGTATCACCGTGTTAAAGTATATAGACAGTATGAACGAGGCCAAGTTTTTATACTAGCAGTAACCGTGTAGCGGCGTGGCCCGGGAAAATTGAAGAAATGACGAATCGAAATTTCCAGATGTAAATTGATTGAAAAAGAACCGATAAGACTTTTTTCACTCGATGATATAAAAACATATTTGTCTAAAGCAAAATACTGAATGATTGAACGGTGCTTTGTTTTTAACTTGCAGTTTAACAAAATTATTAAATGGCTGAGTTTTTAAGGAATTAACCAACTCCATTATGTTAGAATTTAATTTCTGAGATGTTTGCTTAGTAGCGGAGTGTGTGTGTGGTAGATTGTTTTTAATTTGCAATTTACAATAGAAACGCAACACTTGAAATAAATTGACTTGAAAAGATTATATTCATTGAAAATTATAATTTTCCATCCACAATTTTAAAAATATGAATGAAATAATTACATTTACTTTTGCAAAGTAACAACCAAATTTGTCAATCTTATGATGTCAATCGTATAGACGTGCAATATTCTAGAACACATACTTTACATTATAAATTTGACGTTTAATTTCACAGATCGATCAGTGACGCAACTTTAATGTATATATATGTATATATATATATATATATATATATATATATATATATATATATATATATATATATAATTAAAAACACATAACAATGTGTAGTGTAAAAATTTAGAAAATATATGTTAATCTTAGCTTTTGAGAAATAAAATTCTACATATTTTTAAACCATTGTTTCGGAAAGTATTATATTTTTTGGAAAAACCATGACAGAGAAAAACACTGCTTTGACAAAGAGAATTTTATTTCTCGAAGACTCAGATAAAAATAAATTTCATTCATTTGAACACTACACATTGTTATGTTTTGTTTTTAATATAATACTATCCGAAACAATGGTTTAAAAAATATAACTACACACCCTTTTCTAATTCGAATTGGCATAACCGTGCTTACAGACATGACGTGATTTTCTGACTAAAAAGTCCATTACCATTGGACGATGAAGAACAAAAAAAGAAAGAAAAACAGATTACAATTAATTTTATTTATTTCATCACTACTCATTGTTATGTTTTTTTTTCAAATAAAATATGATACTATTCGAAACAATGGTTTAAAAAATATGTCTACACATCCTTTCTAATTCTTTTGCAAACATATTTCAGTACTAGCTCGTAATCAGCTGCTATTCGTCCAGACAACTTCTTAGTATAGGTTGAGATGAAAATGAAAAAAAAATTCGTTCGGATATGTTACAAGTAGGAAATATAATATGATATTAAAAATGTAAGGATTGATGTTTTTATTATTTTTATTTTGTTAAACTTTTCTATTTTGTCATTGTAGTTATTTCTCAGACACCCGAAACTAGACAAAATTTATTTTATTTCAACCGACTTTCACATATGACAAGGTGATCTAAGCAACAAATTAAATTAGATGTTTACCCCTACCAAATAACGGGGCAAATTATAAAACAAACAAGAATAACCAACATTTGATCGCCTTGTGAATGAAGACGTCAAGTTCTTTTCACCGTATACATATATAGATGCCTATTCTGTGCATATACGAAGTGGGTCAACAATTAAATTAGACACACACACACACACATATATATATATAAATATATATATATATATATGGAGAGAGAGAGAGACATATATATATATATATATATATATATATATATATATATATATATATATATATATATATATATATATATATATATACCATTATTAACTAGACGTGAACATATACGCGAAGTCTAAACACACGGGTAAATCTCCTGTTATCTAGTATTCAAAATAAACTTATTTTTACTTGAATAGTCTAATAATATAATATACATTCGTCTATGAATATAACACTCCTCTCAAACAGACAAAAATAGCAATTGTTAATCTTAGCATACAAATAATACACTCTCTTCACAGCGACCCTGTAAATATCGGTGTTTAAAATCAATATTGTAACGCATGAACACACTAATTAGCCCGGAAGCTGGAAGTTAGTTAATGCAAACCTTGCTATAATCGAACTTTTTACCATAATCTTCATCCTGGATTCTTTGAATTAGATACCTTTACCCTCACCTCATACATCCTCCTCTAGACTTCTACATACACAGGATACACACACCCAACTGACAATTATCGAACAATCAGCTTTTTAACGACAATATTTGTACTCCTTGAGTATTCTTTATCAAACGTTTATTTGAACTATAATAGCTTTATTTTGTTTGACGGTGACTACCCTGTCTTCACGTTTACTCTGAGCCAAAAGTGTTTGTTTTTTGTTTTTGTATATATATATATATATATATATATATATATATATATATATATATATATATATATATATATATGTGTGTGTGTGTGTAGTAATTTTTTGTTTCAATGTTAACGGTAATATTTACAGTTACCGAGTTTTATTCTAATACGAAAAGCGTTTGTATTTTAAAATCCATAGGTTAAAGATAATGAAAGTCGTTATTTTGAACATCTGATGTCTTAATAAATATTTTATTGGTGTGACCCTGTTAGGGGCCGAAATAAAGCCACGGACACACGGGGTCACAGGTACAAAGATATATTATTGAAGAAAAAGAATATATATATATATACAAGAAGTGGTATTCAGGACTGCCAGTATAGAACTGGGGTGGAAGAAGTCAGTGAGTTTGAATGCTTCTTGCATTTTATTATGAATGGACGAGTCCATTTGTTCTTAGTACAGGTACAGCACCATAACACTCCTTTCCAAGTCTTACCTCCTTAAGAGTCTTAGTAACGTTTCCTTTTCAGATGTATCTCTATGTAGTCCGGACCATTCGTTTTCTTTTTGGCTGCCGTTTCTCTGTGACTACCTGGGGTGCTGTCATGTTGAAAGTGTCATATATCACGTACATCGCGTCTTCTACTTGTGGAGAGCTGTCAGTGTCATCTGACAGTATTTCTCTGATCTGATTCAGATGTCTTTTATACAAGAACTGTTGTCCTTTTATAATATAGACGATCGACCCGATCCTCTTTTCAATTGTACCGGGTCCCAAGAACGATGCGTTGTTCTTCTTCTACATCTTAAAATATACCCTATCTCTTGGGCTCTATTTTTTCTTCGGTACCGTAGAGACTCGATCATAATTATCTTGGTAAGGTAGTAACTTATCAAACACGGACTTCACTTTCCGCACAAACATCATGTCTGCGGGGGATACTGAAGATGACACGTTTACGTTTTTAGTAATTTTATATAATTGCAGAAAATGTTGCAAGCCATTCTCCTTAGGAGTATCACCGGCCCTTTTTAGTACTCTCGTTAACGTGTCTACAAAACATTCCGCCTGGCCGTTTGACCTAGGATGATACGGGGAAGTCGTTATATGTCTGATTTGAAACGTCGCGCAAAACACCTTAAAATCTGATGACGTGAACTGCGTCCCATTATCACTCACCATACAATTCCCTATCGCAAAACGGGCGAATAGTTCATGTAAGAATATTATCGTAACCTCTGACGTGGGACTATTGCAACGTAGTATCTCGGGCCACTTCGGAAAACTGTCGACTACGATTAAGTAGTAAAAACCTTCCAGTTGTCCCGCAAAAGCCACGTGGATTCTTTCCCACGGGCAGTCGGTCTTTGGCCATGGACTATGTTTTATATGCGGTGCTTTTGCTGCCAAGGCACAGCCTTTACGGCGCCAAGTTGCTACAAACATTAATTGGTTCTAGGTCAAAGGACTTTACGTTCAGGGTGCGAACCATGATACTAGCAAGAAACTTCATCAGCGGCACCACGATGCGGCAATAAAAGAAGGCGTGACTTAAGGTCTCGACCTCGATACCACATCGGACGCAAATAGGCGAGTTTGTAAGGCCAGCTAAATGGAGTCTCTTGCGAACCCAGAGTGCATTTCTAATCATCAGCCAGGCCAGGGATGCCTGGTCGTTATCAAAATATTCTAACCCGGGCGCCCACGGCTAAATTGAGCGTAGCTCCCCCTTCGTCAAACCGAACCCCTCAATCTTATAATCACGAACAGTACCCCTTACCGTAACCTGATATAACGCCTTTCGGGACAACAGCTGGGTGTCAGAGAGGCCTTCTATACCCGTAAGAAGAATTTCAAAGCACGGCGACACTCGCGATAAAAGAAGCACTCACCTCGGGGCAACCTGTGTTCCTCCCCGTCATGCAAGTGCACACTTTTCAAAGCCGGAAAGGCTTTCTTAATGTCTTCCTTTCAGAAGCCACCGTTTCTCTCACATTGTGTACACATTCGATCCAAGTAATTGAGCTGAAGCGTATGTTGACAGATCTAAACGCTAGGTATACCCAATCCGCTCTCAGAAGAATGCAGATAACAGATCTCGCGACGGACCTTAGAGGCCCTACCAAGCAATAACAACTTGAAAAGGGCCCGCTGAATTTCAATCAGTGTATCGGACGAGGGTGGGAGCACTGAAAGACGATATAGGATAATAGGATAGATGTGTTAAACCCACACTTCCGCTCTCCCCTTTAACGAAAGATTTCTACGGGTCCACAGACTAGCTGCGGTCCGTAGCCTCTTCAGTACTTCCGACCAATTTTTCTCCAGCTGATGGTCAGAACTAAACCAGACGCCGGGTTGCTTTCAAGGTCCGTCAGTCCAGGGCCCCTGTAGGGATACACCCCTCCAGACACCAATGCGTAAGTCCACCGACTTATCGCAGTAAATTTTGGCCCCTGCTATCGTTTCATACATTCTGATTTCTCTGTCGACGACACTAATCTCGGCCCTGCTCGTTAAAAGCACTGTTACATCGTCGGCATAGGCGGAGTAATTCAACGTGGTGCAAGCACCTGTCAAAGTAATACCACGTAGAACCGGATTCTCCCTTACCCTGTTATGGAAAGGTTCCAACACAAGCACATAGAGCATCGGTAAAAGAGGACAACCCTGACGAATTGATCTGGATAAATCAAAGGGCCTAGATCTCAAACCGTTCACTTCTACCACCGCAACGGGTTTTGCATACAAGAGGCGAATCCAGGAATGAAAATGCGGGCCAAACCAGCCGCAGACAAAACAGCCTCCAAATAACGATGGTCCACCCTATCGAAAGCTTTGGACTGATCTAAATTGGTCAGCGCGGCTTCGGTGTCGACTTTCTCGATGATCAAGCCTAGCGCATGCAAGTTATCCTGAATAGTCCTACCCTTCACAGCACAAGTCTGTTCAGGGCTTATCAGACCAGGCAGGACAAGCTGCAGACGATTAGCTAAAATCTTGACCTAAATCTTTAACTCTGTATTTAACATTGTTAAGGGCCGAAAATTATCTAACTCATCCCCACCATCTTTACTCTTGCGAACCAGTTTCACGATACCGCTAGTTGAGTACTGAGGTAGAGACCCGTTCCTAAACCAAGAGTTGAATAAAACAGTCAGCAAAGGTACAAAGATGTGCGACAACCTCAAATTCACCTCGTAGGGCAGACCATCGATCCTCGGAGACCGGTCCCGGCCGACCTGACGCAAGGCTTCCAGAAATTCTTCCTCATTTATGCAACCTTCGCACCTCAAGGCGAGCAAAGTCGGCTAAATAGGGGTCGAACTGCACTAATGACAGAGCAGGCTCCCTGGTTAAAAGCTCCTGAAAAACAACGAAACCCCTCCAAAATACCTGCGCTTGTGGTCAGGGTACGTCCATCCGGCTGTGACACGGGCGATATATCGGTCTGTAGCACGTCGTCGCTCCTCTGCACGCAATTCAGGTGCCATACTTGTTGCTTCCTGGGGCATTCTTTTTACCCTAGCCCTAACTACAGAAGCCAGGTTCTCCTTGGAAGCCAAAGAGGCTAACTTCGCATTAATTATAATTACGTTAGGGCTATCACCCGCCTTCACCGCCCGATCTAATCTAGCTTCTAGTGCCACTTTTCCTGCCCTAGATTCTAGGTTGAGTCGTCGGCTAAAGTCGGCAGAAAAGGACCTAATAACTTGCTTACGTTTTATTCACCGCTTATTCCTTATAATAGCCCCGTCATTTCCCGCAATATGGATTAGCTGATCCCTGTAGCCCTACACCTCGAACAACGACGTGTTGAGCTTCCAGTAACCAGCCATTCTAGGTTTAGGTCTAGCTAAGTTTACCCGAACCAGAACAAGTCGGTGATCCGTGTAAACTATGTTATGAAAACTTGGACATTCTAATAAATCTATGTCGACTCACCTAATTAAGAACCGGTCGATACAACTCGCAAGTTGTACCGAACCAGAGCCGCGGCGGCTAGTTGTCCAAGTCCATACTACGTCGCGGGGTTTTTCATTTCGAAACTTATCGACAAGATCAAAACTGTCGAGAAATTCACGAAATGCCTTAGCATCCTCAGTCTTGTTAGTAGCCCTCGAAGGATTCCCCAAACGATCTAAATCGGGATCCAAAACCGCGTTCCAGTCTCACGCTGAGATAACTGTCCGAGAAGTATTCATGAACTGCTCTATTCGCCGAAAGAGAGGGGCAAGCTCAGCATGTACGTTGGGCGCATAAACCCCAATGAGTCGAAATGCCTTATCGTTTATGGTAACATCCAAACGCAAGGCCTTCCTTCCGAATCCATGAAGCAAGGGACACACGACGCATCTAAAGTACGCTTCACTAGCCAGAAAACCTTTTGTATGAGAATCGAAGTACGCCGAATTGATATGAAAATCCCTAATCAGCGCACCTGGATGCTTACGTGGAGTGAAGTGGGTCTCCTGAATACAGAATATATCCACTCCGAGGCGCTGAAGATCCTGACAAACTCGAAATTTGCGAGCAGTGGTCCTCAGCCCCCGAACATTCATACTTGCTAGAGTGAGAGCCAGAAAAGCTGCCTTAGGGTTGGGGTTCAGAAACGAACATTGCCGTTGTCAAGGTGCCGACTGCTCTTCCCATGGAATGGGTGGCCATCTCATTACTGATAGAGCCATCCTGGGTCAAACTGCCGACATCAAGGGGAAATATTAATTGTGCTGCTCTGTAAATGGAGGGGTGTAAAAAACAGGGACCCTCCCAATGCATGTCCTTCTCAAATTCCTCAAGTGGCTATTTTTGGAAATTACTACAGGAGGAGAGATGTCAAACGTAATGTTTGCCTTCTGTAGCATTCGCCACACAGATTTGGCCTTCTCCTAGGTACGATCCACAGTAAGAATTCGGGGAGAATTAGGGGTATTGTATGGATTCTCTATAGACTTGCCCCCACCTCTGTGAAGTTGAGCCATTTTGTTAGGTCTACAAGATGGTGACCTTTTGCCCTAGCCAACACCTCCGAAGAGATCCTGCACATATCTTCCCCAGTAAGAAAAAGTTGTCGCTTTTTTTGAGAGGTTGGTTTAGCTAACATTTCTGGTAATTGAGAGAGAGAGGTGATGTCTGTCTTCATTGGGGAGTGTGGCGAAGTGGGTCGCAGGCGTGCTTTAAAAATGGTGAAGGGGGAGGGAGTAATTGTGACTTTTGGGAGGGGGGGAGGGTTGTGTGTTCCTAGGAGTGTGTTGGGGGGAAACTAATGGTGATGGTCTTGTGGAGTCGGGTCTTTGTTTTTGGGGGGTGGGGCTTAGAAGAATTAATTTGTACTCTCTGTTTTTAATGGGAGCGGTGACTGGCGGCGGCATTTTTTAAAGGGGCTTGGTTTATTTTTAGAAACAGGGGCAGGACCAAAGGAAATTAGGGATGTTGGGGTACTTTTGGGTTTAGGGGCTACTCTGGGAGGAGAGTGAGGGCTGGGTTTGTTATTGCCTCTGAGGTCTTTGTAAAGTTTAACAATTTCAGTGTATTTTGAACCTCCTGGATCCTTAGAAATCTTTGTCTTTTCCCTATGCTCTCTCATCAACTCCAGGGTCTCACGGCCAAGCGCCTTCTTTCCCCTTACTAGAACCCACTCGTTCTCCTGTCTTTCGTCCATTTTAGTCAAATCAAGGAACACAGATCACTCCTCTTCCTCATCACTATCGGTTACGTGTTTCAATGGTCTCCCAATTGTTGTAAGTCGTTGCTCTACGACCGTCGGCCTCAGGTGTTCCCCCACTCGGTTTTGCAAATTGCTTGTGGGTTTTTTCCCGGCACATTCAATCGTAAGGTGGCCAATGCCCCCACAGTTTCAACAAGATGGCCTTCTCCCGGCGACAATGATTGGTAGTTTGTCGTCTCCGACCTGCAAAGAGTATGGAATTTCGCCGAAGGCTTTTGGGTTTAGCATGATGTCAAAGTGCCATACCGATATATACTTATCACAGCTAACTGCCATTAAATCTCAATGTTTCTGCAGAAAGGCTGCAACGTGTTAAAGGTAAAAAGGTACATGGAACACTGAAACTGTCGTTCTTCGTCTTCCTCTGTATTCCATCCTTTAAATGTAATCATTTGTGATTATTTCCATTTGAGACAGTTTTAAACATTCCTCTTCAGTTGAGAACAATGTCTTCCAATGGTAGTACCCTCTGGATTTGATGATTTTCAGGGGTCTATGACCCACGGACGCCAACAATTTGGTAATAATTTCCACGGAAGCTCGTATGACGTTTTGGGTTTTTTTATCCACGACAAAAACTGTAAGAGTTTTCCGGTCTATTTCTTCCAATTTAGGGATGTCTATGATTAGTCCTGTTTCAGTTATAAGTTCCGAGTATTTATGCATATTTTTTCGAAATTCTTCGATGTCGATAGAAACTGTTGGGGGTTTTACCCATCCCGAGGGGCCTGGTGTGTGTTGACATGTTGCTTCAACCGCGCCTTTCAGCATTGTGACTGTTTTGGTGGGCACAGGGCAAGGCGTTGCCATGGTCAGGGTGAAAAACAAAACGGCACTAATAGGCCGGAAAAAAAGAGAAAAAAACACTAAAAAGTGAGAAAAAAAAGTTCAACTTTAAAAATAATTCGACACTGTAAAAGGGATAACGGATAACAATAAAAAAATCAACAATGGTTACAGCAAGAAATAACAATATTCGCAAATCGCAAATAACAAACAAACAGAAATAACGCAAAGAGCTTGGGTGGAAGAAGTCAGTGAGTTGGAATGCTTCACGCATTTTATTATGAACTAGCAGGACCCGTGTCCCAGTGTTGCCCGGGGAAATATAACAGCCTGATTTTAATTTTTAAGTTAAATGAATAGATTCAGAAAATAAATCATTTCACTGGAAGTAATTTAGGTAATTAAAATTGGATTTAACACGGAGCTGTGCCCTAGCGTTCTTGTGTTTGTTCCAACAGATGTCTCCTTTATAGTGGTAAAAGTTATTCAGACAAAGCTCTTGAACATCCTACATAAACTGCCCATGGCTAAAGCAAGGTGAAGTAAAGTTTAGACCCACCACTGCCAATGATTGCCCTTGGAACTTGTTAATTGTCGTGGCAAAACACAATTTAACTGGGAACTGAAGCCTTTTAAATTTTATTGCAGAATCCGACAGAAATAATGGGTATTCTGGGAAGCAATGTCAGTTTGCCCCTTGCCACACCAGTTAGTATTACAGCTTCTATCACATGGGGTTGCATGCGTTTAACACAGTCTCGTTCCATTACATAGCCTTGGAGCATCAAAATTCCGGAGTAACATAATTGGGCATCCAGCTTTCAGCTGTGTGTTGGCATACCAGGCAATTCTAATGAATCTAAAAATTATGTAGGGTATGGTACAGCCTGGACGCGATCGAGAATAGAATCCACAGAAGTTAAAGTTTGTTCATCACCTGGGATTTCATCAAGCAGTTGTTGATTAATGGCATGCACCATGTCATTTTTAGGAGCTAGAATTACCCTCTCAGTTAGCCATTCAGGTGAGTGATGAAACAATTGAGCCAATACCTGGAGTAATAACAATCTTGCCATTGTTAATTGTTGCAAGCTTGCCATCACCTATTTTTAGGAGGAGGGAGGCAAACTCAGCAACCATTGGGTCACTATTGAGATATACACGTATGTTTGTAAATAACGTTACAGTTTTAATGTACTTCCCCAAATATGACAATTTAATGCAAGCATTAAGCTCAACAGGGGGACTTCCACGTGGAACAATAGGAAGCGTTTGTCGGAAGTCACCTGATAATAATAGTGTTATGCCACCCATAACAGCATCACGTCTCTTGAGATCACGCAATGTTTTATCTAGAGCCTCGAACGCTTGTTTATGTGCCATTGTACATTCATCCCATACGATAAAGGAACAATTCTGTAAGACTTTGGCTGAATCTGACCCTCTTTCTATTTGACAAATTAGATCAGCACCTTTGGTTAGATAATGGCAACTAAAATGTGGAGTGAGCTGTCTTACCACCAAGAGTACCTCCGGGTGCATCAAGGAATATAAGGCCACCTTGCTGATCTTCTTCAGTATTAACTACAGTACGAAAAATATGATTTTTTTCATTATTTAGTTGTGCGATACCATATCGAACAATTGATGCTTGCTCATGAGGTTGATAACTAATTTCACGCGTCCATGCAGTAATGACCGGATGTGTATTAGATCGATTAGGTGAGGTAAGACCCAATTTTGTCAGTGGTTTACCATTGATCTTATAAGTCATATCTTCGATATGAACTAAAGCCATATTGAAGATGTCGTCTAAAAATGTTATATCAACTTCAGGCTGTTGATTGTGTTTCCTAAGAAAGAAAATCTTCACTAAAAGCTTATTTGTGTGCATCCCAAAGTCGTTTTGGATGAGACACTGCACATGATGTCAACATGATGGCAAACAAATGTCTCAAATTGTCTGCAGATTCAGATATAGATGCTTCTTGTAATGTAGCATCCCAGTGGTTATCATCTTAAAGTAGTCCATGTGCACTACATGCATCCCTGAATGTAGTCATAACTTGACCATTGATCGTTATTAGGTCATTAAAGCTCTGTGAACCTCTAACATTGTGTAGAAGCAGTCTCAAACAGAAGCAGTCAAATTGATTTGGATGCACGGTGTATACCCTGCCCCAAAACTTCTGTTCTTTTAACGTACGGATAGCCTGGAACTGGCTTACCCTGTAACCGTCGCTTGAAGACCTTAGTTTTAGTGTCCCAGGTATAATAAAGTGGAACTTCTCAGTATAAAGGTGTACGTGCAAAAAATCTGTTTGATACAATGTGAAGAAAGTTGTTAGAGTGGTTGAAGGTGGATTTGCAACTCTATCTGCTGCAGTACTTTCAGTAAAGTCCATTTACTAGATGAACTGATAGGTGAATAACTGGAGGATGATGTATACGTATGTGAAAGTTAAGTATTCTCCAAATGGCTTCATGTGTTGATATGTAACGTCCCGTATCGTATCTCTTAATTTCATCATGAGCATTACTTTCAATTGTGAAGATAGCTTGATCACTACCCTTATTTTCATATTTACAAATGTATTTTAGTGATGTCATGCTGTTGCAATATTCAACATTGATATGTGCATCAAAAATCTCACAAAGCAGTTTATTATGTGGTACAACCCATCGGTTATCTACAGGAACTGTTATGTTGCCAGGTAGGGTAACTGTCGTCTCAAAACCTCCAGCTAAAGGAGATAGTCGTCGATATTGTGGGTAGCCATTGGTATCGGATTGAGTTTCACTCAAGGAGTGTCTGGGATATCTCTTACTGCAGTGTCCATCTTTGAGACAGAGTGAACATCTGTTTACGTTTCCACATGGTCCATGAATCATATGGTGCCTAATGAAACTATGTAAAACCGGATCTGCCACTGGATCTTGAATTTCCGCACTGATAACTGAATCTATGTCAAAGGATTTCAATTTTTATCCTCTTGTCTGCCACTCAACAGTGTACATGTATGCTATGACATATAAGGGCAGCAGTTATTTGTCGCCGCCACTTACTGCCACCAAACACAATCAAGGATTTGGTTTACCCGACTCAAATTAAACAATAGCAAGCAATTAAAAGTAAAGAGGATTGTCTGCATGTAATGTTATAACAAAAATGTTTTTTTTACTTATTGTTATGGCCCCCTTACACATGGTGGATCGTACATTTGCTCGCCAGAAGGTGAATCGTAACATAAAACGGGCAGCACTTTTCTCGGTCGCCATCGGCATTTGGCTCACGTGACTCAATCGCAGTCATGAAAAACAAAATTGAGAATAGTCTTCATTATTAAAAATAAGCATATAATCGTAATTTTAGTGCCCCCCCCATCCGAATACAATTTGTAATGCTCTGCAGCCTACATTAATTATATTTGTGTGTTTCAGTGGATTTTAATGGGGCTATGTAGGCCTCTTTAATTTTCCAAGGGCCCTTATCACAGACAGAGCCGGTGTTTATAAAAAAATAAAAATAAAAATTCTGGTGAATTCAAAGTAAATTGCTTTCAGTATATATCGAACAGGCTTCGTTTAACTATATTAATTTTGATATTAATATTATATTCCCTATCGGTGGGTTAGTGGTTACGACGTTACAGTTTTTGGCGTTCGATCCCATTCTACTAAAACGAATTTTTTTTTAATGTTAAACATTTATCAACACAGTCGCACGGGGGACTTAAAATTCTATCAGAATAGTCAATAGTGATCGTATAAAACGAGAATTTATAATGTAAAATGTAAAATGCAGTCTGGCATTTCAGGTTGACTTGTTGGAATGAAGTTGTTTTAACTTTATATAAATAAGGAAAACGTAAATGTTTTTATTAATTGTTAGAGTTGAATTTTTTTTGAAATTATTATAATAGAAATATCAGAATTATTCAATTTTTTTTCGTATCGTAGCATGTTTTCGATTGTGAAGGTGGTCGGATTAATGTAATCCGTTATTCGATTATTGTGAATTGTTACGAAAGAAGAATAACGGAATGATATTCGTCTAATCTGTAAGCGCGGTGGTTTGTTATCTTTCTTTAAACAATGTATCTAATCGGTTTGTTTGTTTTGTTACTTGTCTCAAAGTATTTAACGGTGAGGGAATTCTTCCCAAAGAAGTTAATCGATTTCGACAATGTTTTTATTTTATTTAGTAACTTATAAAAACAATGTAAATGTTTTTTTGTTATTGTATGAAGTAAAACTTTCGCAAAGTAGGTAACAGTGATTTTTTAAACGAAAATATATAATTTTCATGAATAGTCATTGATTTATTTATTGTATGATTGAAAAGTTTCTCAAAATAGTCAACGGTGATTTTTTTTACTGTATTAATAAAAATTCTATTAGAAGAGTCAATAGTGATCGTTGAAAACGAAAATTTAGAATTTAAAATTTAACATTCAGTCTGGCACTCGGTGGAATGAATGGAAGTCTTCCAAGTGATGTTTGAAATACAGAAGTATCCTTATTTAAAAGTCAAGGATCTGTTCTTTTGAATTGTTTTTCTTCTCATAGTCGGTAACTGAAATCCCATTTGTAAAAATTATATGCTTATTTTATTAACAACGAACTGAAAAAAAAACAGTTCGGTTCAAATAGTGTAGAAGTCACATGTTTGTTTTTAAAGTAAGTGATAGTTATAATTATTGGTATATATTGATTCTTGAGTTGTATATTTCGTAACATAATGAAAACTTAAATGTGTTTATCTTATATTTTAGAGTTGAATTGTTTTAATTTTTGTATTATGTAATCGGTGTTCAGTACGTGAAATAAGGAAAGAAAGTGAAAAATACGTGTAAACTGAGGCTCCCCCCCCCCCCCGGCAGAAACATAAAAGTTATTTGGAATATTGTTTAGTATGTAATATAATATGTTTGATGTGTATTCTTTGTGCAAAATAAATTGAACTGTAGCTATATATGTAAGTGGCTGTAGTTCGTAATATGTCACCACCACCAATATTTCTGAACTTGTTACTAACGTAAACTGATTTGATTGAGGCTTGCGAAGAGTAAACTAATGGAAAAGTAAGTAATACATATAACATCGAATAAGAAATGTACTTTCTGTCAGAAGTGTACTAATGTATTTATTAGTACAATGAAGGTGAATAAATCGTCGTGTTTGCGATTGTCATTGTGTTCAGTTTAATGTAATCTGTTATTCGCTAACGTAAAAATGGTACGTAGCAAGAATAATGGAATGTCAATCGCTTAATCTGTAACCGTTTTTTTTTCTGAACATAGTACGTTAGTATTATAGCAGCAATTTTAAGAAGTGAAGTAGATGAATGTATAACGGAAATAGCAGAACAGGTACGGTATATTACCTGAAGAAAAGTTTGAGCGGTAAGGGGAATCGGAATAATTGTTTAAGGGTAGTGAATCGGGCAGGCGTGTCGTGATCTGTAGTTGCTGGTTGAGGCTTAGAGTAGAAGCCTTATTCTTTTTTGGCGGAAGTGACATAGTCAGATGTATTGAAGGGAGCGTCTGTTATATTTTCTGTGCAACGTATGCTACTGTGTGGTGAGGTGAATGCATATTTAACGTAAATAATAAGGTGTAAATTGTGTGAAAGTATCCGTCGTGTATTTATTCCCGGTGTAGACTGGTAGCGTGGGAGGAGTAAAATGTTAGAGAGAAATGTTCTTGCTACTACCTGTATGGTGTCTGGTTTGGGGAGAGTGACTGAGTGAGGAACGAAAGTAATAATTTGCCCGAGGTGGATGTAAGAGTCTAGAGTTTGCTAAGAACATGCTCGAGCGAATAAGCTTGATGTTGTAGTGATTGTAGTAACCTATTGAGTTCGAGTTTATTTTCCGATTCGACGCGAAGGTACACGGGAAAAAACCGCTCTACTTTATATATAAGATTAACGAGTCCATTTGTTCTTCGTACAGGTATGGCATCATAGCATTTATATATACAGGTTTTATTCTCATCTTTTATCTTCTGAATTGATGTCTCTATTCAACATATTGAACTTTATATTATAACGATAGATTATTTTAGCGATACATCGCTTATCGTTAATTTAATATTATTAATGAAAATATACATATATATATATATATATATATATATATATATATATATATATATATGTATTTAATATTTCACAATTCCAGTTAAGGTTCCATCTTTTTGTTTCATTGTTATATACTTAGATCATCTTTTGTATTTGTAAATTTACCAGCGGTAAGTCGGTTATGCAAATGCTAAGTCTGCGATCCAATTTAAACTGAATGTTCTTTCTTTGTTTAAAATGTCTAAAACCTTCTTTAGACTATATATATATATATATATATATATATATATATATATATATATATATATATATATATATATACAATGAGCTATACATATATAAATATGTATGAACACATACATGCGAGAATAAATATATTAGATAATAATTGTTTAGATTTAAAATGTTGTCATTTATGTTTTCCCTTTCTGTTATTGTCACAAGATAAAATAGCAATATATTTCAAGTCACATGAATACATCATAATGAATATAAAATATAACAGCTCAAATTATAAAGTTTCGTATATTTTCAGAAGATATTGACCCACCCATTTATGAATAAATATACGCAATTTACTGCTGAAGTGAACGCATCACAAATCACCGAATAGTTCGTCTATGAACAGAATCAAGTACCGTATTATTAAAGGGCCCTATTTGAGTTAAGATTTGATCGTATAAAAAGATTGTTGCGTATATTGTCAATATAATTATCATCTGTAATTGTATATCAAGCATAAGACAAAACATAGTTCAGACGGTTATGTATAAACATGTTTCTCTACGCTGCACTCTACATAATATGGTTCTACACAAGATTAAGAATTATAAATGTGCGTCTGACGGGCACCGGTTGGCCATAAATAGTGAAGATGTATTTACCACTTTCCAAAAGACATTCATGTGAAATCAACGCAAATATGCTTCGGCCAGATTTCGCTCTTTAATGTTCGGATATGCAAACCGTTTTCTACACACACACACACACACACACACACACATATATATATATATATATATATATATATATATATATATGGATAAAGAGAAATATGATATACTGATATTTATTATATGATATATCGCTAAGTCATATGATGTGTGAAACTATATATAATTATATTTATGTACCTGGCAGTAAACCTGAAACGACTATATATATAGGAACATAAATAAGTAAAGATATTAGATTAAAAACGAAGACATAATAATATAGTTTTTTTGTCTGTTCTACGACACATCAACACTTTTTGTGATTGAATAGTTACACATACTATACCTATAAGGAACTATGCAGTGAACATAAACGTTGCATTCAAAATACATGAAATATGATGAAATAGCATTGCAATGTTAGTCAATAGGATTGGGGTATATCTGCCATATGATGTTTAAAACGAAATATAGCCAAATAGTGCAACATCGGCTGTACACAACTGAAACTTATTATATGCATCAATAGAGTGATATAGTGAAACGAATGATATGAAATAAAATGATGAAAGATAACCCTAAAAGAACGGGTTCATAGATAGATATATCGACGTATGTAATACATTCAGAAATACTCTCTACATTGTCTTTGGAAGTAAGTTCAAATCGTTTCAATAATAATTTGGAAATACTGGCTATCTTTTCGTAAGTAAGTACTAGCTTGGGCTTCAGTGAAGTAATCATTATTTCTAATTGTCTAAACTTTAAGAGTTTTGCTAAGTTTCCACAGAATAAAACGCTGTTTTATTTCCATCCTATAACACCAACAGCTAACTGCAAATGAATTTTCGCAGCAAATAAAACCGAAATTGGCTGTTGGCCACTCCATCACTGTTGCTGACCCTATTTAGTTTCCAGTACACAGATCGTGCGCCTTGATGGCTTCACACATACTGCACTATAACATCGTGGAAGATACAAGAAATTTTACTATGAGTTTAACAAGCACCACATTATTTCTATAAAACTTCAAACGGGGACTTATTTCACATCGAATCTTGATTCTATTACTTCAAATATATTGTTCGGTTTGCCATATTAGGATTATTCTACTTTTTATTCAAGCATTTGCAGCTTAAAATTCAGGAGTTCGTTGTAATTATTTCAGAAACGATGCGAATCTATTTTTATAACGGCCAACAAATTGTATTCAATGTATTTCCACACTGCATCATGTAATGGGAGAATTAATATATAATGTATATAATGTATAAGTATTCACTAGTATATATTCGTAGATAATATAATGGGGGTATATAAAACTATCATAGATTTGGTACGTTACAATATGAAAGCTATTTGTATTATCAATTATCGTTCTTTCTTTCCATTCCCTTTTTGTCTCCCTCGCCATATATATATATATATATATTTATATATATATATATATATATATATATATATATATATATATATATATATATATATATATATATATACTAATGCATTATATGTATTAAGAAACTAAATTATAAATATAAGATGACATTGCTAATGTGTATGTTGATTTTGTAATTTATACAATTGTTAAAAAGCAGAGCCAATGTATTTCGTCTGCGGTGCCATGTTTATTTTCATAATTGCTATCATTGTCCAGCTATGACTTCATATATTGTATGTAAGTGTAGAAATAGATCGATATCTATTGCAAGTGCGGTATAAAGGTCACTCTAGTTATACGTTGGACAATAGATAGATACGGAGTATCTAGTATTAATCTTTGACCGACATTTGAGGGATTAATAATTTGCAATATATGACGACTATATGCTTATTATTTGAATTCAGACACCTCAACTATTTTATAACTCAATTGTTAATCTCTATCACACATGAACCCTTACATTTATATATATATATATATATATATATATATATATATATATATATATATATATATATATACATTTATATATGTGTATATAGTAGATATACTTATATCAATATGAAAAGTAACTATATAAACAACATTTATAAATTTCAGATTGATTCGAATATGAATCTATTTCCCAAGCAAAGAGGAAGCTCAATATTCAATATTTAAATATTTTTCTTAAATTTCAGTAGAACAATACATAAATTAAGTATTAATCACAATAATATTTACGTGTTTTTGTGAAAGTCGACAATATTCACAGCACTCATTCGAAATTGTCATTAAATAATAGCACGATATAACCTTAGTTTTATACTCTATATAAATATATACATCCACACACACACACACACACATATATATATATATATATATATATATATATATATATATATATATATATATAAGCTAGATGTGTTTAAGTGGTTTAATGTGTTCATAACGTTGAATACAGGAGACATAACATTATTCTTTTTTGGTTCTCTTATGAGATTTTTTTAATGAAAATCACTTTTACGAGTTTCATAATGAGCACACATCCATATACAGTGGAAACATTCCAATATCAATTTCATCGTTAATGTTAAGAAAAATACATGAGTCATTTACACGAAAATAATTCCTTGATCTAAGAACTGATACTATTCATTGATGATTCATATTTTCTTAATAGTCAATTATAACATCATTAGTTTAATGTTGACTTCAGATACATTGCACCAGAAGAAAATATACGTTTAAAGCTAAAAAATAATATTCTGTCTATTAGTTGTCTAGTACATGTGTGTGTCATCTATATAAAACTGCAAACATGTCAATTGTGAGTTCAGAAATCTATGTCTAAATGAATTATCGAGGTCAAAGCTATTATCATACTTAACAATATGAATCAATATATTTTTATATAGGTTAGTATTGGCATTTTACTAGACATCACAACGTTTTAGAATATTTAATGACGGAACACAACCATATTGCTAACGATTGATTTTATACGATTAATTGAATGCAATTGTTAGTACCAACATGAAAAGCTGAGGATAAAGAATTGAAAATACAGATCGTTCCTTACAGTTTACTACGTAAATGAGCACACTAGATCCCTATCACGCTGCCCTTATCACGCATACGCTCATAATGTTGTCCTATTAATGGTAGGCTATAAAGTGTGTGATACTGTAGAATGTCCCCCAAAACTGAAGCCACCGTGAGATTGTTAAAAAAAACACATTGACAATAAAATGGATGAAATAAATACTATATGACCGCTCTATTGAACTAAATAGACCAGCGACACTACTATAATTAGAATTTAACAGTTTACTTGGTGAAGTTAGAGAGTTCGGAAAAACATAGTCCTTAATTTATGGCGAAATTTAGCGGAAAAAGCAGGGATAAAAGGTAAATAGAAAGAAAAAGATACATTAGAATATTGATGTAGACGATAGAATTCAATAGAGACTGGGGACACGATGTATAGAAAAAGAAAGCAGTTTAATTTATAGAAGAGAACAGCGAGATATTTCGACCAAGAGACGATAGAGTCAGTTTTGACTGAGATTTTAATTTAAGTTGAAGAAATAGGAGATTAAACCTAGATATAGAGACACTAGTTACAATACACTTACGACACACACACACGTGTGTAACTAGTCGGTTGAATAAAAGGCATGTATCTGTGTGTAGTCTTCATTGTGTGTATAAACCTTCGATTATGGCTCCTTGGTCTTGCAACAAATTACTCTAGAATTCCGACACGGTCCATCAAAAGAAGAAAAAAATAAAGAGAAGACGAACAATAATAAGAAGGACCTCGGTATATGTGTTTTGTTTAAGGATCTCAGTCGAGGTGTGGATATGGTTACGTAAATGGTGTCAGGTAACCTCAGCGAAAGTATCATACATATATTTATGAATTTATGAAAGAAATTATTTTATTCGGTTAATAAATATATATAAAAATAACGTTTCTTGGTTTTTCAAAATACTATAATAAACATATATATATATATATATATATATATATATATATATATATATATATATATATATGGAAAATGACAAAGGAAAAACAATTTCTAGACTTTCTCAAAATGAGCTATGTGAAAATTGAAGATGCTGGTTGTTCTGGGTAAGCAGATAAAATATTTAAATGGTTCCGTTAATCTTTTTTATATAATTGCATTGTCTTGTATTACACAAGACAATGCAATTATATAAAAACATATTTGAATCTAACTCGGCTTAGGTTTGATTTCTTTAAATATAACACAAGTTCTAAACACATATGCCAAACTTAGCGTGACTTATATATTTACTGTTAGAAGTGAATTAGAAGTTTGAGTTGAGTATTATTTATAATATAAAATTTAATAGTAAATATGTTCATTAATTTTGTTATTACAATAAAGCATTAAGATATTAAAAAGTTAAAAAAACTTAAACTAATGTGTTTCTCAAATATAAACTTATTTTAGAAAAAGTCATTATAAATATATGTGTTTGTTAATTGAGTCGTTACCAGTTTCGTTTTATTGTCCATTACATTTTAAGTAAGTTAGATCCTTACTATCATCTCTAAGTGTTCTACTTTATGGTTGAATAAGGCAATAGCTGTTAAGTGATTTTCACAGTAGATATAATATTCAAATCAAGATATATTTTCAGAAAACTCTGCAACATACTGTGTTTTGCGTAATACAGATTAATTAAATCGTTCATTAAATGAACTTAATATGTAAAGTGTTTAATTATGTAAAGTAATTTTGATTAATGTCTATTTAGAAACAAGGAATCGAAGGTTATTTTATGTAAAGTGTTATGACTTCCGTAAATTGTTCGCTAGAGTTTACAGAATCTCATTAGTCTTAAAATTAGAATTGAAACTAAAACATTTTTAAGCAAATGGATTATCTCTGCAGGGTTGGTGTATTGTTTAAAGTTGGTGTAAGAGAGTGCACCACACAAAGGAACGTTATTATTTCTGTTTACAAACATTTATTTCCTCAAACACAAGTCAACTATGGCGGGTGCGTGCTACACGCGACTTTTAAACAGGAAAGCGTATTCAAAACGAAGCCAACATTTCTAAAAATCACAGGTCGTTTAGTTTTCTTCTTTGACTACATTGTGCTTTCCAGCATGGACAATAATAGTTTGATCTGCGGACAAAGAAACATATTTTATAACATTTATTTGTTAGACAATTGGTGTATTTCTCTTTTCGCTGACGCACCTGAAAGCAAAGGTGAATCACATTTATTTAATTATAAAAAAACGGAGGTGAAATGCGAAAACTACTCGCTGATTCTGATTTCAATAAACAACATGAATAACATCGTAGGAAATAGAAGATTTATTTGGTGCCTCATAATTTTCTAACCAACGAAAAGCTTGATAATGTGACAATTTTTGGTAAGACTCCTGAATATTACCTATATTTATTCATAAACATTGTAAGATAAATGTTTGCATTCATGTTATTATTTGTAAATACATGTACAGACTATTTGGCGTTTTATTTATTTGATAAATTACTCATTGTCTCATTTTAGTAAATGAATTTTGTTTATAAATTGAAGCACCTATCTAGGTCTGTTTTTCTCAATCCATTATTTTAATAATACATGGAAATATAATTCAAAGTAAGCTCTTAATCAGTGAGAGTTTCAATAGAAAAACTAATTATAAATTACTTGTTATGAGTATATGCATATCATTTATTATTCACAGTTTAACTAAGGTTCAGGGTGTATCTGCGATATATTTAAGTGTAATATATTTGCTATCAAATTGAATCATGAAATATATTTACATATATTAATAAAAAGTTACTTTAGTTTCTAAATAAAATAAGAAATAAACATTCTCTGATGAGCTTGCTACTCTGGTACCTCCACAACGTAAATTCACTAAACCAACCCGACAATCTGCCCAATCCCATCCATACACTGTGAAGGTCCAAGATACCGAAGAGCTTTTTACTCTAAAAGCTTATTTCCTTGTGCTGCTGGAATCTGGAACTCTCTTGTTGCTCCCTGCTTTTCTGACGTTACTGACAATGCAGAAATGAAAAACTAATGTAAACAAACATCTCGCTGCGCAGCCCCTAACTTAGGTTGCCCCCCCCCCCAAAAAAAAAGAAAAACCTTCACCCTTTTTTGTCAGTAGCCTTTTACGTCTACAGTGGCGGCCTGCCTTGTTTGGGGTGAACTATGATAAAAAAATTATATAGATGTATAATAGATGGTTCCTAAAATATTGGTCAACTATTTAGATTAGAAATCGATCAATACAACGACGGGTAAATTAAATCCATTTTTTGTTAAAAACGTTGAGTCATGTTGAGTTATTATTTGCATAGATTAGTCGACATTAGATAGGGAAAATGTGGAAAGTGTAATAGACAAGAGGACAGACATTCAATATACGGATTGGATATAGATGTAAGCAGTTATCTACGCAATTCACATTTTAATCAAAGTTTTTATTTTTAAGTTCATCTCTTTTTTTATTAAACTTATACTGTTTTTTTTAAATTTTTTTAAAGTACACGATTAAATATTAAATATATCACATAACGTTGATCATTAAATACCTTTAATAAGTTAATAAAAATCTAGATAATCTCTATTTTAATTAAAGATTTTACCGTGAAATAATCTCGCATGCTGCCCTTTTGTATATCGCAAGAAAAATGTATTTAGAGAGATTCAACCCCACGGTCATAAAATATTGGATCAGTATAAGATGTTATTTACACGGCCACCAAGCTTACCAAATAGTGTGTCTGTTTACTTACTTATAGTGGGTATGGGTTCAGCCAATAGATTTTTTGGCATATAACTAAAATAGTTGGATTTGCTAAAATAAATAAATAAATATCAATATAAGATATAAAAGAGCTTATTAAAGTATAAATATACCAGTGAACGTTTAGCAAATATGGTTTATCCGTTTTTAATTAAAGAAATAAATGTGTTTCTTCAAAATAGGATGAGTTGACATGATACGTAGTAGTTTGGTTAGTTTGGAAGAAAAACGCTAAAAAATAACATTAGAAAAATGCCGGAACATTTTTTCTAATGTTATTGTTACGTGCGTTTACTGTTGAATTATGTGTTTTAAAATAGGTTCAAGAAGCTCTGACATTGATATAGCGTCAACCCGAAGGTGCTGTTTCTAAATCAGCTGTTTGTTTGTCTCTTTGCTCTTTGTCTCTCTCTCTCTCTCTCTCTCTCTCTCTCTCTCTCTCTCTCTCTCTCTCTCTAGATATATATATATATATATATATATATATATATATATATATATATATATATATATATGGTCTCATACGTATATGTCTGTATGAATTCCGACTAGTTAATCTCTAAATTATCGAGTGCGTACGCTGTGTTACAAAAGGTCGAAGAACAACATGGGTTGGCGTAACTTTGTCAGAAACTTCAAAAACCTTGAAAATATCCATTAAGTAACATTAGTATATGCAGAAAATACGTTGCTCGAGGTTTTGTGGTAGAAAGAAAAGGCATGGATCTAATTTGTGCTTGTTCGGATTTGAGACACGTTAGAACTTTTGTCTTTGTTCCAGAGAATATTTTCATTTCAAGAAACTTTCGACTTTATTTTTGTATTTTATGTTTGTGATGATTCGCCGAATCTGTGCAATTTTAGCAACAAACGACTTTGATTTCATACAGAAGTTTCACTTGAAAAACTACGATTTCCTTTGTTGCTACTATTGAAGGATCGAAATGGGTAACCATTTTCGTATTCGGTCATCATTGGTTATGCAGTCCAGCCACAATATATATTGTTGGTCAATTAAAGATACCAGTATATACTTTAATTTCAACAGGTGGCCTTATTATTCGATGTCGGCAAATGCACTTCGACCAAAAATTAAATCAACAGATTTCTGCAGATGTACTCACTTAAATCTAAAAATAACTTCAAGATAAACTCCGACCGGTACATTGACCTTTCCTAATTGGATTGATCCATTAAATAACACAGTGAATGACGCTTGAACCCCTGCGATAAATAACATCTGTTTTTATGTTATAAAATAAGTTTCACAAATACAACGTGCACCGCAGTAGTTAACATTTAAAGTTGCCCTATGAATTTAATAGGTGCACAAAAATAATAAAAAGGAGTTTTTCAAACAATAATTTTATATTAAACATTATGTTTTAGCTTATCTAAAAAAAAATACAAGTCTATTAATAATGGTGAGCCGCCAACGAAACACCTCATCATGTCACTACTACAAGAAGAGGATGTAGGAAATAGAGATAACATAATTAAAGTTATTACATTTAAAATGTTTAAATCTGACGAAGATGTCGTTTGAGAGCCATGTGTGTAGTTACAGTTTCGTTTGAGAACGTTTAGGATAAAAACTTGATGAAGTGCAAATATATTATGGTATTTACTTAACAGTAAGATTTATAACAAAATCTAAGAAAAAAGCTCGGAGATTTATGCTCCTTTGAAAAGATCTTAAACAAGAAAAAGCATAGATTATACAAAACTTACGATATATATCAATTTCTATCAATTATAATATTTATCACTCTAATGGTTTAAACGTAATTAGTGGAAAGAATTATTTCTTACATGAGAGTAGATACCACATAAATATTGTGTTAATCTTTAAATGAATCAAATCTCATGCTGATAATTTTGTAACGCTCATTTAATTCATAATAGCGTCATAATTTCTTGACTGTGAACATATACTAAAATGCAAGGTTATATCAGTTATTCAATTTTAGTAATCCTTATTAATGGGTTATTGCATAAAAAATATAGTCATTCATATTCGTTGAACAAGTGTCGTGCTCAATATTTAAAGTTGCAAGAATCAGTGAATTTTTCGCTTGAGTCAACTGATTGATTCGGACATAATCGATGTTAAATGTAATTTATAATCCTAGTAGTAAAAAAGTTAAGATTAAATGGGATTATTGTAAAATAAAACACATGCAACAATATTTCTCATGAAAAGAAAAATGTAACAATTTTAAAGTTGGCATGAAATCTAACAAGTGGATTTGCGTTAGCAATAAGAAGAAACAATGAAAATTGAAATACAGGAGTAGTAATACTTCTAGTCATGGCTTCAAAACTAGAGAATTATATATATATATATATATATATATATATATATATATTACTTTTTATGTCCGTGCTAAACTCCTGAACTGATCATTATTAATTTTGATATGTATATATATATATATACACACACATATATATATATATATATATATATATATATATATATATATATATATATATATATTTATATATATATATATATATATATATATATATATATATATATATTCTACATAACACGCTGAGTAACATAGGATAACTATTGTTTTGTGAATTCTAAAATTTAGGGGTATATATATAGTGTTAGGTATGTGTATATGTTCATTTATACATAGTGTATTGCACAGAATAAACTAATGAACTGATTATTTTTAATTGTGTAACACAGCAGCTAAACGTCCGATGGAGTAATATGTTTATATTTCGTTAAATTTAGTTATATTCGAAAGAGGTAAAAAGGTTGTGAAACAACCTTGTGAGAATTCAAATACGTCCGATTTTTTTGCGAAAGTTTAACGTTAAAAATCATAGATCAATTAATGAATATTCCTTAAATGTCAGCTTCTTTTTACTATTTAAAGCGTTTTAGGGGCTTAATACAGACAAATCATTCCATTTGAAAATTCATTTGTTTAGTTACATACAGTTTGATTCATATTGATTAGACACCAATATAGCAAGATTCCCTGAATAACATTTTTTGCTGCTTGGCCCTTCAATTACTGACATTATTAGTATAAATATCATGTAATAGATTTTGATCAAATTTAGAAAAAAAACATAATAGATATAAGGTTTAATATCATTATATATTAATTTCAATCTTCTTAAAGGGAGATAAAATATGCATACACCTAACTTATATATATTTATATATAAATTCTCTCTCTATATATGTATATATATATGTATATGTATATATATATATATATATATATTCCTCTCATCAGTACAGAAAAGTAACAATTTAAGAAGGTCGGGAGACGCGAACCCTATTCACTGAGTCACTCTAGAATCTGAAAGCACTCGCCATATCCACTCGGCCATGATTAATGGAAATTAGGACCTAGACGCGGGCACAGATAAAAGACTAGTCGAGCGAGTGTTTGACGAACGTATTTGGAACTTTGCATTAGAGCTTTATGAAAGTCTATTTTTAATATCTCCGAGAGTGTTCAATTTTTATTTTTTAAAGAGGCTTAGTATAATATTTATGAATAAAATTGAAGCGTTTCAAGTGTATTGCTCTGATCAGGGTAAGAAGCTGACACATTCAGTCGAGAGGAGCGAATTCAGCTCGCAGAGTAAGCTAAGAATCTGCAATCAGTCGCCATATCCATTTAGCCACCGGAAAGACTCACGTGATTAAGGGAAATTAAGATCTATATGTACCTAGAAGCAGGCATAGATTGTACACTAGTCGAAAGAGTGTTCGATGACCGTATTCGGAACTTTGCATCAGAGCTTCTTGACAGTATACATATATATATATATATATATATATATATATATATATATATAATGAAGAAGAAAGGAATTAGAGAAGCAAAAGCCAAATCATAATTCAATTCAATTGCTCAGAGCAAGGTATATTCCGCAAAAAAAAACAATTTATTCAAGTTAAATTTTCCTTAAGCCAGGCTTTTCAAAGATCAAAATCTTATCATCAGAGGAAGTCGCTGGGATAGATAAGTTGGCAAAGGCCAAGATTTAAAATTTGAAAAAATAAAATAAAAGTTGTAGGGGAAGAAACACAGGGCAAAATTCTGCCCGAATGCAAGCAAATGTCCGATTGCTTCTTCATTCTACCTGCTCTTTCCTAGATATTGAGCTGTATACTCTTCACAATAGGTTTTACTTTTCCTAAAAGTTCGCTTTTAGTACACCACTTTATATATATATATATATATATATATATATATATATATATATATATATATATATATATACATATATATATACATATATATATATATTAGGGGAGGTCGATTTTGAAACTGTAAATTATCGCACTCGAAGAAAGTTGCCAAATAATGTAAAAAGTTACCACAAGAAATATTTTTCTTCAAAACTTTGTATTTATTTGAGCATTGCAACTTTAAGATCAAATAAATCGAGATTTTTTCTCACAGCCTAGATTTCACCGGCAGATGTGTCGCCTTAAATTAAACCCGGGTTTTAACAAAAAAAAGTAATACATTACTTAATAATAAATATTTTAAAGTTTATTATTCCTTTTCTTAAGAAATTAAATGTACATATTCAAATTAAAAAGGAATAAAACACCATAATATTTAATTTTATATATAAATAATTATTTATTTACATAGGCGTTTTATTTATTGGATATTTTTTATGGTATTCACCGGTTGAAAATTCAACGAGCGAATTTGAATTCACGTGTGTTTACAAATTTAATTGTCACAAATATATATTGAATTGTCGAGCGCTGGCTTATCTAATCCCTTTTTTCTCGACCTTTTGTCACACCTTACCTTGTTGGAGTTAGATAAATAAAAACTAGTTCAGCCAGGGTTTTTTACTCCACCAAATAAACCGGTATCGTCCGGGTCTTTGGGTCTGGATTCACGCCCGTCTATTGGGGCTTGTCCGTCCTGTGCAGTTCTAGGAGGTGCACCTCCCAGGTTTTGCCTTCCCTCTTTGGGGAGGAGTAAGTTTATTGCTTACTGTCTGAGGCAGCCCTACCGGGGAATGCCGACGGAGCTGCCCAGGCAATTTTTAAATTACCAGAGTGCTCACCTCTCGAGCACTGGCTTTCTCATCCCACTTTCCTGACCTTGTGTCAATCTTACCTTGTTGGAGATAGATAAATAAAATCTAGTTCAGCCAGGAGTTTTTACCCCACCAAATAAATCGGTATCGTCCGGGCCTTTGGGTCTGGATTTACGCCAGTCTATTGGGGCTTGTCCGTCCTGTGCAATTCTAGGAGGTGCACCCTCCCAGGCTTTGCCTTCCCTCTTTGGGGAGGAGTAAGTTTATTGCTAACTGTCTGAGACGCCCCTACAGGGGAATGCCGACGGGGCTGCCCAGTCAATTTTTTAATGGCCAGAGTGCTCACCTCTATAGCGCAGGCTTATCTAATCCCACTTTCATGACCTTGTGTCAAATCTTACCTTGTTGACGTAGACAAATAAAACTATTTCAGCCAGGGGTTTTTACCCCACCTAAAATATTATATGTATTGGAGTTGATGGGAGAATGGATAAAGACACATTGATGTATAAGGAAATTGTGGATGAAAATAGACAGAGAATTATGAAAAAAACTAAGGGACCAGAACACCATTTAACTTTTACAAAAGAAACACCATGTGAAAGTAAATATCTGACACAGAGTTCTTCCTAATAGTGGTGCAACAGGTGCTGTTCATGCAGATCAAGTGGTGGATGTTTTGCATGAATTCCACAGTGAGAACAGTATCAAGGCTATACTTGTTGATAACACTAATACCAACACAGGTTGCGAAGGTGGAATGGTTGCAATTTTAGAAAAAAAACTTTTTAAAAATCTTCACACAATTGGTTGCTCTTTGCATCATAATGAACTACCTTTCAGAGCCCTTTTTAAAAACATAGATGGTTGCGCAAAGGGCCCTACAACATTCAGTGGCCCTCTGGGGAAATTATGCTCAAATGATTGCCATGATTTACCCCAAATATCATTTTCCACTATTTGCAATCCTCTAGAGTCAATTTTTAAAATTGGTGAAATACATGATCTTAGTTCTGACCAAAGACTCCTTTATGAATACACAGTAGGTATTTCTAGAGGTAAGGTTGACTCTAGATATACCTCCTGGAAAATTGGTCCTTTAAACCAAGCAAGATGGTTAACTTTGGCCATCAGGCTTATGTGTTTATGGACTCGTGGTGCATACCCACAAAGGCACACAACAAAACTACACTATGTAGTAAATTTTATTGTAAATGTGTATGCTACTTCTTGGTTTGAAATTAAAAGAAATAGTAAATTCCACAATCAGCAAGTGCACATTTTTAATATGACCCAGAGGATTAAGGAGCAGCCTCAGGAAATCCAAGATATCACATTTAGAAATATACAAGGTAATACATTTTGTTTACTGCCTGAAAACTTTCTATATTCCATGGTTAAATCTGAAGAGATTGAAGTAAGAGAAGAATCTTTAAAAAGAATTTTGGCCATTAGGTAAGTAATTTTTATTCATATATTTCTGACTCAATTATTTATTCCAATTTATAGAATGATTTTTAAAGATTTTATCTAATTTCACCATCATTATTAAAGCATTACAGATTAGAATTTTTTAATAATTCAATTAATTAATTTGTTCTTTCAGGAGTGAGGAGTCAACCAGAAAAAGATTAAAAAGAATACCACCTATTAATGTTAATGCCACACATTAGACACAATTAATAGATTTAAAATTATGCTGCATTTTTGGCATTCTCAGGGCGTGGAACGGGCAGTTAATAAAAGTTAATAACAGAAGCTTCACAAACTGTATATGGTTTTGAAGTAAGGCATCAACACATTACAGCCAAAGTTTTGAGTCAGAAATTGAGACCAGCATTTTTGTCTAAGGGGTCTTATATGGAGCAATTTGACTCTCAATATTAAGCTCTATTAAAATAGTGTTAGGTTTTTCCTTATTTCTTTGCTTGTTATATTTTCACTTATAACAGAAAAAAATCATTTTTTTAGGTATTCTAATATTACTGTTTAATTCATAACGTTAAAAGCTAGTTTACAAAAGCAGATACTGAAAATGAGGAGGGGGGGGCAAATTTTCAATTTGAAGATTTCTTTAATTCATATCATTTTTATAAAATAAAAGGACATTCGCTGATTTTAAATGCACAAATTATTTGGTTTTCACACCAGTATTCAAGCAAATCTTGCAAAAACGAGGAATTTTCAGTATATTCTTGTCTACGATCTTTGATACCAAACGCTCAAAAAAACGCTGAAGTTTTTGATCTAATTTTTTGCATGAGTATTTAATAGGTCTATATACAACTTTCGGTACGTGCCTTTTTTTAATATTTAAAAAAAAGTGTAAAATCGACCTACCCTAATATATATACATATATATATATATATATATATATATATATATATATATATATATACTAGTGGGGCCAGTTCTTCAACGCTGCTTGGGAAAATATATTTAATCAAGTAATCGTTGGACACAAGATTTCACTACGGGAATAATTCTATAATGTGTTAGAGAAAAATAAGAAAAAAGAACCCGGTAAAATATGATTGAAATGTACATTATGAATATTTTAACTAGCTATATATGTTAAATTACATTACCTCCATTTTGTTTTTGTTGTATTGAGTTTTCATCTGAACTGATCGAAATAATTATCTTTTTTTTAAATCTGAATCATTTTCCTCGATTATTTCCAGTTGTAGCCTATCATAAAATAATGTTATTTTTTATTTCATATATTTTCCTTAACATAAATCTCAAATCCACTTATCTTTCTGACTCACCCAAGCCATTTCTTTTCGAAATACTTACACGCATCTATTAACGAAACAACGCCTACTCATGTTTGCAACCAATCACCAGTAAAAAGTGAAATATAAAAAGACCATGCCTACATTCAAATTTATTTGAAAATTAAAAGCAATACGTTGTTCATTGTCTATTGCACGGAATATGCAAACTTTTCGAAAGCATTGAATTCCATGAATATAGAAAAATTAATGAGGTCTACTGTTTTTGTGTTGTTATTGGCAAGGTGCCAACATCCACCAGTCAGCAATTTTATCTGTATAAAAAGAAAAATAATGGAAGTATCGATTGGTTCATATTGAAACAAATATAGATATAGTCAACGTATTATTGTACATATCAACACACACTGAGATATGTTCGACTCAAGATAGTGAAATGTATAATCAAACATGTATAAATATATAGAGAAATACATATTGTTTACTCATAAATTAATGTACACATGTATATATATGTATATATATCTATATATATATTGTATGTATTTAGGTAGCATTTTATCGTCTATGCAGTCATTATTAAAAATATCAGAATTCGTCTGTTTAATTATAACTTTTTTATTTTTTTCTATTTTCCTGATGGTTATTTTGTATTAAAATCTTTTAAAAAAATAATAAATGTTCCATGGGTTTCAAATGAATGAAAATTGACAAATTCTAGTCAATAACACTAAAATAATGCATTCGAAAACCAATTTAGAAAAATAAAAATACTATAAGTAATCTTCATAAAACCACAACAATCTAAAATTAATAACATCACATATGAAACCAGTGGTAACATTTTGAAATGCTTACCGTAATGCGATTTTTTTCTGTGATGGTATTCACATTTCGCTGAATTAAAATCATCAACCTTTTTCCTAGAACTATGCGAAAGTGTGTCCATGCGCGTTTCTCCAACGTCTTTTAAAATTCTCTTCTTTCTACCGTTTTTTTTGTGTTCATTTGCCTTTGACACATGAAGATGATTCGACGAAAAATCGAAAACGTTCGCAAAACCTATGAAACATTTATGAATTTAAAAAAGTTATAATTAATCAGACGAATTCTGTTATTTTTAGCAATGCTTGCATATATATATATATATATATATATATATATAAGCTGCGTTTATGCGTGTGTGTTTTCCGCGTAGATGTGTGTGTGATAGATAACAATGACATTTTTCTCAAGTTGATGCATTTCTTTAATTGACTGGCGTGCAATCCCAAAATTATTGTCTTTATTTCATGCATACATGTATATATATATATATATATATATATATATATATATATATATATATATATATATATATATATATATATATCATTGTGTATGTATACTTACACGTGTTTCGTAGTCTGGATGGGCCGAACAAAATTTAAAGCCGAACCCCAGTGACTAGTGTCTGGCGATATACCAACTGAGCTACGACATTACTAGTGTCATAATAACATATTTAAATTGGGTTATTCATATATTTATATTATACAAGCACAGTTCATGTCCAGGCGTTGTCCGGATGTCATATAATATAATAGGTATTTTTTTTTAAATTAGTATTAGAGTATCAATTCTTAAAAAAAACAGAAACGAACACATTTCACTGTGAGTAATTTAGGTATGTAGTATCAATTCATAGGAAATGTATCACAAGAGAACCCTGTAAGTAATTTAGGTGATTAAAATAAGATTTGTCGAAATTGAGCCGTTTAGGTTTGTTTAGGTTTTATTATAGAGTTCTTTATAAGTAACTACAGAAAAAGGCTTAAATACTTCGAGAGTAAGTAAAATAACAGCAATATTTCCCGCTAAATTTGTAAACGAAACCAAGTTTCCGATATTTTGTTTTTGTTTTAGTCCAGAAATGCCTGCTCGAACATTGTAATACTGCAGAGAGAGGCGTATTCCAACCACAAAGAACATGATGAATTATGATTAGAAAACGTGAATAACGGTCCGTATATTTCATACCAATATCCCATTATTCCTTGAATACAGTTAGAACGCCAAGAAAAAGACAAAGTGAACTTGAGGCAATAGTAAGAATTAAAAAATGAAACAATTACGGCGTTGTTATCATAATAACAATAAAAGAAATTCCCCGCTGCATGTGAGGGAGGTGTGAGTAGATAATTGCAGATGAGTTAAAACGTCAACCATCTACTTTGTTTAATACGTGGTAGGGCGAAGCAGCTTATCCGGAATGAATGTAATATATTTTGAAAGAAAACAAAATGTACGTATATTTTCTGGAAACACGCATTGGGAAGTGCTGTAAGTGGTTAATTGAACAGATTTGCATATTAAGCTTTCGGTTGATAATCTATAATAGCAAAGGCCTTATGGGAGTATATATATATATATATATATATATATATATATATATATATATATATATATATATATATATAATAAAGTAATGTCGATTTGCCCGGTCTCTGTTAGTAATAGAGATTTGTTATATGTCTGCCAATTGTATTATTGTACAATCTTTTAAAGGTCAATTAAAGAGGGGTAGTGTAGTATATGTTTTATTTTTCTGGTAGAATTTTTCCCAGAATTATCTCTTACCATTTAATCTAAAACTACTGTAAAATTCCGCTAAATTTAGCATAAAGTACTCGTACAACATTGGTGCGTCAGGGGATCATATTAATATTTCTACTACATCTATATCATTTTTATGAAGTGGCGGTAAAAATGAAACTCTATTTTCAATTCAGAAAGGTCATCATCAAGTAACAAATCGTCAAAGGTATCTACTTATAATATAAGGAGCACATTCTCTGTCACAATGTCAGGATTTTTGTCCGTCCGTCGGGGAGAATTTTTGTAAACGTAAGAATAACATTGGGGAAACTCTTAACTATTTATTTTAGATTAAATAATAAATAAATAAACAATTAACAAATTTAACGCGGAAACTAGGATTCTAACCCGAATCTGGATGTCTGTAGTATGGTCATCAGCGTAATATTACTAAAATATTATTTTGGCCCATCCTATATATAGTCATACAAAAATGACTCAAACAACAGCGTTTTTTTTTCGAATTAACATAATAAATTTGTCTTAAAGTTCTAATAATTCATATTCCGAAATATACACTTATAACTGGTATTTTTAAATGTCCATATGTATTTATAATATTTCCTCAGTTTTAATAGTAATATAAATTATTAATACGATTAATTAAGAAAATGTTATTAAAAACGATCGTGCTTTTAAAGCTTACTTAGACTTTCGGTTTAAAGGGAGATAATTACGTGAAAACTTCAATGTATATGTTTGGAAAACTGCACACTTATTATTCCGGAAATAACGTTATATTGATAGAGGAAAGCGGGAGGCGGGCATCGTGATTGTTTATTTTTATTGGAATTTACGCTTTTTATTTGTATAGGTAAACTTTCGATATTTTGTACACGAGAGGTACGTACGTACACTTTCGTTGCCATGATATCATGCTCGCAGGCATTTACTCCTATTTTTTCATTAAACAATAACTCGAGTTAATCCGGTCTATTAATTTTATATAGTATAGTTTCATTCGTCATGATAGTTTCCTTCCATTTTCGGAGGAGGTGGGGCATTATAATATATGTTCTGTTCCTCATGATACTATTCTCCCAGAATAACCTTTTTCCTATTTTATAGAGGAGTAGTGTACTAAATATTCTGATGGTATGATATAATGCTCCCAGGAATGAACTACTACTGTATTATCGTGAGAGAAGAGTTAGTTTAATTATTTTTTATATTTGCACACACTTTTGGGATGGAATACATTAATTAGTTTTAAATTATATTTTTATCCTGAAATATTATTCTAATTTATTTTTTAAAGACGTGAAATTTATTTGGAAAACTGCAGACTCATTCTTCCAGAAATTTCGTCATTGTGTGAGGTAATGGGGGAATCGTCATTGTTTATTTTTATTTCGGTTTACGCTTATTTAATTGTTTTGGAAAACTTTCGATTTTTTGTACACCAGAGGCGCGTTAAGAAATTCCGAGTAACCTTTAGATCATTTTGCATACTAGAGTCGCGTCCATAAACTTTATATGTTTGCACACCAGAGGCGCGCACATAAACTTTATATTTTTGCACACCAGAGGCGCGTCCATAAACTTTATATTTTTGCACACCAGAGGCGCGTCCATAAACTTTATATTTTTGCACACCAGAGGCGCGTCCATAAACTTTATATTTTTGCACACCAGAGGCGCGTCCATAAACTTTATATTTTTGCACACCAGAGGCGCGTCCATAAACTTTATATTTTTGCACACCAGACGCGCGTCCATAAACTTAATATGTTTGCACACCAGAGGCGCGTCCATAAACTGTATATTTTTGCACACCAGAGGCGCGTCCGTAAACGTTTGATTCTTTTGTAACAAGTTGACACCAGGTTATATGGTAGTCTAGCCAAAATGCGATCGACATGGACCATTTATTTGCAAGTCTGAATGTATAAATATTAAGGAATATGTTTTTCTTTTTATAGACGCCGTAGTTACGAAATACGTATATATTGATAACTATACCACACACATATATACATATGTATATATATATATATGTGTATATATATATATATATATATATATATATATATATATATATATATATATATATATATATATACATATATATATATATATATATATATATATATATATATATATATATATCAGAAGAACTCTACAATATCGCCCTAGAATTCGCCGAGATATATACGGTACGATCACGTTGACACACCGGTTCCGTTAGATCACCGAAGTTAAGCGACGTCGAGCCTGGCCAGTATTAAATGGGTGACCATTTGGGACTACCAGGTGCTGTATGTGCTCTCTGTTTATCTCGGCATTGTTTCCAGTCGTCTTGAACTGCTTGCCATTGGAATCAAGCAGTGCCGACTCAGGAGAGGTGTTGTTGGGATTGCGCAACCCTTGCTTCATAATTACACGCGCTGCCAGCCCCTTATAGGGGTATCCATAGTCTCTCTAGACTGAACGGAGGGCTTAAATAAAATATACCGTAGATACAAAAGAATCCTACGGTTTCAAAAGCCTAAAAAACCCATAACCACTAGATCTCATGACTAGCTTTGAAATGACCTCTTAAATGTTATTAAAAACTTAGAAATTCACAAACAACAGAATAATTTCCAAAAGACAATTACACACCATCGTTAAAAACATTAACAACTCTAACACAATATTCGTAAAAGCGAACGAAACTAGAAATGTTTACAAAATAGATAAACAAGAGTATAACAAACTACTAACAGAAAATATTACAAAAAACTACAAAAAACTAGATACAAGCGAACATAACTACATAGATATAAGAAATACTGAAAGTAAACAAATCACAGATAAACTAAAAATTAGTAACAAAGTTAGTAAGTTAAAACCTAAGGAAGCTTATATCTCATTTAAAGACCACAAAAGTAAATTTAACAATAACCCCAGCACTCGCTTAATTAATCCGACCAAACCAGAAATTGGAAGAATCAGCCAAACAATTCTATCTATAATTAACAAACAAATAAGAAAAGACCTAGAATTAAACCAATGGGTGAATACTACCGACGCTATCACTTGGTTTAACAGTATATAAAATAAGAACAATTGTACCTTCTTACAACTCGACATTGTGGAATTCTACCCATCCATATCAGAAGAACTATTCAATATCGCCCTAGAATTCGCCGAGATATATACCGATATATCAAAGGATGAAATTCACATTATTAAAAAAATGTAGGAGATCAGTTTTAATCAACAACGAGGACCAATGGATTAAAACGAATATGACAAACTCCTTTGATTTGGACATGGGTGCCCTTGACTCTGCGGGGGTATCTGATCTTGTGGGGTTATTCATTTTATATACACTCACAAATATATTCGATAATACGGATATCGGCCTTTATAGAGATGATAGATTAGCGATAATAAGAGGCTCCAACAAAGTCAAGGGAGAAAACTTCAAGAAAATTATACATATGGAAATGAAAAAACTAGGCCTAAAAGTAGAAGTTATGGCTAACATAAAAAACAACGAACTTTCTAGACGTCACATTCAACTTAAGTAAAAACACTTACGAACCATACCTAAAAAATAACGTCAACCCAACATACGTACACCCAAAGTCTAATCACCCCCATCAATCATAAAACATATCCCGAATTCGATCGAAAGTAGGCTTATCAACAATTTTAGCAACGAAAGCGTTTTTAAAAACTCAATCAACATTTACAATACAGCTCTAAAAAATAGTGGTTACCATAATACCGAAATTACATATAAAAAACAGGACGCCAATAATTACAACAAAATTAAAAATAAAAATAAAAACAAAAGAAAAAGAAATATAATCTACTATACCCCTCCCTATAACCAGATGCTAAAAACTAAACTAGGCAAAACATTCCTAAATCTGATTGAAAAACACTTCCCAACACCAACCCTCTACATAAAATATTTAATAACAATAATCTAAGACTATCCTACAGCTGCTGAGAAAACCTAGAAATAATAATTAAGGCACACAACAACAAAATACTGAAAGACAACAACAGAGAAGGAAAAAAATAAACAAAGTGGAAAATATAACAAAAATAACACTACGAAGAACAAAAATATAAACAATACTAATAGAAATAAACAAAACACTAATAATAACCACCCGAATAGAAACGAAAAAGTTAGCAATGAAGAGAAAAGTTGTAACTGCATAAATCGTACACTTTTTCCACTACAAAATAAATGCCTAACTAAAAGTGTTGTATACCAAGCAACGATATTTGCCAACGAAAGACCTAATAACAAGAAACACTACGTGGATATGACATCTCTAGACTTTAAGACCAGATACTATGACCACAAAAGCACATTTAAAAACAAAGAACGTCGAACTAAAACAGCACTAGCAAACCATTATGTGGAGCTCAAAGAAAATGGACACTCACCAATAATTGAATGGAAAATAGTAAGACAGGCCAGTACATGTAGAAACTTAAACGACCCGTGTAGATTATGCCTGAATGAAAAATATGAAATCCTAAATTTTAAAGATCCCCGAAACCTATTAAACTCTAGAAACGAAATAGCAAACAGCTGTTTACACAAAAATAAATTTACCTTAGGATGATATATAATAAATAAAAAATAAAAAATAAATAAATTTAAAAAAATTAAAATAAAATAAAATAAATAAATAAATAAATAAATTATTAAATAAATAAATAAAAAACTGAACAAGTTAAAAATTAAAACCTAAAATAGAAATACAAGAAACCATGTGTTAAAATAAATTCGCCCACTGTGTTGACACAACAAAGGAAACAGGATATAGGTAAATCCATTGTTAACAAAAAATAGGATAGCCTTTGTTCGTGGGAAGCCCAACGATTGGCTGAGGGAACGACAAAGAATCTGATCGGTTAACATGCAATCCATGTATATAAAAATACCTGACAAAAATAACTCCACGGGAACCTCTGTGCAGCTTGATTGCCATATATATTTTCATTGCTTACTACCCAGCTCTACTTACGTATCGAGCACTGTTGAAGTAAATACTGAAAACTGACACATAAAAAATTATATCTCCTTATAATATTTTATGTGGATACATGAAGTACTAATATATATATATATACAGGGTGGGCAAAAATAAGGGTCCTATTTTTAAAAATTCATAACTTTTTTATTTATTGATTTTTTTTTTTTTTAGAATAAGTAAAGGACCCCTTCCGAAGCAAGCATGAGCCGTATTAGCCCTAAGGAACGTACCCTCATTTAGAAAACATTATTTTTGCTTAAAAAACTCAAAACAGTGTAAAAAACAATACTTTAGTTTTTGTAAGTTTTAAGAAGTGTTTTTCGGCTAAAATTTGTTTTGTTTATTTCAAAAAATCTCGGAAGGGTCAGTCTACACACACATAAGGTTGGTGAGTTTAACTTTTATTTTGTGGAAGTTATTCAAATTCAAGTTATTCAAATTTAAAGATAGGACCCTTATTTTGGCCCACCCTGTATATATATATATATATATATATATATATATATATATATATATATATATATAAAGAGAGAGAGAGAGAGAGAGAGAGAGAGGGCGAGAGAGAGAGAGTAGAGGGTAGTGCAGAATCAGTGCAGTTCCAACTTAGAGAAAAATATATATTTTTAAAAAGTAAGTCTACCAACATTTGTAAATAAAAATTTTCAACAGTTGTTTATTATTTTATAATTGTATAATTTTATAACTTGTTTTGGGCTTTCATGCTTGTTCTCTTCAGATATATTTTCCATTTGAAAACATGTTTTGATTTTTAATAGTTTGGCGATTTTGCGCATGTGCGCGCGCGTGTGTGTGTGTATGTGCTGTTATATTTTTTGTTTCTCTGAGTCAAAGTTATGTGTTTTTTCGGTATGTGTGATTCTGACTTTTGTCTTTCCGATCATCTTTGTGTATAATGGTTTAGTACATTTTGGTAAGAATGCTTATACAATTGCCCTTGAAATTCTATGACCATGTCGTCACTCTGTCTACGTATGTGTGTGTGTGGTTAGTTTTGGTGGGTGTACGTAGGCTAGTCCGCGGGCATGCATGTGTTCTTTTGTTTCTGTGTATACATACATATATACACCCACACGCAGAGACACACATATATATATATATATATACACACATACATGCCCACTCACACACATACAACAAACACCCCCCTATAACTTCATCTATCTATCTATCTATCTATCTATCTGTCTATCTATCTATCTATCTTTCCTCTCTGTCTGTCTCTCACCCTATCACAAACTTCTACGCGTTTGGAGCAAAACACGCATAACATTATATACTTTTAAAGTACATTAGAAAGAGTACTTGTATACGTATATTTAATTTTGATCAAACATGAGTTTTATAAAATTGAGTTGTATTTCTATTTTATGTATGTCTTTAATTAATAGAAATACAAAAAATGGAAATTGTAATAAGAGTCAGTGATTAAAGCAGGATTGAACATAGGTCCTTATCAATTGCTGGAAAACGCCGAGTGTGCTTAAAAATTACCAGAAATTAGTTACTCTCACATCTTCTTATCATATCAATGCTTAGCATCTTTGAGTCTCACCCTAAATAACATAAGATAAAAGGTAAAAGTAAGAATAAAGAAGTTATCTAGTATCATGGTCTGAGAGAAGCCATCAATTGTTTACTCAATCTCGAGCTAGTGATGGTAAAAGAAATCAACTCATATTCATGTGCTTAGGGTAATCATGGAACAATGTCATTCTGCTATTCTTTACTGATGAAATGTTTGAAAAATAACACTGAAACTAGATCAGATATTCAGCTGCTAGTTACTCTTTCTTGTGACTTCTGTCTTTCTGTCTATTACATGTAAGAAGTTGAAAAATCTACGTATGTATACAAGTGAGAAGTAGTTGGAAGAGGAGGTGCTAAGAAATTAACATTAATGAGATAGATACGCATCCAAAGAAAACAATATAACATAATACCAATAGACAAGCTTAATATAGGACTGTCATAATATACCGTCCGAGACGAACCCCAACTTTTCTAATGCCTCCCCCAAAGCGTCCACATGATAATCGACAATTCAAAAATCGCGACAAGAACCTTGAAGCAACCGTAAAACCCATTAATTATTGATGTTTCCTATTATATAGAATATGCAATTACAAGATTAACTAAGCGGAAGTACAAAACGTAATCGGCATTATTTAAACAATACCCATAATGAAACATGTGTAAATATATATAATATAGACCCCCATATGACCGACAACCCCGGCCAACAACGACGGTGCACTTACGATTAAAGTAGCCAGAGTTATTAAATGTCCCTCTTACTATTGAACGTTACAGGAATACCATAAATATTTTTGATAATTTATTCATCAGCTGCCGTAATTAATTTTATTAGGCCCATTTTAATAAACAGTTTTTATGATGGAAAAGGATCGTATATACTATAAAAATAAAAATCCCCTCACACCTCACTGACATTTCGAGACTGTACCATCTCACCCCCTCAATAAAACATAGATAGAACCCGGTAGATGACCTAAGACGAAGCCAAATGCCAGAATACACTTATAAGCGTCACGTGTTCAAATTAGTTTTCAAATAGCAACAAATGATGATAGAAAGAATCCACTATTGCTGCAGAACAGGTTAAATAAAGACCATGACTTCCGAGAAACAATACTAAGGTTTAAAAATAAACACTCAGAACAAAAAAAATATATATAAAGAATAGGAAAATCCCTGTACACACTGTAAATTCTGTAACAAAAACTTCCCCACATACACTCACCTAACAGACAGGCCGCCTAAATATATACAAAAATAAAGAACATTTGCTTAATAACCAAAACGTTCAATAGCAAGTGTCTTCGCCTAAACCAAATAAAAACAGCCTATTAAACAAAACGTGATATTTTTTATGAGATTACAGGAAAAACAATAGATCGTCAAATACAAGTCCAAACTGGATTGACAAATGTCTTTGCGATGACTACCTAGATTTTCTCTAAATCCACGATGACCAGAATGATGAAACTTGTGTATCCTCAACAGACATGGCAATGTGCTTGAATGGAATATTTTATACAATTGAGCACCTGCATGTGTTTTAAGTTAATTTTTTAAAGTTAAATTGTGACACCACATGCTATATATATATATATATATATATATATATATATATATATATATATATATATATTATAAATATAAAAACTATATGGTGAATACTTGGAATGTTTAAAATGTTTTATTTGCTATTCAATTTGCTGTATTCTTGCTATTTCTAAAGTCCTGTAACTTGTGTTGTGTTTTAGTACTGAAATCTCTTATTTTTCATCAGACTTATATATATTATGCTATGAACGTCCCTTACAAGGAGAAGTTTTAAAATACTCAGAAATAATGAAAAATAAAATATTTCGAAAAAGTTTTGGAATCGATCGTACGCCTGATAATAGGTGGTTTTGAATTCTTGGAACAATGTTCGCTTTCTATTATTTCAATATATATATATATATATATATATATATATATATATATATAAGGTGAGTCAATGAAAAATAGTTAGACCTGTAAATGGAAACAGATCAATATCTTCAGTTGTTCAGAACAAGGAGCATTTAGTAAATAAAAATATTTATTATTCTTCTCTTTCAATTCCATTCCTTAAGCACGGCTTTTCAAAGATTAAAATCTTATCATCAGAGGAAGTAGTGATTGATAAGTTTCAACCCCCTTTAAGTGCGTCTGGACTCACCTATATTTTGAGCACTTTCTCCACACTGCTCCCACGCAAGGAGTTTTCTTCACATTCTACAATTCATTTGACTTCTTTTCAACGGAAATTTACCACCCGGACAATCTGCATATATTTTTCACGGAATTTTTCTTTTCATTCACTGCGTTTTTTAACAAAAAATCTTTTAATAATAATTTTCATATTTTTTAAATATTTGAACTTTGGTTTTTTCGAAAGCCAACTTATCCATCTATATATATATATATATATATATATATATATATATATATATATATATATATATATATATATATATATATGTGTATATACATATGTATATATATATGTATATATATATATGTATATATATATATATGTGTATATATATATATATATGTATATATATATATGCGTCTGTGTGTATATATAGTGAGATAGATTATATTGGAAATATATATATATGTATATATATATGTATGTATATATATATATATATATATATATATATATGTATATATATGTATATACATATGTATATATATATATATATGTATATATATATGTATATATATATGTGTGTATATATATATATATATGTATATCTATATATATATATATATATGCGTCTGTGTGTATATATAGTGAGTTAGATTATATTGGAAATAAATCAATAAAGTTCTCGATCGAAGAAGAGTGAGAGCTAATACAAATGATGTATTTGTAAACTATATGTTACATGTTTCAGAATCGTACTGCGGTTTAATGCAGATGGGCGAACTTTTGATTTTTTTAAAGTCTATAACCAATGGTAGTCGTCAGCGTATTGAAATGAGATAACAAAACACAATTGCTAGTTTTCATTATGTTTTTTATGTCTCATTTCAGTACACTGACGATTGCCCTTGAGTATAGACTTTTGAAAAAATAAAAAAGTCAGCCTATCTGGATGAAACCGCGGTACCATTCTAAAACATGTGACAGATATTTTTCAAATAGTTTATGCATATATATATATATATATATATATATATATATATATATATATATATACTATAACTCCTTTAGTCATGGTATTTAGATACGTATATTTAACGTTGATCAATGTGTGGTCTACAGTTCCACTGGAGTTCCATACAAATATGTGTCCAACAATTATGAAGTTGTCGAAGATAGACACCAATAATCATATATATTCTAAAGCTATATTACTTAGTGTACTGGGATAAGTATTGTTCATTTTCATGAAAGGGAGTGCAACACAATTCTCAGACCAATATATCGCATTTTGAGGTCAGAAAAGATGTCATACTTACTGTTCGAATAATAACATCTAATCAGTTGCTGATCTATTTTATTCTTATTGTCTATTACATTTAATCAGTTGCCAAAGTTGGCACAATAAATTAAAATGAAAAACATTCAGAGGAAGAGGTGGGTTTAAGTACTAAAAGTGAGAGAGATGAAGTTTTAAAAGACTTTTTGACTATTTAATTTTGCTTTTCCAAGACGTAATGCAGCGGCGGGTGGCTTATCAGAAAGTTGCGTGTTCATATCACGTCGGGGTCACCAATGTTCGGATCGAGGGTCGTGTTCCCCCGATTATAAACGTGTTCAGTAAATCAAGCAATGTTGCATGCAAACAACACGCAGATCCACATGCGTTACAAACACTCAATTCCGCAGACGCACTTGCGATCAATCATTCAATACAGATGCAGAAACAGAAATAAGTAGCGTGCACACTACTTTTGCTAATCTTCACAGCAAAACAGACATACCCACAAAGAATGCTTCTCATCTACAACTTTACATATTGAATAATATTTTCAATATTTTTCAATCTGGGGGGAGTCCTTGTAGCAGTTTCCTCCTCCTTTCAAAACATAACTACACCGGTTGGCCGTTAGGTGGCGCTTTTTCACCGACAGGTGGCGCTGTAAAGCGACACCAGAGTTATCTGCCCTTATGACTATAAAAACCGTTGCAAACGGAAAATCCGTCTCTTCTTCACCGACCGGCCCCGACAGAAGGACGCTGACACTAGCGTTCCGTTTCACTTTTCTCTTCTGGTTGATTGGCCACTAGCGTTTCGTCTCACGCTTTTCTCTCCAACTGGTCTTGGCATAACAACTACCAACACACGTTTCTTCCGTCAGCACGTGGTCAAACAACGGTAAGAGTTCTCAACTCATTTTCTTTGTGTACGGCTTTCAAAGACTTTCCTACGCCGGATTCATTTCTTCTTATACCTTTTCAAGAACTGTTTTTCCATCGACACACATGCATACATCACACACTTCACCATTCCACGTACACACACGTTCAATAAACGTTATTTGAACTACTTCATTTTGTTTGTTAATTATTACTCTGTCTTTGCATGCAACATTGCTTGATTTACTGAACACGTTTATAATCGGGGGAACACGACCCTCGATCCGAACAAAAGTAAATTACTATTTCAGAAATTAATGTTACGAATTACATATCAAGTAACATAGGTTTCAAATGTTGATGATTATATCACAGGTATATACGTTATATTTTGTAATGAAATACTATAGTATACTTTGCTATGAGAATAAATACGCATTTTTATTTTTAAGTTCTAATATTGTAATAAACAGTTTGAAATTACAAGGTTATTATTAAAAAAAAAATAAGTATCTTGAACTATCTAAATCTCCTTTATTCTATATCGGATGGATTGTTCAACTCCGATATATTTCTTTCTTGTTTGTGTTTGTTAGGTAAATAGCGCCTTAGAAAAGTTCGTCTGTTTCTCATGTTTCCATTATATAACTTTAAAATCAAAATTTCAATTCAATGTAGCAGAACGACAACAGAAAAGACCGAATCATTTGTTCGATATTTGTTGATATTTTTCCGAAAGATGTTTCGAAATTCATGTTTTCTTTCACTAACTTTTTAATATCTGGTTATCATGACTATTGCTGTTTGGTTAATAATCATTACGTAGGGCACCTTTTTCTTTCTTTTCTTGTAACATAGTTCACCCCAAACAAGGCAGACCGCCACTGTAACGTAATGGGGCTAATGAGAAAAAAAGGGAGAAGGTTGGGAGGGTCAACCTAAATTCGGATCTGCGCAGCGAGATGTCTGTTTACATTAGTTTTAAATTTCTGCATGTCAGTACTGTCGGGGAAACAGGGGGCAGGGAGGGGATTCCAGAGGTCAGCAGCACGAGGAAAGAAGCTATTTGAGTAGAAGGCTCTCCGGCATCTGGGGACCTCCACAGTTAATGAATGATATTTAGTTGATTGTTGAGTTGGTCTAGTGTATTTACGCAGAGGGGGCACCAGAGTAGCCAATTCATCAGAGCATAATTCATTGAAGTATTTGTAAAACAAGCACAAGGATGCTACCTCGCGGCGATGAGACAGTGAGGGACCTATTAGGTTGGCGACTCTCTTTTGGACCTTGTCAAGGAGGGAGAGACTAGTAGATGATGCACCAGCCCAGATGTGACAACAATACTCCATGCATGGGCGGATGGTGGCTTTGTAGAGATTCAGGATGATATCAGGTGTGAGGAGTTAACTAGCACGGTAGAGGGAGCCAACCTTCTTTGTGGCAGCCTTGGCAATGTCTTCGATGTATTTGTTCCAATTCATGTTAGGCCGAGGAGTTTGAATGATGAACTCTCAGGTAGGGTGTTATGTGCTATAATAATCTGTGGTTGGAGAAGTTTCTTGTAGTTATTGACGGAAAGGAACTTTGTCTTTGCGGCATTAAAAGTTACCAACCATTTATGACCCCAATCTACTACAGCCTGGAGGTTATTTTCTAAAGATTCAACACTTTCCTCTGATATGATCGCGTCGGTTTTGCCAACATGACGAGAGTAAAGCGTGGTGTCGTCAGCAAATAAACCAATCTCAGACTCTATGTCATCAGGGAGATCGTTTATATAGATCAGGAACAACAAAGGTCCAAGAATAGATCTCTGGGGTACAGGAGCATTAATGTCATGTTGCTTAGATGAACGGCCATCGAGGACAACCTGGATTTTTCTTTTGTTTAGGAAGGATCTAATTATGTTATTTTATTGACCAGTAATACCGTATGAGCGTATTTTCAGGAGAAGCCCTTAATGCCATACCTTGTCAAAGGCCTTGGATTTATCAAGCGCTACTGCTCTAGCTTCTCCTGCCTTGTCGAGTGTATGATACATGTGTTCAGAGATGACCGTCAGGATGTCTGCAGTAGATCGTATTAGTCTAAATCAATACTGGCGGTCAGAAAGAAGTTTAGAATTAACTAAGTGCCGTACTATCTCTAGACTGATTAAGGATTCAAAGATTTTAACAAAGATCGGCAGTAGACTGATTGGACGGTAGTTCTGAGGATCGGTTTTATTTCCAGAACTCTTGTAGACTGGTACCACAGAGGCAATTCTCCAGCTATTGGGGAAGCAAGATTCAGCTAGGCATTTATTGTAGAGTTTTGAGAGGGGAGGGACCAGTTCAGCAGAGCATTTCTTTATTACTATTACAAGTATAAGATCAGGCCCACAAGCTTTGGAGGTGTCAAGGTTTTTTATGATGTCTCTGACCTGGGATGGGGTGATGACCAGGTTATCAAGCGTGACTTCGGTCCACAAAGGGAATTTGTGGAGGGGGTAGTTATCTGAGTCAAAAGTAGAGTTAGAAGGGAAAGGCTGGGCAAGTAGTTCAGCCTTATAAGTGGCCGTGCAAACGACATCATTGTGGTTTGATTGTGGGGGAATCGTTGATTGACCATTATTCACTACACCATTGTAGATTTTCAAGAAATCACGAGTACCTAGTTTCTATTTTTGTTAACTCATTATACCTTCTATTTGCTTCGCCTATCACGGCCTTGGAATTATTTTTTGACTCTATAAATTTATGTCTATTGGTAGCTGACTTATGTCGGCTGAATTTACGGAATGCTTGTTGCCTCTCAGAAATGGCAGCTGCACATGGCGAGGTGAACCATTGAGGAGAGTGGGGCTTACTAAAGAATTTTCGCATGGGGACATAGGCTTCAATGCCTGCTTTGACCCATTCAGTTAATTCGTTTACACACTGGTCAACAGGGAGTGAGAAAGTTTCCCTCCATAAGGCGTCACTGATGTGATCTTTGATTGACTCAAAATCAGCCTGCTCGTAGTATCTTGTTGTTTTGAGCAACGGTTCATCAGCTGTTGGACGACTTTTTAGGGTGATATGTATCATTAGCACAATGTGACAAGCATTTATGAGTTTAAATATTTTGATATTATTATTAAATAAAAATACTTTACTGTTTTCTTTCTTTGAAACCGCATAAACAAATATATACAGCTATGAAACCTGCCTAGTATGAACCGGTCTAGAAACGGATACGTTTCTATTTACGTTCTTAAGAATTTTAATGTCTAAATCATTAAATGATTAAAATGATTAAAACAAAGAATAGCTGCAAATTATTATTATTATTATTATTATTATTATTATTATTATTATTATTATTATTATTATTATTATTATTATTATTATTTATATTTATATTTTTTGAAATATATTCCTATATTATTGAAATATGAGACGTAGATTGTCAGAATCAAGAAGGAATTGTATTTTCATTGAAATCTGGTGAATGGGTTTCGATACTTCCTCGCTTAATTTGGCACCAGACAGTAAAGTGGGCGATTACACAGAATGTATATCGATTTGAAACTTTCCAACTCCAACTACCCACGCTCATCGCTCAGATGGATATATAGAGAGAAATAAATAAGAGCGAATAAAACGATTCTCTTCTTCGAAATGTTTGTATGCGATTAGTCCTCGTACTGCCTTCGCAGTGACGACGATCAAACCTTGTAATAGAGACGCTCTGAATGTTAACAAGGCATTACTATTGAAATATGGGCAGACATCGGCTAATAACTGTATTTTTAGTGGAAAGCACTTCGAAAAGGAAGTATAATTTCGATGAAAAGAAGATGTGCATGAGAAAAGAAACGTAAAGGTACACATTCTGATGAATAAAATCAGTTCTTCAAACTTTTATGACTCTCCTCCCGAATAATAAAGGTTCTTTCTTTTTGCATCTGGCTCAATTTGAATCTCAATTGTATCAATGAGGTTCTGACGTCATTGAAACGGGAATACTAATAAGACAACAAAGAAGGCAAAATGTTGAAGCAAGAAATGATGAAATAAATGAAACATTGTACGTAAGTAAATCGAAGAAGACAAACTAATAAAAATCAGGTGGACACAAGGCAGAAAAGTCTAAGCGACGAAAGACATTACTGAAAGTGAGAATAAGATTGCAAAGTGTGAAAACATGATGAAAATACAACATACACTCTTATAATCTATTTACTACGATATATATATATACATATACATATATATATATATATATATATATATATATATATTATATATATATATATATATATATATTAAAATTGAGCATGTCGTGACCATCATTAGTTTACATAGATGTACAGCAACTACTCTGCAGAATTTCACCAGATTTTGCATGAAGCATTATTGAAACTACGTATATTTGATATGAGAGATAAAATCGATGAGCACTAAAATTGGTAAAATACAATTTTGGCATACTGGATGTTGCATAGTAGGTCATACTAAGAACACAGCCACGGTGTTGCTAATCTTTCTCACCAACATTATCACCTCCCTCTCTCCCACTTCTACTATCCATAGCATTATTATCATTAATAATAATAATAATACTACTAATAATAATACTACTACTACTACTACTAATAATAATAATAATAATAATAATAATAATAATAATAATAATAATAATACTACTACTACTACTACTACTACTACTAATAATAATAATAATAATAATAACAACAACAACAACAACAACAACAACAACAATAATAATAATAATAATAAAAATAATAATAATAATAATAATAATAATAATAATAATAATAATAATAATAATAATAATAATATCATCTTGTTGGTTTAGATCCCATTAAATATGTCACGAAGTGAAAATGGTTGAAACATAATTGATTGAAAAGTCTACTTTTCTGTACGGCACGAAAGATTAGATAATTTTTCAAAACTTAAATTATAATGTCTACAGCAACAGAAACATAGAATATGAGAGAGTATGGAATCAACATGTTTTCCTTTTAAACGAATGAACTAATCGGAATTACATGATCATTTAAAACCGTACATATATTTATTTTCGACAATTCGATTGTGTCAAAGTTTATTTCGAATCATGAATTACATTTTCTAATCAGATAATCACTGCAATAACTTGCTATTTAACCGCTCCGCAGATGAAATGAAAAATAACAAACATTATCTGAAAATTATAGCTTTGATTTACGATTATTTGTTTGTCTTCAACATCTTCCCCTTTTTTATTATACTAGCCTAATATTTAATATGTCCGTCAGTAATCATTTATTAACAATTATATTTTTTACAACTTTACGATAGAAATACCTACGAAATTCAAAACTAAAATAGTGAAAGAAGACCAATACAAAATATAATATATGTGTAAATAATAATATTTATAATACTAATACTAATTATTGGAAATATCGTCCCAAATTGCAGTTTCATCTACACTGCGACCAGCGATAATAGCTTTTTAATGAAAATAAAATTCATTCAAAATTCTGTTTCAGCAATTGTACACGGAAATTCTGGCAGGTTATAACATTATTTTATTGCTTTACATATTGTTGTGAATTATTTGTACAGTCATTAACGTGTTTTATTTTTTATTTAGCGGATGGCCAGATATAATAGTGTGTTTGCTTCGTAACCAAACTGGGACGTTTACAATCAGTAACTGATGGAAAAAAAGAAATTATAATAAACGGAAACGGCTAATCCCTTAGTGTAATCGTCCGAAAAATAGGTCGTTACATAAATACTGTGGAAAGGTTTTTAGAACATATTTCCCCAAAGAAGAAACGATAAGATGCGTGAATATACAATACAGACGTGGACAATCAAGAAAATTTATTGTCACAGAAGCTAGGTGTGCTGACGTACCAACATCAATAAGGAATGCAATTCTTCAAACAATTGCTTCTGTCAAAGTTCCACTTACCAAGCTTTTTTTTCACCAAGATACAACAATTTGAGAATGGAATGGGCAAATAAATACATGAATGTGGCTATGAGTAAGGTTTTTGTTCACTTATGACACGGACACACCTTGATGGGCTTGATGGCTAGGCGAAAGGATGGGGTTTATTCCGGAGATGAGAGTAACAATAAATTAAGAGAACAACAAAATGGCGGAGAAGACATTATATGGGCGGGTATCGTTTTAGCTAGACTTGTTTGTTCTATAATAGTAGCCGACAGGGTAAAAATTAGGTATGCTGCCTATTGCAATCTCTTGAGAGAATATCTGGTATTTTGGCTAGATGACATAAATCTTGCCTAACTAAATAACTTAGTTTTTGTACGCTAATGTTTTTATAATTGTTAAATATAACGGTCCTTCACCTTTACTTTATTTATTTATTCCTTATTTTCACTGATAAACGTGTACTTTGCTTGTTTAAATTGAAAAGCTATTACCATTGGTTGGTGAAATTTGAGTGAGTTTATCAAATATGTTATATTGCTAATATAAGCTCAAAATATGCTATTAATATAAGCTATCAAAATATGGGGGTCTGAGGTGAGGGCAGTAATTTTCTTTTTTCCTCATTTTCGTGGGCACAACAAGGGCACGTGTCTTGCTGATTCCTTAATAAAACATCCTTTATCTTGTCTTAATATCATATGTTTTAGCTAAATTTAAATTTGCCCACTGCAAAACCGAACAACTGATTCCTGAAAATAATTGTTATCACAATTAGTAAGAAAGCTGCATAAAGGGTTATACTAGGTATGAGAAAAAGAAGCAAAAACGGCCAGCCGACGACATTTACCCTTTTCTAGGCATGATATAATTTCACTATTTTGCTACGCGGCACTCTATTTCACGCTCCATAAAGTATGTATGTGAGTATTACAAAGATGTTTGTGTTTGGTATGTTTGTTAACGAAACAGAATCCTTTTTTACTACTGGTGTAGAATAGCTATTCAAGCGCTACATTGTCATGGATGAATCGAACTGCTATTTGAACCATATAAGAGTGAGTAATTACCGCTTGATATATTATGTACCAGAATAAGTGCATAATGACAATAATAAATCAAATAGGTGTTGACACAAGATAGCCGATTACCGTGACGTTATATATTAGATGAATTACTGATCCCTTGTCGAAAACCATTCCTTAGAGAAACAATGTTTCAGAAATAAGCAATGCTCCGAACACATTGGCGAATCATTCCATCTCCAATATAGAAAAATAACTGACGAGAAAGTAATATAGAATCTCTAAAAGCCAGAAGTGGACAGATGCTGGATTAGTAACAGTAAAAGTATGTAACAAGCAATGGAAATTCATTTGGCAAATATAAGAAGAAACAAAACTGACTCGAAATATGATAGAGGGGAGATTTTAAAGTAGGAATAAAGTTACTGATTCTAAAAAATCTCACTCTGCCAATATGAAAACACTAGAGTTGATTTCTCAAATTGCTGCCTTAATAATCAAACTTAATATGATTCCAAAATGCCAATGTTTAAGTCGTTTTACTGCACGTGACTGTTTTGTAATATTCAGCAACATTGTATTGTGTAAATCGCGAATTCGATATTTATCCGGTGGCTTAGAGCGAAACCTTACACATAAACTGAATTGTATTTTTGCGAAAAGTAAAAACAGGTCGACTTTACATTTTACATGAAGATTTTTACATTCTAATATATAATCAATTATATGTATTCGCAAAAACATGTATACATGACGCCTAACTATTCGGTTGGTATATAAACATTGACATTTGCGTCATGCAAACGTTATACACAATTTTGAAATAAATACTTCTTGTATATATCTGTGTTCTATACTATTTTAACGCGTAAAAAGCCCTTTCCTTTACTTAATTAGTATAAGGTATTTACGTTGCATGTGATATATTTATATTAATATTATAATATAAATATATTAATTAGATTCTAATGGCAGCACACGCGAGAAATGTTCTTGTATGATTCAACCTTTGGTCATGAGGTAGAAAGACAGATTGCAACATGAATAGATCATTAGGCAAGAGGACCATTATCGAACATACACAACATGTTGGTTAAACGCGATGCTCGTTAAAACCTGAATTCGGTGGATATCTGTGCGCAGTTAACAGTGACAATTTAAACGATTAGTCTAAATAGTTCCATGTACAGAGATTGTGGAATTTACCGATAAGTAATTGATAAGTTATTTGATAGACTTGAACAACCTTATGCAACTTGGTAAATGAAATACAGTTCGGAAATGAATGATGTACAAACTTAACAAATGTAAGAGAAATATTCGGTTTGCGTAATCAACGCTTCTAATGGTGAAAACATTATCTCTGTTTCGAACGTATTATTACGTGCGACTAATTATTGATCCTTCCAAAGTATCAATTGTTGAATCAATATGAAACACTATAATATCTATATATATATATATATATATTTATATATATATATATATATATATATATATATATATATATACATATATATATATATATATATATATATATATAAAGTGCAGGTTAGTAGTCCGAGGCTGTAGCAATGCGATGTAGTTGCCTGAACGTTGAAAGGGTGAACATAAAAAAAACGAGAAGAGAAAACGAATCTCAAAACGACTTATTAATATTTCACGAAAAACTGATTAAGTACCAGAATAGTAATCCTGACAGGTAAATAAAAAGTTCGGCAAAAGGTAATCTTAAATTTTCGAAAGAAAAACTTTCATTATCAAAAGACAACAATAAAAGACCGAAATGGTCGAAAAAACGGGAAAAACCGGAATCAAACCATTGAAACACCGTAGCAGACTATTGGGAGAAAATGTCAAAATTGAATTAAATAATTATTCAGCTAAAGTTAACATCTTATTAACATTTGTTTATTTATATACTAATTATTATAATTGTATTATATTTTATTTTATATGATTTATTAATATTTCTTTATTTATTCAATTCTAAATTTAAATTTACGTGTTGGCCGTTATTATTATATGTGCAGACAAAGGGGTATAACTTAGAAATGAGATTTGAAATTTGAGAAGAAATCAATTGTGGAATGAATTATTTGCCAGCGCCATCACCCCACATCTCAATCTACTCATAAATAGTGAAATAATTTGTACAATAATCATTCAAAGCATATAGACCAGCAAATGAAGCATTTGGAATTCTAAATGTATCAAATAAAACCAATATGAGTTATATTCAACAAATTTGTAATACTTTAAACGCAAAAGCAATGTTGCCGTTTGTGACGTGAACCAGATTAAAATTTGTGTAATAAATAAATCAGCACTTAACAAAAGTTACGTTTTTCAATCTATCATAAAACTTAACAGTTTATAAGAGATATCATCTCTCCTAACTGAGCAATTGTAATACAGGGTGACTCAAATAAAACGGGCCCCATGTACACTTTATGTGATATCTCCTTTATTTATTCATCGATTGCCCTTTATTTTACAGGACATGGCAGAATCAACGACCATGAGTACACGATGACCTCAGTGGAAGCTGGGACAAGGTATACACTGTGTTAAATTTTACTACGAGACAGGCTCGTTTAAGAAAACCCAGGACAGTTTCATGCATCAGTTCGGATGTGAAAAGGCTCCACCCAAAAGCAGAATTCAGAACTGTGTGGACCACTTCGAGAAGTATGGGACCGTGGAGAACTTCAACGCTGCCAGTGAGAACCGTCCAAGCCACTCGGCACGTCCCAAGAAGCGGACAGTCGAGCTGGACGAAAGTGTGAGAGAGTCTCTCCAGGAGAGTCCAAAACGCTCTGTGGGTACGCGATGTCAGTCCCTCGGTATCTCCCGTGAGACTTGCAGGAGAGTGCTGGTGAACAATATCAGGGCTTACCCATACAGAATACAGACGCTGCAGACCCTTACAGCCTCAGACAAGAAGCAGACGAGCGCTATGGCAGTCAAGATGCTCGATAAGATCGAGGAGACACCAGGTTTCCTTAACCTCCTTTGGACCTCAGACGAAGCCCACTTCCATCTTGACGGAAAGGCGAACTCCAAGACAAATGTCTTCTGGGGGTCCTCCAGGCCCAATGAAGTAGCCACCAAGCCCTTGCACTCTCCTAATTGCAGGGTGTGGGCTGCAATCTCGATCAGAGGCATCATCGGACCAATCTTCATCGAAGAATATTGCGCAGCAGTGACAATCACCAAGGAGCGGTATGTGGAGGTCCTCAAAACCTTCAAGAGTGAGCTCCATACCCTCTACCCGTCGCTCATGAGCAAGTTCTGATTCCAGCAAGACGGAGCAAGTTCTCACACCTCAAACCTGTCCTCAGATTGGCTGAAAGAGAACTTCGGAGGCCGACTGATCAGGTATATATATATACATGGTGACCCCCAGAAAACGGGCCCCAAATCTAATTAGGCCCCGTTTCCTAGTGTTTCGTCCGAATGAAATGAATTTTGGGGCATAACTAGTTTATTATATTCACAACATCATATCAAAACACTAGGGTATTTGGCCTTTTTTTCTCCGTTCTACAGCATGTGTACTAGATGGACTCCTTTTAGCTCCGTGCATTTCTTGAGGCGCAGAACGAAGTTGCCCATGGCGGTCTTACAGACTGAATTGGGAATGGCTCTCATCTCCTCCCTGATGGCTTCCTTGAGTTCCGTGATGGTTCTGGGTTTCTCTGCGTACACTCTGTCCTTAAGATAGTCCCAAAAAAAAAATCTGGGGTTGTTTAAGTCCGGACTATGGGGTGGTCACTAGAAATTAGTCTTGAGACTGATCAGTCGGCCTCCAAAGTCCTCTTTCAGCCAATCTCGGGACAGGTTTGAGGTGTGAGAACTTGCTCCGTCTTGCTGGAACCAGAACTTGCTCATGAGCGACGGGTAGAGGATCTCGAGCTCACTATTGAAGGTTTTGAGGACCTCCACATACCGCTCCTTGGTGACTGTCACTGCTGCGCCATATTCTTCGATGAAGATTGGTCCAATTATGTCTCTGACCGAGATTGCAACCAACACCGTGCAATTAGGAGAGTGCAGGGGCTTGGTGGCTACTTCATTGGGCCTGGAGGACCCCCAGAAGACATTTGTCTTGGAGTTTGCCTTTCCATCAAGATGAAAGTGGGCTTCATCTGAGGTCCAAAGGAGGTTAAGGAAACCTGGTGTCTCCTCGATCTTATCGAGCATCTTGACTGCCATAGCGCTCGTCTGCTTCTTGTCTGAGGCTGTAAGGGTCTGCAGCGTCTGTATTCTGTATGGGTAAGCCCTGATATCGTTCACCAGCACTCTCCTGCAAGTCTCACGGGAGATACTGAGGGACTGACTTCGCTTACGCACAGAGCGTTTCGGACTCTCCTAGAGAGACTCTCTCACACTTTCGACCAGCTCGACTGTCCGCTTCTTGGGACGTGCCGAGTGGCTTGGACGGTTCTCACTGGCAGCGTTGAAGTTCTCCACGGTCCCATACTTCTCGAAGTGGTCCACCCAGTTCTGAATTCTGCTTTTGGGTGGAGCCTTTTATATATATATATATATATATATATATATATATATATATATATATATATATATAGTTATAGTGAAAGAGAAAGTATATATGTTCTCAAATTGATATGTAAAATATTTTTCGCCGTCGTAGTCATCGATTCCTATAACGTTAGATATTAGCTACGATGTTTATAGATACTAACACGTTCTAAGAGTCTGACACCAAATGTCCCTTCTGAGACATCCAGCTAAATGAATAGATCCTGTATATCTTCATATAAATCTACTAAACCCAGTAAATATTCTATTCTAATAGATGTAGTACCAATACCAGAGTTTTTTATCTTATAATGACACTCTCTTGCACCCTGAAAAAGTGTAAAAGGCTTCGTTCCGAATATTTACATGGTTATTTAAAGAGTCGTACCGAGGAATTATTGAACAACATTTTCGCTAGATTGTTTAAATAGATATTTTACGTAGTTGACACGGAAACTATGATTTACACTTTCTAAGGTATTTTATAAGGCGAACCTTTATGTTATAAGACTATTTACAAATCGTTGTTACATACGTAGAGAACCTTTATAAAATTCTTCAGTCTATAACTGTTATATGTGTCAATGCTCCTCACTGTTTGATCTGTCCATGCTGATATTAAAAATAATATTTCGAGTAAAAAACATATAAGTTCAGTCCATATCGTATTTGTGTTAACCTATCACACGAATTTCAAATAATTTAATCATTCTTCGTTTCCATAACGAACAGACAATGTTCCCCTTACAAAGGTAAAATGGCGACGTTGTCGATCTAATTATCAACGTATTCGACTGTCACACTTAATGAAGAATTATCGCGCACTCCATATCAAAGGTTAGTTCTATGTCGTGAATGTGTTGATGTAATGACCCTTACTGATTAAACTTCGTACGGATGAGGTATCCGTCTCTACCACTAGTGTAGTGGCTTGTCACGCGTCAAATAAACTGTATAATGGATATCGATACAAACTTTCTAACAATTAAAGTTTCTAACTCCGTTACAAGTAGTCAATATGTGTTGGCATAAAACATATAGACGACGTGTGTACTAATTCAAAACGTACAGAGTCATAAACAGATGTTATAATATTACAAAACACGTTTAACTATCAGTACTACATAATTATACTTATCTGTATCAATATATTTCTTGTATCGTTCCCATGTTATATATATATATATATATATATATATATATATATATATATACACATATATATATATATATATATATATATATATATATATATATATATATATTATAGATAATAATATACAGTAAAGATTTGATTAGTCATTTTTATATGGCGATTTCAAAACATGTGTAAAATTTGGTTTATTGGACAAGGACAATTGCTACCGATGCATTGTCAGTCAGCAAACTAATAGTAAAATATGTTGACAATACATTTTTTTAATATAACATGTCACGGCTAAATTAAATGGCGGGCAACAAAAACTGAGTTGTAGTGGTGAATAAAAGCCAGATATGGAAACATGGACACAAGAATACTGATCAAAATAAAAGATCAACGTATCAGAAATGTTAAAATAATAATAATTTAGTTTAACATTAATGTAGTGGTCTTGCAGGCCTGTAATAATTAAGACAAACACAATGATAGAATTCACAAAAATGTATTAACAATATTAGTTCACAGAAGTACGCGTTATGATTCTGGGGCCGTAATTGCCACTAATTTCTTATGAGTGTGTTACAGCCTTACAAAAATTATCTCGATCATTCTTGCGAACATAGCTTCCGCTGGTGACATGCAAGATTGAACGTGATCATCCTTACTCATTCTCTTCACTTGTAAAAACCATGTATGTGAATTCTCTGTGGGAGTACCCCTCGCTTTTTTAACGCTCGCTTAAAAGTATCGACAAATACTTTAACTTGACCGTTGCTTATTGTATGACACAGTGTGATTGTGATGTGTTTTACTAGAAACCACTCACAAAACATTTCGAATTTACTGATTGAGTACCGTTATCCGATACTACACAATCCAGGACTGCCAACAACTCATGCAGTAACCCAATTGTTATTGCTGTCGTTGTTCTATTACACTTAGGTATATTCGGCCATTTAGTTAAGCTATCTATTACAACCAAATAATAGAAGTCGTCTAATAGACCAGCAAAATGAATATAGATTCTCGACCACGTTAGGTACGTTTTAAGTCAGGTTTTGAAGTTTATGGGAGGCTAACGAACACACTTCACATTATGTAACTGTATTCTCGATATATCGATCAATGTTCGTCCAGTAGGCATAACATCGCATAAGACACTTCATCTGTGATATACCTGGATGGCCAACATGATATATTCGTAGAATTCGTTTTTGCGATGTCACCGGAATGACCACCTGATCGCTGTACATTACTATATCAGCGCAGATGAAATACGATTTCGGAATTTGTTGGTTATTTTCTCTTATGTCCATTTTAAATATTTTGTTTACATTATCGTTCACCGCTTTGTATTTATGTATCACTAGAAAGTTCACTTACAATAGTACACAACGTGTTTCTACCTCAATTTCTGTCCGTAGAGATTCTATTGCCGCGTCTTAAAAGGGTTCCACAAATTTCGGTATTAATCTAGACAGTCGGTCCGATGACTGATCTCTGAAGTGGCGAGATACTCTATTTTGTAGTTATAATTTAATAGAATAATTACCCATCTCGGTAATATGTTAATCTTTTGTGTATGTAACCCCTTCTTCGATCTATAAATTGCTAATAAAAGTTTATGTTCAGTTTGCAATATAAGTCTTCTTCCGTGCACGAAATTGTGAATCTCTGTCACCACAAAAATGATGCCGAACGCTTCTTTTTCTATTTAAGAGTAGCTTTTACTTGGCTGGTAAGTGTGTAAGAGACACATGCGCTATCGGCGTCAGCGAACCGTCGTCTATTCTGTGTAAAATACATTCTCTTATGCCGTATGAACTCGTCAGAAGCTACGACAATGTCGTATTCTTGATAATAATGAGTTCAAAATAAATCAGACGTGAGAATGGTCTTTTTTTGTCAAATGCTTCCTGGCATCCTGCCGTCTAAATCCAGTGTTTCTCTTTCTTCAATAGTTCGTTTAAAGGCGCTTATAGGTTGTGCATACTTGGGATAAATATGTTATAGTAATTCGCTAACTTAATGAAACTGTAAAGATGATATATTTTCTGGCGCTTGTATATTTTCATTGTGCCTGCTTTATGTAAGTCGTGTATTTTCCCATTCGTGTCTTTTATTTGCCTTCGATATTTATTTTATTACATAAATAACTCACATTTCTCTTCATTTGGTTTTAAACTGTAATCTTAAATTATTAAGAAAATTTCATTCATTTAAGCTTCATGTTTCTTTGCAGTGTTACTAATTATCAAACACTCATTTAGAAAAGCAAACTCTAGACTTCTAAGTAATGCATATATTACCTGTTGAAATAGAGCTTGCGATCTCTTTACTCCACACGGTAGTCTATCAAATTTGTATAGCCCTTTATGTGTATGTATACACCTCAACTTCCAGCATTCTTTGTCCACCGGGATCTGCAAATATTCGTCGCTTAAATCCAATTTCGAAAATAATGTTCATCTATTTTGCTTCGAGAATATTTCTTCTAATGCTAATCTCTCAATGCCTGGTTCAAAACCTTAAACAAATTTGTGCAGTAACTTATTTCTTTCTTTTATTTCGTTAAGTATACGGTCAGCGAAGCTCATTCGCTATATTCAATCTTTGACAGCACTCATATTTTCATGAGTCTATCCAATATTAAGTTGATGTTTTCTTCTGACGCGAACGGGACATTTCGCTTAATTTTGTAAATTGGTTTCATATCCGGTTTTAACTCAGCTTTTGCAATTAGTTCGTTGCATCTATCAAGCCCAGTAGAAAAACAACTTGTGAAAAATTATCTTTCAATTCTTAATTCAATTCTACCACAGTAGTTTTGACATTTTTGCAAACATAATTAATCAGTAAATTCAACAGTTTGAATGTTTCCATCCAATCTGTGCATGGAAAAATTAATCAGATTATTCATCACAAATACTTTAATGTTAGCGTTTCTCCTTGAGGTGTGACTGTTGTTATTAGTTCGTCTTTAAATTAGAGTTGCTCTTAGGTTAGTTTTTTTGCGATTTGCCGAGCAAAATCGCGGGTTTTTCTTTGGTTAGGCATAGCACCTTAAAGCCACCCTGTCAGAAATGCGGGTAAGATTTTGCGTTATATATGGAGGAGTGGTAGAAACTTTGGAGAAAGACAGCCGCTGATACCTTAGTATCTGGTCAGCAGCCACATCCCGGTACCAGATTTCGGCTGATCTGACAAACAACATAAGTGCCCAACGTACTCGGTTCAGAAATCCCTATGCCCTTAGAAAAAAGTGTTATGGCCGTCCAAAGACCAAAGGTAAAATCATGGTATCCTGTAACTTTTACGGTTGAGGAGAAGCTGATTCAGTTCTGTTAGCTATGGTACCAAACTACAATGCCAGGCAGATCACCTACCTTCATGGGCACTGGCCGATGTTACACGCTTTAGAAAGGCAATGCCTAGAGATAACCCCTCTAAAAACACATGCGCCCCTTTGTGACGAGTTGATGTCATTCAGTATGCCTCGCTAGGAAATATAACGGAATGCTGGTCAATCGAGTTAATCTCGGCGGAGCACAACACCGATGAAAGGCAGTTTACCGGTTATAAGATCTGGCTAATTGCCGTAATAAGGAGCGCCAGAGGCCTCTTTTCGATAGTGTGAAAAGTATTCGAACTCCACTGAAAGGCTACCGCCTATTTTTCAAGCTGGGCAGCTCCCAACTAATAAAATGCGTTATCAGGCCCGTCTAACCTGCTTTATCCGGGTGTATGGGGCTCGACCAACAGCCGAAAAATTTGACACATCGATTACACCAGGCCCCAAAACAAAACTTATACCAAAGAGACCAGCTCTTACACTTGGAACCTGGAATGTCAGGACTATGCTTACTAGCATTTCAGACGACTTGATAAGCATAGATGACTTGTGGAAAACTGCAGTTATCAACAACGTACTCCACAGACCAGACGTCGACATTGTTGCACTGAAAGAGACGCGCCTTGCTGAGGCTGCACGCCTGCGCGAAAGATATTACCAATTCCTCTAGTATGGTAGATCAGAAGATGAATAGGGTGCATATTTTTGGTTTCGCTATGAGAAATAGTATATTATAAATGGTAAAACATCCTACAGACGTCTCTGAACGTATCCTCACATTGAAACTCAATGCCACCACTTGCCCTATCAAATTCATCAGTGGCAATACCCCAACTCTAATGGGCACAGCTGATGTTAAAGATTAGTTATATGAGAGTATCTGTGCCACCCCGCTGAAGATCTCTCTCACAGAGTAAGTAATTTGATTTGGCGATTTGAATTCTCTAGTTGAATTCTCTGTGTTGGTAAATTCAATGTCGGGAAAAGTAATACAGATCGGCAGATATTACGTGTACTATGCATGCGTTTCCAACTGTGTTACGAATTCATTCTTTGACACAAAGCCACAGCACCATTTCTTGGAGATATCCACAGAGAAACCATTAGCACCGGCTTTGTATTGTACTCATCCGTCATGCAAACCTCAATTCTATTAGAATGGTTATATCCTACCAGAGCGCTTACTGCAATACTGACCCCTCGCTTGTTTATTATAAAATTAGGTTTTTACCAAAACGTTGTAATTATCAAGGGCTAAAAGAAATTTTCTGTCTAAATACTGCGATCATGGACGATTATGTGCTTTTGTCGCAGTTTGAAGACCTTTCTGAGAAGGAATATTCCACAATTCAGTCTCTGAAAGGAGCAATAAACAGATGTGCTCTGACAACCTTTGTTAGGGAAAAAGCTAAGTCAAATGATCGGTTTGACGCAAAGTTCAGGGATCTCAGTCCTAGTATCGAAATTAAGAGGCAGATACAGTGCGAGTACAACAGGTTCCCCACCAATCAAAATCTACGCAAGCTCAGTAAAGCCTAGAAAGAGGCCAAGCTTATAGTCAGGCGTTGTGTCAATAAATACTGAGTGGAGTTTAGCAATTTCATTGAAAATGAATCTGCCACAGGCAACATCAAAGTCATGTATCAGGTCATAAAGGTTGTTACGGGTCCAACTCAGAGTAATTTTGCTCCCTTAAAATCCCCTTATATGGAATTTATTACTGACAAAGGAGATCAAATGGAGCGATGGAAAGAACACTAATTTGACTTTTACAAAATGACGAGTGATGTTTTAGTCCGCACTTGCTGCGATAGAACAACTCAATGGCTGCATGACTATGCTTAAATACTAACCATTTCTAAGCTAAAGAGAGCTATAGACCAGACTGCCCCTGGAAAAGTTTCAGATAGTGACAATATTCAGCCTGATCTCGTCAAACAGTGTGGTACAGGCTTTCCTTAAACCAATATGTGATATTTTCTGGTGTTTCTGGGTAAAATGGGAAGTACTACACCACATCAGAGTCACCAGAGGTTTACTCTCTATATGAACAACAGTAATCCGAGTGACTGCAACAATTACAGGAGCATATCTCTACTGAGGATTGTGGTCAGGGGTTATGCAAGGGTACTACTTGTAAAGTTACAGGCGGTTGCTGAACGTGCCTATCCTGAGTCTCAATATGACTTAAGGTCAGGGAGATCAAAAGTATACATGATATTTTCATTGAGACAAGTTCAGGAGAAATGCAATGAACATAATATATCGTTACAGATTGCTTTTGTGGATCTCACAAAAGCATTAGATACTGTCAGTCGTGAATATCTGTGGTTGGCACTTTCGAAAATTTGTTGCCTTCCAAAGCTCTTGAGTCTCGTAAAATTATTCCACTAGAATATAAAAGGGACAGTAAAATTTTATGGGAACCTGTCGGAACAATTAGACATTTTATATGGAGTATAACAAGGCTCTGTTCTGGCCCCAACCCCCTTTGGTATATTTGTTAAATGTTTCTTAAGAATGCTTTTGGTGATGCAAATGTAGGCATCCTGCTTAAGACAAGATTTGATGGGTGCCTCATTTAGATTCCAGACTGGGAGCTAAAACTAAGATTAGGCAAGCTATAATAAAGGATATGCTGTATGCTGTTGATGAACACATTGCTACTCACACTGAGGAGGAGCTTCAAATTCTTATGAACAGCCTTTATATTGACTGTAATTATTTAGACCTGATCATTAGCCTCTCAAAGACCAAAATACTGTCCCAGGGGTCAACCGAAAGCCCTCTATCAAAATTGACCACTATGAGCTAGGTGTTCTTTAAGATTTCTCATCTCTTGGCTAAAACATCTCAGAATCTCTCTCGTTACATTACCATAATAAACAAAAAATATTTGTAAAGCAGCAAACACCTTGTTTAAGCTAAATGCCCGAGTTTGGGAAAACTTCTTACTGAAAGTCAGCACAAAAATGTCAGTCTATAGTGCTTGCATTATAAAGATCCTGTTATATGGCAGTGAGACATGCACACCCTATTCTAAACTACAAGAAGAAATTCACCTAAAACGCCTGCGTGTTATCATTAGTATCAGATGAGAACACAAACAGATAAATGTTGAGGTGATTGCATTAGCTAGTCTGAAAACCATGTACACATTGCCGAGGCAACGCCGACTGAGGTTGCTTGGTTACGTTCACAAGATAGTTGATGGCAGAATTCTGAAAGATCTCTTTTATGTAATATTTTTTAAAAAGGGAGATACAGGAATGTCTGCAAGAGAGACATGAAGGCCCTGGATATCAATCCGTCATCTTGGGAATTCACGCCCTCTGACAGGGATGAATAGAAAAAACTCTCAAACCACAGCTTGACAAGCAAAGTAACAGATGAAAACCGATAAAAAGTGTGCAGTGAGAAAAGAAAGGCAAAAGCAAGTAAGCTTCCTAATCCAATCTCATCTTTTATCTTTGGCAAAGACTGATCGGGCCGCATAACTGTTCTCAGACACAGAAAGAAATACCTCAGTCAGTATGTGCCCTTGGGGCCTTGGCATTACTGACATACTTTACAAATACTGAAACAAGCTCGCTAGATCTGTAAGTGTAGTTCATGGTCGGACACGCATGACCAAGGCCTACTACTAATAGTTGAAAGTTTCAATGGTGTTATAAATTGTGTTTTTAGAGAACGCGTTTTACTCTGTATCATTTGGCACCATTTGACAATTCTATGAGTTTTTTGTGGCTGTGGATGTCAATGAACATTTCGAATTTTTATTTTATTTCATGCCGGATGTTCTTTCTGCCATTTCAAATATTCTACATCGATTTTATTTTAGTAGGCTGTCTGTTATTCAAAAAGCTCCGGGATAACGTTTTTGAAATTATACATTTTTATTTTGTCACTTACAATAAATGACTTATCTCTATAATAATGCAATTAATAACGCAATTAATAACTAAATCAATAACGCGATTTCTCTAACTTTTAAATATATATATATATATATATATATATATATATATATATATATATTTATTCACAAACCGCAGATTGTAATAATACGGAAGATATAAACGTTACTAAAAAATAGTTGAGCCAGGTATATTTTGATTGAGATTCACCCAGAAATCGAATGGCTACTGCTGAGTGTATACGTATGGGCAGTCAAGTAATGTTTATTTGACGCAAGGTGTATATATGTTGGTTAAACTGCTGAAGGTAAACATATCTTTATCGTGATGACGAGTTTCTAATAAAATGGACTAAATAGTAGGTATATATCTTTCTTATATAAGTGTAAGAAAAGTCTGTGCTGTTGTGCTGTTGTGCTGAAAATTTAATGAATGATTTTTACGATCTTGTTACGTCTTTTTTTCTGCTCTCCTCATCGATGAATAATTTTATTGTATTTTATATTATTTGAATTCTGAGCCAATTTTGTACCAAAGATGCTATTTTTTCTTAATTGTATTAGTGGTCATACATACAGATTCTAGATGGCTACCGTTGTGTTCACTTTTCTAGTCTACTTTCATGGTTTCATTTATTCTATAACTATCACTATATAATGGCACCCACATTTTATAGTCACTAGATTTACGTTGGCTTGTTTTCAATATTGTACTTGTATTCTAACGTTTTCAATGATTAATTTATTTTATTGTCATGAATTTGTTATTATTAAATTTAATTTGAAAATTGCATAAATATGAAGAGGTGTATTTGAGATGTTTTGTGATGCCTTATGTAAAAGAAGAATGCATATGCGAAATGGAAAAAAAATAGAAGAAAAAGGTTGGATAAGCTAATGATAGATGACTATAGAAGAGTGAATATAACTAGTTGGCATATTAAAGAAAAAATGTTTGGAGACAGTACAACGGGGTGGGGGATGAGCCAAGAGGCACAATAATTATAGAAAATAACTCGTAGTAGATGTTGAAACCATTTTTAAGGAAAATGTGTTTCGTGTGACTGGAAACAATTGGAAAGAAACCAGGTATTTGTTTAATTGTGTTTTCAAATATTCGATAAGAGTTGTTTTAACGAGATGTCTATGTTGAATGTTATGTATGTTTATGATGAGGCCAGTCTTTGAAAAAAGTGTTGTGGTTTTAATCATATATTCGATTATCGCTTTTTTCTCATATATATATATATATATATATATATATATATATATATATATATATATATATATATATATATATATAATAAAATGGCACTTTATATATATATATATATATACTCATGTATATAGTATTGTACTAAATATGAGTTTGTAAACGTTTGCTTTTTAAAGTGTTTCCCTATATGATATAATTTTTATTTAACATACTTCACCGACAAACAATGCATGTTCCCACTGTAGATGTAAGGGGCTAGTGAGAATTATGGTGAAAGTTTTGCAAGTAATCCTAAATTGAGAGTTGTGCAGTGATATGCTTGTTCACATTTATTTTACATTTCTGCATGTCGTAACAGTCCGGGAAACAGGGAGCAGGAAGAGGGTTCCAAAGGTCGACAGCACAATAAAAGAATCTATTGGAGTAAAAGCCTCTCCGTCATATAGGAACTGATACAGTTAATGGATGGGATTTAGCTGATTGTCGGGATAGTAGAGTTCATTTACGTCGAAAGGCACCGGATCAGCAAGTTCATCGGAGCACATTCCATTGAAGTACTTTTAACACAACCACAAAGTTGCAACATTGCGACGATGGAACAGAGGATTGAGCTTGGTGGATAGGGGAGGACCTATTTGATTTTCGACTCGTTTTTGAACCTTGTCTAAGAGGAAAGACAAGTGGATGATGCACCTATAAAGATGTGACAACAATACTCCATGGATGGTAGATTTGTAGAGATATAGGAAACTGTCAGGTGTGAGAAAATTTCTAGCACGGTACAGGGATCCCACTTTTGTTGCAGTAGACTTGGCAATGTTGTCTATGTGTGTGTTTAAATTCATGTTACCTGTGAATATTAGGCCGATGAGTTTGAATGTTGCACTCTCAGATAGGGTTTTATTTGACATGGCAATAAGTGGTTGAAGAGGTGTCTTGTAGTTGTTGAAGAAAAGAAGCCTTTTCTTAGCATCATTAAATGTTACTATCAATATGTTACCCTATTCCACTACTAGACAGGTCAATGTACTACCAGAGTACCCCTATCTGAAAAAAACTAACACTATTTTGTTTTTTGATGGTTTCATGTTATGCTGGGTCTAGTTTTTAACACACTAAAAGTAGGACAAGATACGAGTATGGAAAAGTGTCAACTTTCGAATATGACTTGTTTTGGTTTACAAATCTTTTTCCATTTACATGTGCAGCACAAACCTTGTCAATTTTAATGATAAATCAATACATCTTGAAGTTTTACTGGTTTTAAGGTCAATCTGTCACATGTAAAGGGTTATCAGTGATGCCAAATAAACCCTTATACTATATCTAGAGGTACCCGACCCCTTAACCCTCCCATTACATCCACATTGCTACCTGTACCCCAAAACCCCTTATTTCATTCACCCGGGTTCACAAAAAGGCATATGAATGATTATTTTTATATGAATACCAGTGGTGAATTATTACTTTTTCAATTAATCGGGCCCCTTTCCTCCGTATATAAATGAAATTGTTTTATAGAGTATAGGATTGCTGACAGAACAACTGAATAACCACAAGAGACCACGTTTTACCCCATAAAACTCGTCCCTCACGAACAATTCACTAGCTTCATATACTAAAACATATATTTTCGTATATTTACAGTCAAACAAGAGTTAAGCCGCCAGTAGAGAAACTTGTCTTTATGCCAACAGTATTTAGACTGTAATGAGACCGTTGTGTTTCGAGATAAGGGTGCTGCTGGTGTCAACCGTGCAAGTATCGAAAGAGGTGTCAAATTCATTGATGAAGCAGAATTGGTGTTCACATAAACATAAAAGACATTGCTTTAGCCTAAAGAAATGATGATCGTGCTCGGCCAGTAATAACGGGGCGATTGTGCTTCTCTGGACGATGTGACAGTAAAAAGCATTGCTTTTTCTGTGAAACTGATACTACGAAATACGATTATAAACGAAACAGTGAGGAGATTTGCTATGTGAAGACCAGTGTATTAGCTCAAACTATTCTGATTCATTGCAAAACGAGAGGGGATGAGTGGGCCCCCCTGTTCAAGGTCGGATCGAATATTTTAATGGTAAATGCTGCAGACTGTGTGTACTACCAATCATCTAACGTTAACTTCCATATAATGCGAAATATTCCAAGACAGTTCACGTCAGTTCAATTAACCAAATGACGAAAAAGGGGGAAACAAAAAGACAGGGATCAGGATGAAGCATTCGAAATGGTGTGTATATTCTTGGGTAAAAATGATGAGCAACAAATTACGATATAGCACCTTGTTGCTTTAATGGGAGAATACTTACAAGGTAGTAAATCAATGGCATATGGAAATCAGTACCTCAAGGATAGGCTGATATGTCGATAGGGAAACTCTTATTTGTGACCAAAGGCCGTTATGGTGTTGCAAACATTGTGACATTGACGGAAAAGACCTGTGACATTCTTCGTGAATACTACAATTCACCCCCAACAGATGATAAAGAAGCACAAAGACGAACAATTCTCAAAGCTGCAGCGAAACTCATCAAATATTTCTTTCAATTCAATCATACTACTCCTAGCTGACAAGGTATTATGCACCTGATGCATAAGGAGTGCGAATACATAGGGCATTGCTTGATGGCAGTAGACTCAAAGAGATCATGGAGACAGTATATAGTGAAAATGCCGTCGTACACATAATAAGTGGAAAGGCAGGGCAACAAGCATTTCGTGACCACCTGCTGTTAGATCACACGTCAGATTGTTGCCAAAATCTTGGAGGATGAACCTGGTTTTCAGGAACAAGTAAAGAAACTTGAGCGGCTGTACATGGAAATGGAGACTGGTGAATGTGACTTGAAGTCATTGTTGGAATCAGATTCCATCGGTAGGATTTACAACATTCTAACTCTGATAAAGAAGGAACAGATAAAGGCCTCCAAAACCAGCAATCTATGGATAAACTATCAGCACATGCTAGGAATTGCTAGGAGACTTGTTGCAGTTGATCGAATGTAGTCTTGTGAACTGCGTCTTAGTTCCGTATTTGCTTGTCTACTAATATTCCCAGCCACTGGTTATCTGAATTATCTGAATTCGACTCGTCTATATCACCAGAATATGTATACCTTGATAGATGACAACCCTGCAGTACATTAAAATTTCTTGTTTGGGTTTCACATAATCAGACGCAGTAACCAATGCTTGGCTAGTCTTGGCTCCGTCATCAAGCAAACACTAATGCGCTCACTCAAAAGCTATGGTGTGACAACCTGTGGTAGTGGGATATCTGTGCACCAGAGAACAGTTTAAGCTATGTCGTCTACTATGTAACCCGCTTAAAACGTTGCCATGCAATACCCTACTGCACGAAGTTACACAACCAACGAACAACATAAGGGGTTGTCTTCTTCTCGGGTAAGAAGGGATATGACAGCCCCGGGAAAGTTGCAGATATACTAGATAGCGTTAAGCCGTTAAAAGGCGATACAACGTTATGCAATACTATCACAGAGATTACTGCTGACGATGATGTTAATGTTCAGGACCTTTTCGAAATCGGAAAAGACATGATACAGAAGATGAATGGATAATCAGTATTCTCCTACTTTTATAAATGAAGTTCGAAAGCAAAGCCTTTAACATCGAGCAAGAATGTCAATGTATCTGCAAATCGTAGCATTGGCCCAGTTTTTTATTCCAGTTTTTTCTTGTGGTCTAACAGATAGGTGATCTAAGGTGGATGATATCATGTCCTATGAACTCTGTCTCTACTCGATGTCTTTGTTTGAAGGAAAGCGCATCTTACGCTAAGCAGACAACACACAGCTGGCAGCAGCTCTTTGAAATAAAATTAGGCAGTCACAGAGCACAATATACTAGACGAAGGATGGCTTCTTCACCGTTTGCAATGGAAGAGTCGTGTTTCATGGTTATGAAGTTTGATCAAGTATAAAGGACTGTACTCATCAGCGGCGAAATCGAAAGCTGACTGCAAGAAAGGTGAACATTACCGAGGTAAAAAGATTTGTTAGAAAAAAGAGGACCTCTTTTCAAATGTGGAAAACAGGCGGGGGACGATCCAGACGATTATAGGGCGTTATTTAAGCTGAATATTGAGAGTGCAAAGACAGTTATCAATATGTCTGTTTTCAAATCAACCACCCTCATTGGACAAGACACGAACCTTCTCTTGCTATCACGTGCATATGTTTCTAAATGTACTGCATTTTATTTTTTGCTCTGACAAGGCGAAATCCTACATCCACAATATCAAGGTTCCGAAACAAGTGCTTGGCGAAGCATTTTGTGATGATCTGTTGTTCCTGCATGTATTTACGGGGTGCGATCTGGTGTCCAGGGTATTCGGAATAGGAAAAACGTTGGGGTACCAACGAATCGTCAAGAGAAAAAGGACAATGACAGAGTGTACAAAAGAATTTCCAATACTACAGCAAAACCATGGTGTTGTGGAAACTAATCGCTGTAAGGTAATGGTTGTTTTGTTCAATTCGGATAGAGAAAAACTCCCTGGCACCTATTAGATACAATATGCTCTGCAAGAAAGTTGCGAGAGTTAAGACGTTCGTCACGTCAGAACGACTCCCTCCAACGCCCTCTGCCTGTAAATTTCATTCTGTGCGGACTTACTACCAGATTATGGAGTGAATGGGATTTAGTGATGACATTGTGCCATCTGAGTGGGGGTGGAAGGTGGAAAGGAAACACTTGTTCCAGTGATGACAGACAAAAGTCCTGCTCCAGATGCACTGATTCAGATAAGTCAATGCACATGTTCAGAAGGATGTAATAACCTGAAGTGTACCTGTAGGAGGCATGGACTAGAATGTACAAGTGCATGTGGACAATGTCAAGACGGAAATTGTGACAATATGAAAAATGATCCAATGGAAGATAATGATGAGGAGTTGAAAAGTTTCAAAAAGCACTGTGACGTAAGTGAATCAGGATAATGGTGTAGATGTACCCATTGATAAGGTATAAGGGTGTATTTGGCATCACTGGTAATTCTTTCATGTGAAAGATTGATCCTGAAAACGTTAGAAAAATCTAAGATGTATGCGGCTAATTTTGGACAAGTTAGCATGTAGCTATCTACAATTACAATCAGATAAGCGATTGTTTGATTTAGCAAAATAAATGACTATTATACTAAACCGTCCATCATTCGTTGACATCGTTTTATCCGAATGCAGATTGCATGAAAGAAAATATAAAATAGCATTTTGGTGAAATCGTGAGACTCCTAATAAAGTCGCTAAGACAATCTTTGAAACGAATGCAGAGCAATACTTATGTAAATAACATAATTTCTCACTCTATTTATTTTACAATATATAAGAAAAATATATTAAATACTGTGTTTATTAATGAACTGCAATAAAAAAAATTGTCGATGAAAATACATGCGAAATGTTCATATTCAGATCAGTGGATTACTCATAATTACTTATTATTATAATTACATGAATGTAAAATATCCTAAATATTAATTTATGTCTACTGAAAATATGATCCAACCAACGAATGAAATATAATTATCTAGTTATCTAGGGTAGAAAAAAGGAATATATCGCAGGCAATATTATTATTGTAAACGTTCATGACTAATATATATATATAGTAATCCAGGTAGGATAAAAATCTACAGGGTAAAAATCCAAATGGAAAAAAACCGGGCTTATAAAATAAATGCTCAATATGAATATAGAGCTGTATTATGAATGCTTTTTTATTCAAACATGTACAAAGTCTGCTACACTGGCATGTCAATGTTACTGTCATGTTCATATAAATATTGCGAATTTGACTATATATATATATATATAATGATTTTTATTTATACAGATATGTACAAAAAGCTGATACAGTGGCATGTCGGTGTCATTAATCAATAGTTATTAAAAAGTAAGATCTCATCAGGGAGAAAAAGTATGATCTTTCACGCAGATGTTCATATTGGGCAAGCTTTTTTTTTACATGTCGTAATAAATTAAGCGCAATATCTCTTCTCGTGTGTGTACTAGTTCATTTTCGTATCGTTTGTTTCTTGTATGTTTATCTACACATTTTCCCGACCTGCTGTATACCATTCTGTTTCTATCAGAAATATTTAAAGGTACGCTCGCCATAGTCATAGCCCAGTATGTGTATATTTACTTAGTGTTTGCACATCAGTGAAATCTCCATTTAAATGAGACAACGTAATAAGTACATTCTAAATACTTAAATTTAGAATTCTCTTATTCAATTAATCGTGATATTTCCAAGTAACTAATAATGGACAAAGTGTTATGAGGTATACGTATGGAATCCCTATCAAAATTGCATGTGAGAGTGTGATTTTATAACTTTAAATTACAATAATCAAATGATGCCATTCTCTAAATCTCAATATAAATAGCCCCTTAAGATTAAGGAACAATAAATGTGGCCGCATTAACGCACTCACGCACGCATCCGTCTGTGTGTGTATGAATGTGTATGTGCGTATGTGTGAATGTGAGTGCCATGGACAAGCTGTACGGAAAGCAGCCCACATATTGATTTGAGAATACTTATTTAAGTCTACACAAGGTAACGGTAAATTGATCGCACATGCAATTCGCTTGCCTAAAGCAATCGCGTTGAAGGCATTCGATGCTTCAACTAACATACGAGAAAAATGTTCCAGAGGCTTCGGAAAAGAAAAGCACATTTTGATTCATTGAAGATCGATAAAAGTAAAAATGGGAGGTAATAACGAGTGCGCCGGTTCGATTGTGATTGAGCTGAATGCCGTTGCGAGTCGGTGGGCCATGGAAAGGCAAAGATACATTATGTAGCCCTCGGATCGATAGTAACAGTGAAAGAAGATGGTGACGTAAACCTACTAGGACTCATCATCGGTTCGCCAATCTACGCCGAAAATTAACGCCCCAGCGTGTTGTAAATTGAAATGCCCATCGGTTATATCAAGTGAATTCCGTTGGTGTTTCTAATGTGAGGAATTTGCAGAACAGCTACAGCAAGATTTTAATCTGTGAACAGTCCAGGTCGCTTGGTACATGCTTTATCTCAAAGAAGCAGTGTCTTCCTACACACTTCATCCTCGCCTTCCTATTTCGTATTAATGAACATGTTTTGCTCAAAAGACGACCGTGAAATAGACTGGTGCTACGATCAATAATTTATCTTCAATAATACCGGGTTCATACCGTTACATTCAATTTTTTTAGCAGTTATTACTCCGATATATTACTAATTATTATCCTCTATTTCAATAGGAAATACATCAGCAATTAATGTAGTAGATGTCTAATCAAAAATCTTTAGTATTCTATAGATCTGGAACTTTGCCATTATTTTTTTACTAGAAAAGTTTTAGTAGATCATATAATTAAAAATTTCATTTCAACATGTACTTATGTTTTCAAACAGCAAAATATAGCATGCTAGTGATATTCATCTGACGTTGGAGATATATTGTTGGTTAAAAACAATTTTGCTTTGAGGAAATATAAGAAAAATTACATTTTAAATATGAATTAAAATCATTTTTAAAACTGTTAGCGCGGTAGTGTTTTCTTAAATAAAACTACTTGTTGACACTGCGTTTCTGACAAACAGATGTAAAAGGGCAAATACAACTAACATATCAAAGCTAATTAAATTATTTTAAATATTTAAAATAAAAATGATTATGTTCATGTGTAAACCTTTTTATAAAAACCTTTTCCACTGAGATATTGTTTGTTATTTTTTATTTGTTTTATGACACGAAGAAATCAATTTTGAAAAAAAAATGTTCCTGTACGTTCTAATATATTTGGGTTATTTCATGCACCTAATCGATAGTTGCTCCTAGTGACCCCAGATAGAATCGAAGGGAAATTTTAATAGTGCATTCAAAAGATTATGTGAAATATTTTATCTTCACAGAACCTATTTGAATGATACATATCGATTTTGATATATAAAGAAATCATGTACTATCATATATATAGAAATGAAAAAGAACGGAAGAGGTTTTTCTGACGCACACTTCTTTGTAGTAATAACCTTTTTTGTAAATGTTGAATGATAACTCAGTATCTGAAATAGCTGTATTACAATAGATTATTAGAATATTCATTTTTTATTTCAAGTATGGCAATAAAACGCTCTGTAAATGATAGTTTTCTAAATTTTTAATAATATTTAATATATTAATAATTCACTGTATCCACAAAATAACAATCGTTGATATTAGAAATGTCAGAATATTTTTCTATATCAATAAGTGCATGTACGTAGTCTAACACAAACTGTCAATCAACAAAGCATTTAGACAAACAAGTCGCTGATTTAAAATAAAAGAATATAATGAATCTAATGAAAGGTGAAATAGATGATCATGAATTACCTGAAGGGCGTGCCAATGATAAATCAAACTTGTCCAATCCTCGGGTGTTTCAATAGCTATCATATATCGTCGATACAAAGCTGTAGACAAGCTGCATCAACTAAAAGAAATGAGTTCCACATAATTCTAATTATGTCCATGAATAGTTTTGTCTTCAAATATGTTCATCGCATAACTTTAACCACTTTAGCAAATTTAAATAAACTATAACTTTTATTAGGATCGAATTTACTCAAATGAGATACTTTACAAACGAGTTTCCTTTTAGAAGCAACATCTTTAGAATAGGTTTTTGACCGACCATTAACGATATGATGATCAACCGAGTTTTCTTCACAGTCATTATATAGTTAGTGTATATCCATAACCCTACCTTTGTGGTTAAAACAGAGACACACATTTGATCCACAGTAAGTTAATACTCAGACGCCCTAGAAAAAAATGCAAAATTTATAACAATATAATTAATTATTGGAATTATAAATATTTTTAACAATAAATTCCTTTAAACTTAATTTGCACTGTTTAAGCCTAAATCATTACACTTTCATCGATAACAATTTAATGTAATACATATTTATGTTGAATCATGGTTATGATTAGTTATGATTAGTCATGACTAGCTATGATTAGTTTCCGCTTAATTCCACAAATGTGTGATCAGAAAAGGCAAATGTTCACAAAGGTTACGGCAAAGTATTTGCATCGTATTAAAATATTTACAGATAGATTTTCGTGAATCTTAATTTGTTTTTAATCATATTTTCTACATTATTTATTGGTAATTAACAATTAGTATTATACTTTTTCAAATTTGATCAGTATTATGCGGACGTTTTTAATTCTTTCAGTTAAAAATAATTTACAAATTAGAGTATATATTGTTCACAAATTAGATATACATTTACAAATTAGAGATTAATTGTTTTAATAAGCGTATAAGTAACAGCCAATTGATTGAAAATAAATTACACCTCACCATATATTAGACGACTGAAGCTATTTGATGTAGTGTGAATAGAATGTCATGCTTCTTGCAAATCCCTCATTAAGAATTCAAAGTTATGATGAGTGACAGTTGCTTTATTAAACAAAATAAGTAGTTGTCACGTTCACCGAACAATTACCTAGATTGACTAAGCATGGGAGTGTATGGATCTAAGTGAGACAATTGTAATAGATATATAGTTTCAGCGAGTGACACAGGAAAATGTCCGAGGCGAGAGCATGTGGACCATATCACCTATCTGCAATTTTTTTACGTTTATTATAGTTATATTTCTTCTTCCAACTCATTGCATTTTTTCAAATGTAATAAACGAGTTTGTTTTTAAGCAAATTATGTCCTTAATCTCCGTTCGTAAACTTATAACGAGGTCGTGTCTAAAAATAGCGGGAAGTATTGTCTGATATAAACTTCTGTGTGTTTGTGTAGTCACGGACGAGTAGTGAGAAAATCTCCACACTTTGTTTTTCTGGCAATACTTCAGATATAGCAGACATGTTTCTAAAATGCCTCGGGATATATTATTATATATTGTATACTTTGAGTAACTTTTATTTTACATGACGTAAACCATTTTTCTTCATCTAATATATAAAGTTAAGACGATTTTTCACCTGTAGCTTTTTGAAGAATAGAAAAATAACTACATGCATCACAGGCTACTAAATTAACCACTATATTACGCTTATTCATTTATTATCTTTTAATCCTGGGAGAGTGTCAGCATAAACCGGTAGGGGCGCCACAGGCAAAATCTTGGGAGAGTATCGACATTCGTCGGTAGGGGCGACTGAGACAAATATCTGACAGAGTATCGGCATTCGCCGGTAGGCGCGTCTTATGCAAACGCAGGGGAGAGTGTCGGAATTAACCAGTGATGCGCCTCGGACAAAATACTCGGAGAATGTCGGCATTCGCCGGTGGGGGCGGCTCAAGGAAAAGCCTGGGAAAGTGTCAGCATTCACTGATAAGTAGTCTTCACGTAAACGACTGATGAAGTGTCACAATATGTCGTTGGGAACGCCTCAAGCGAAAAAGATAAAGACAGGGAAAGTATAGAGATGTGCACGTCAGGTAGAGCCTGGGACGGATGTCAGAATGTGACGTAGTTGTCAATGAAATTCTGATGTTTGGTTACAGAGTGTGGCATTGGAACAGATAGAATCGGGCCAGATGCTACACTCTGATCTTAGGCAAAACGCTGAGAAGAAAAAAATTGACAAGAACAGATTTTGTTAAGATAAAATATTTAATATACAACAAATATTTAAAAAAATAAACAATGCAGATAAAAAATAACATTTATCTTAGGCATAAAGCCCGAATCGTTATTGGTTATACAATTCGTCATGATATTTGGACTTACCCTAGGCTAGACCCTCTCACCAAAATACCGCATTCACTCTATGGGTTGGTCTTACTTAGGTGATTCCCAATTTGTTTCAAGATATTAAATTTGCTGATGTTCGGGAAGGAATTAGAGCCTTAGGTTCGGGAAAGGAGTCAGAGCCTAAGGTTCGTTAAGGCGTCAGAGCCTGAGGTTCTGTAGGGGTGAAAGCGTGCAGTTCTGGAAGGTGTCAGAGCCTGCGTTTCGAGAAGGAGTCTGAGCCTGAGGTTCGGGTGGGAGTGAGGGTCCGAGGTTCAAGAAGGAGTGAGAGTCGGAGGTATGGGAAACAAATGATAATAAGTTCGAGTAGACCTCTTTAATTTTAAAAGTGATCATTATATAGATTAAGCATGTGTTTAATCAGGAATTTCTGAATGTCCTAGATAGAGCAGGTGTGTTTAAACGTAGCATTGCCCGGGATAGGAAAAATCTGATATTCGGGAAGGTGTCAGACCTGGAGGTTTGGGAAGCAGTCTAAGCTTGAGGTTCAGGAAACAGTCAAAGCTAGAGGTTCAGAAACGATTCAGAGGCTGCGGTTCGAGAGAAGGGGGCAAAGTCAGAGCCTGATGTTCGAAAAAGTGTCAGCGCCTGAGGTTCTCGAATGAGTCAAATCCTGTGGTTCGGGAATGAGTAAGAGCCTGAGGTTCTGGGAAGAATTCAGAGCCTGAGCTTAAGGAAGAAGTCAGGGCCAGAGGTTCGGGAGGGAGTCAGACCCTGCGGTTGGGAAGGAGTTAGAGTCTGCGGTTCGGGTAGGAGCATGGAGTTAAGCACAGAATCAGAGTCGAATGGTATAGGAAGTAGTCCGAGTCGTATGGTATAATACGGAGTCCGAGTTGCATGGTATGGTAAGGAGTCCAGGTCGCATGGTATAGTAAGGAGTCCGAGTCGGATTGTATGGGTATCAGTCGGATAGGATAGCATTGAGTCTAAGTTAGATGGTCAGCAGAATAGTCTGTATCAGCTTATGGGATGAGTCAAAGTCGGCTGATATGGGAAGGAGTCAGTTGGATTGTATAGGAAAATATCAGAGTCAGTTAGTATTAAAAAGAGTCAGAGTCGGGTGCTATGAGAAGGGGTCTGATGGTATCCGACAGAGTCGAGTGATATGGGAACGAGTTTGAGTGGTATGGTATGGAAACGAGGTGGAGTTGGAATATATTGGAAGGAATTGGAGTTGGATGCTATAGAAAAGAGTCAGAGTTATAATCTATGTGAAGGAGTTTGAATCGGATGGTATAGGAAGGAGTCAGTGTGTATAGGAAGGAATGAAATGGTTTTGGAAGGAGTCTGAGCCGAATGTAGTGGAAGGGGTCCGAGTCGGGTGGTATTGGAACGAGTTTGCGTCGGATAAATACATCTTAATCGGTGTAATTCGTGTCCGAGATCTTTGCTTCAGTTTGCTTGCTGTTACAGATAGTATGAGGAAGAGTTGGATTGTATAAGAATGATCCCGGATTGCATGGCATGGGAAGGAATCAAAGTCATAGGGTATGGGAAGGAGTGCAGGTCGAATTGTATGGGGAGGAATTTGATGGTATGGGATGAAGTCTGATGGTATGGTAAGTAGTTGAAGTTGTATGGCATGAGAAGCGTCGGATGGTATTGGAAGATGTCAGAGTCGCATGGTATGGAAGGAGTCGGAGTTCTATAAAAAGGAGTCAGATGGTATGGGAAAGAGTAAAATTGCATAGGAAGGAGTCCGATGGAATAGTAAGATGTCAGAGTTGGAAGGAGTCGGAGTCGTATGGGAAGAAGTCGGGTGGTATTGGAAGGAATCGGATGGCATGGCAATGGGTCCGAGTCAGATGGTATATGAAGGAGTTTGAGGTTTGGGAAGTGTGCAATAAATTATGAATTGTCCGGTATCATTTGTTTTACTCGGCATTGTCCTGGATAAATAATATAAGGTTATTGTGTTACTTGCGGCAACTGGTATATATTAAATTTCTTCAGACTATTGCCTTTATCTAAATAATGTATCTTCAAATTAATGTGAAAATGAGAGTTGGGACAAAAAATTAACAAATTGCCTGGAACATTTGTTCTACTAGGCGTTGTTCGGGAGCAAACATTGTAAGATTTTAAATATCTTCGGACTAATCACTTCATCAACATTACGTATCTTCCTTATATCGTTAAATAGCATGAGGTAACAAGAAATTCAGAATTGATCCAATTCATTTGTTCCAATTAGCGTTTTCCAGGATGAAAATTGTAAGATTACAGTATTACATTAGCTAACTGGTATAAATTTACTCCCTTCGGACTGTTCACTTCATAAACATGACGTACCTTAATATGTTGAAATTGATAGAAGCAAGACATTAAACATTGAGCATAAAATAAGAGAAATGCATAAGCTGGGCATAAAAGAAAGAGCAGGTTGGGTAGAGGGATGAAAACATGAGAGGGGGAGGAAAGAAGAAAGATAAAGAGATTTCTAGATTGCCCTGATAGTAGTTACTAAAGGGATGTTTAATACCTATTGTTAACATTTAAAAAATATGAAGTATGTGAATTTTCCCGAATGGCTCCGACCGTCTCTCTCTCTCTCTCTCTCTCTCTTTGTCCCCTTAGTATTGACTTATTTTAAACAAAATGCAGCGCGAATTACCCACCCTTACACCTAATAGTTGTGTCACATATTATACATATATATATATATATATATATATATATATATATATAGAGAGAGAGAGAGAGAGAGAGAGAGAGAGAGAAATATATAGATAATTATAGTAATAATACTTGATAAATTTAAAACTTTGTTGCCTATAAACTGTCTAATATAGTTTTGAATTGTTGAAAACAAATAAAAATTGAAGATGAAACTGTCTTCTAAAACATAATCTTTAAAGTATATATTTTATGTATATGATAGTTTCTATTGTATTCAAACAATTCGTTTCTTGATGTAGAGAATGTGTAGTGTAGAAAGTGAATAAAAAAACAATTAGAAAGAAAAATATTTTCTTATATAACAGGTCAAATATGTAGATATTCATTATATGGACGTGTGTTACCATATATATGAAACGGTCGTAGTATTTTGGGACTGAACCCTCATATTTTTAAAGGTTTTTTTAAGTACAGTATGATAAGGTTATTATAGAAATGTAAGTTTTCTTGAACCGCTAAGTCGACGGAAGTGAGATACTGACGACGTGATATCTGTGATACGATGATGTAAGTACTGTCGGAAAACGCTGTGTCTAGACAACCATGTATACACATGTGTGTACGGGTTAAATGTGTATGTGCTTGACATTAATATTCTGTTATCAAATAGTATATTATGTGTTGCTCTTTGTAGTGTTTCCTTCATACAAAGATCGCCTATGTTGTGATCCATAGCTTCAATAAATACTGTGATATATGTTAATGGCATGTAATTAGATGTTGCTTTTCGAGGGTGGGGATGCTCATGTGTTCATATGTTCTATAATATGGGTTAAATACGATTTAATGGAAATGCCTATATAAATCCCATGAACTTGGCTTAGTGTACACTTCAAATCCCATATGTTCGCTGGTATATATTTGTGTTATGTATAAGGCAATTCGTCAGTTTGCATCAATAAATAGATATCCTTCCTTTGCCATTTCGCTGTCCTAGGATGATCTCGTATTGAAGGTTACTTGTATAGTTTTCTGTGAATAACTCTTTTGATACCCTTTTCCTTCTTTTTTCTGACATGAGATAACTTTAAAAAGAAGGTTGTAGAGTGGGTTGTGTATCTATCGTTGTGTGTCACTTTCTGATTTGTGTGGCATGGGGGTATTTCAATTGCACTTTGTCGAAGTTTATTCTATATTCAAATAACCACGTTTTTCTCACATGGCCAGAACATGTATTTTTACGCCCGTTTCTTCTGTCGTGAGCCAAACAATATTTTTTATGTAAATATCGTCTCTGCAACACTAAAAATTATCATAAAAATCCACAAAGAATAAAAGGTTCTTGAATTACAATATCTTTTAAAAAAACCTACACCACACTGTTTGCGAAAACAAAGAAAAAGACAAAAACAAAAGCAAACTCACGCTTGCGAAAAGCTCACTAGAACATCATTTTGAATGTTTTTTGTTATGAGCTAGCGCACAAATACAAAACAAATGGCTTTTAAAAGATAACGTCAGAAAGTGTTACCAATAACAATTGAATATTAATTAATTATAAGAGGTTAATTTTTTTTAAATGTAAAATTATAAAAAAATTAAAAACATTGTAGGGAGAAATGTCCTAATATAAGTCCTGAAATTATAATACACGAATCGAATTATGGGCAGAATGTTATATCAAATTTAAAAGATCGAAACCAACAATGTTCTATGTTATTTTAGACATTCAATGCTCCAAGAAATTGTGGTCACAGATAATCCCAAGCATTTCGGCTCAAATGATACTTGACAAATTTAATTGTTCTCTGAGTAATTTTTCAAGAATCATTCGGGCCTAAATCTGAAACGTATGTAACAAATAATTGACCTTTGTCGATAAATTGTAATTGTTAACGAAAACTAATTCCAAAATGCGAATATAAACATTTTAACATCATTAAACTCGACCATCATATAATCGCTCTGAAAGCATTTTTGATCTACCGAAATATAATTACATTTAAAAGTGATTTTAGTAGCATTTATTCGTATTGTACTAATTAACCCCTAGCTAGATTAAAAGTGTATATGTAAAGCGTGATTATTATACATAATTTAACTCTATATGAAAAAGAAAACTTGAATTTCCTCAACGCACCATAATTTATTTAACTAAACTTCACACTAAAAGATAATCTATGAATTTTCATCAATTCCATTTTTAAATAATTATAGCAATTATACCTCGATTTAATTATACTGTATGCTGGTGTATGTGATATATTACCCCAGATTCTACAGCAATTTTAAAAATAATGTGTTTCTTTAAAATAAAAAATGTAAATCAAAGTAATTACAAATCACTAATACGAACAAAATTTTAAATCTTAACTTGTGCAATTATTTTTAGAGAAACTCTATTATTGTATAAATGAAGCATGTAAATTTTAGAGTTTAAATTTGATTTATTAATGTCAGTGTTTTATAATAACAGACATAATATGTCAGTAACGTTTCAACTTTCCGTGTCTCTCAATTGTATCTTTCAGATAGAAAACTATTTCGTTATGTTATTATTTTTTGAACGTGGTTGCTTTTAAATAATTATAATAATTTTAGTTATGAGAATTCAATTTTTTTTTAAATCTTTAAGTTATATTTCAAACTCAAATGTCAACGTTTGTTTCCCCAAGGTCGTTGTCACGAAGTCGGTAAATCACGAGAGATTACTCCTATTTAAAAGCAGCTGTCGTAGAGACTTTGACTTTAATAGTGTATTAGTAGTTGTTCTATTGTATTAGACAACATGAAGATATGTATTTAGAACATGGAATCAACATAAAATAGTCGCGGACAGATAACACCCTGGCCCCCATCAGAGGAAATGAGTCCGACACAATAAATATCCCTTTACATAACCCATAATTACATTAGCTTTAAAATGTGGCCCTTAGAAAAGATTACTCTAATAAATAATTACATTGTAATTAAAAGACTTAAATCAGATTCATATAACACAATTATTAGTATCAGCAAAATTTGAGCGAATTTCGATATCTTAAGATCGATTAATTTAGCGTCAATCTCGCAAAATAAGGAATTGTTTAAATTACAAAAGATCTATCACGTAAACTCATTTTCTTTATCACTATGATGTTTACATGTTTTAATAAATAAATAATTGAATTTAGTACAATTAAGCATGTATACCCCTCCCAAAATACTTTGATATTGTTTTAATAGAAATCACTCCAAATATGTTTATCACAAAGACAGGAGATGCCTATTTGCCTTAGTCTTTAATAGATCAAGGTTATAAATAAGAGAAAAACAGTCAGCAGGAAGAAAGTTCCACAAGCCTGCGATTTTTGGAAAGAAGCTACTGGAATAGCAAGCTATATGACAATGAGGTATCAAAACATTGACTTGATGGAGACCACTAGATCAACATGTCAAACAGGCTGTGACAAAAGAAGCGTGGAGTGGATTACATAATTCTGAAGAACACATGCCATAATAGTATTTATAGAAGAGACTGAGACTAGCAACAGCACGTCTGTCAGAGAGAGGGTCTAGAGAAAAAGAAAGGGTTGGGCCAATCAAATTACAGACACGTTTCTGCAGATTATCAAGAACCCTCAAATAAGGTAGAGATTCACCAGCCCAAACATGACAACAGTACCCCATGCATGGTATGATTGTAGATTTGTAGAGATAGAGAATAGCCTCCGGTCTGAGAAAGTGGTCGGAGCGATAGCGAGAAGCGACTGTACGAGAAGCAGAAAGAGCAATAGATCTAATATATAAATTCTAAGAAAGATTTGATGCGAGAGAAAGACAAAGAAGTTTCAGTGTCGATTTCTCCTCAATAGCTGAGCCTTCCATGAGAATCTCAGGAAGAATATACTCACAATAAAATACATAAATATGATTATTAGGACCCTCCGACCTTCTTTTGGTGCATCTTGTCGAAATCGGGAATATTTATGGAGAATTAGGGAATCCGTACGGAATCTCGAACGAAATCTTTATTTTATCCATGACGGTAGCTTTCTCTCATTCCGTCAGACATGGCCGAATAGAAGTCTTAAGTAATTCGTAATTATAGTCTTAGTAGCAAATAAATGCAAGGCTTCTAAAATGTATACTATAATTGTCCGAAATGACGAGACGCGAAGGATATAAAAGAATGCAATTACGAAGTACTTTAGACTTCTACTAGGTAGAACGAAACAACCTACCCCAATAGATTGAACAAAAGGCTCCGTTTAAAATTCTGTACGGATTCCTGATCTCATCATAAAGATTACAGTTTGATAAGACGATCGGAGTTTACATCGGGCAGAACTATGTTAGAATACATCGAGAGTAGAGACAGAGGCGAGCAGAGTTAGAGACAGAGTGGCGGGGCTCAAAATGTTGCTGTTTAAAATCAATTTACTATTACGTATAAAATCTTAAGAGAGACACTTTTTAAAAGAATAAATAGACTAGTGTTATCGGTTTATTTCCTAGATGACAACATGTTTAAATATCTCATATTTTGTATGTTCGGTAAAGGAAAAAGAAACCCTTCTCGATTGATACTATACGCAATGGCAAAGTTTTTTAAGTAAAGTCATAAAATAATTTTGAAAAATGCTTGAAGATTCGTGAATAGTCATATCGTGTCCCAGTGTTTGTGTATTTGACATCAAATGTACGGATAGACAAAAATGAACAAAAATACTTTTTTTACTCATAATGTTGTTGCTTTTGTTGTAGACCAAACTATCTGTTTTCAACGATTTTTGAAATTAATTTTTTGCCCTTTTTTAATATGATAGAGTTTTGAAAAGTATGTCACGCTATACGTAACACGTTGGTACCGGAAACTTTAATCTTGTTCTTAGGGAATATATCGACTTTGAGGTTTGCTTACTAATTACAAAACTGATGTAGAAATCGGAATATGACTAATATCAAATGAAATAGTAAATTATAATCACTACATTAAATAGTTTTATGATTAAGGTAAAAGATTATAGACTTAAGCTAAAACACATTATTAAAAATATAAGTATTATATCTTTCATTCTAATTAAAAAAGATATTGTTATCGTAAATCAGTATGATGCGTACAGAAAAAATAAGACCCATAGATTGAAACAATGTAAATATATAGGACAAGAATATATATATATATATATATATATATATATATATATATATATATATATATATGATTATTTTTATTTACACAGACATGTACAAAATCTGCGACACTGACATGCCGATGTTTTCGATCAACAGTTATTATGAACTCAGATCTCATCAGGCAGAGTTAGAATATTAACATTAGATCATAGTTGGAAGGTTTTTTCCAAATATGATCTAATGTTAAGATCGGATTCTAACTCTACCTGATGAGATCTCAGTTTATAATAAATGTTGATCGATAACATCGACATGCCAGTGTCGCAGATTTTGTACATGTCTGTGTAAATAAAAATAATCATATATAAAAGCTCTATTTGATATTGAGCACTTTTTTATAAACCCGGTTTAAATTATTAGGATTACTACCCTGTGGATGTTTTACCTGGATTATTATATATATATTTATTATTAAAATACTTTAATAAATACAATAAAGAGGTATAGAATACAAAGGAATTGCACATACTATATTGTCATTATATATCTTATTTTAATTGATAATATAATGATAGATTAAATTATTTGTACTTAGAGATCATACGAAAAGTTTGGTTCACGTTTACTGGACAGGAAACGGAAGCGAGTGCGGGACTACTAAAATAAAGTAATTAGAAACTTTAAAGGTTAAGGCATTCAAATTAGGGGTAAACTAAATGTTGAAGGTTAAGAAAGAAATAAGAAAAAGTAAAATCAGCCGAATAACGGTTAGTCAAAATCATTCATTTTTATTTATCTATGATTTCGGAAAAAAAAGTGTGTCGATGCTAAATAATTTAAGCAGTAACACTGGATAATAGCACATGGTGCGTTGGTGTCACAGTTGTAAGTTCTATAAAAAGGGATGGCGACATGGACTACGAGTTGCAGTGTATAATAGGGAAAGCCTAAACAGCATTTAATGCGCTGCACCAGATCTCGAAAAGAAGAAAAATCACACTGAAATGTAAATTAAGATTTTGCAAAAGCAACATTTTGTCCACTGCTACATGAAAGTGAAACTAAGAGGGTGGAAATTAGACGCGTTTGATTCAAAATACATTATAAAAATGCTTAGGGATTAAATAGAGCGATCGATCTACCAACCAATAAGTTAGAGACAGCACTAACCAACATGTGTCATCGTCATTAATCTACAAACAATGTCTACGCTGGCTCAGACATGCTTTAAGATTGGACCCAGAGAGAATTGCAAACCAAGTGCTTCACTGGACCCTTTATGGAATAATAAGAGGAGGAATAACATGAATTAAGTGGAAGCAAACAATTGAAAGATATTTTATCGCCACGGGAACAAACTATTATGCTTCAGACAGAAAACGATGTGTTTCTAAACTACCCCATTGAACAATAAAAATGAAAATAATGCAGAGAGAAACTGAATAAATTAAAAAAAACGAAATGAGTGTGGATTGCAATTTAGGTCTTTCCTGACTGGAGGATTGCATATTTTACAAGCACTGAAGATATCTCCACAAGAAATAACATTTTGAACACTTGTAACATTATTATATACATCTTGATGGTATAGAGAAGCAATTGCATGCTGAAAATAAAGTATTGAATTTTGGTGTAATTGGTAAAAATTTGTTTTATTTATATTTGAAATGCAAACAATCTAAATATAAATATATATGTTATATATATATATATATGTTTCATATAAAATTGTTATAGATATCTTCTTTCCAAATACTATATTAATGTGTAAATTGTATACATTTGCATCCGTTTCCTACTGTTTTCCTTATAAAACGTCTAGAATGGCACGCAGACAACATGAGTAATGATGTATTTCAAATGAGAAAATATAATTAGTTCAAATTTAACGTAATTAAAAGATTATGTGTTCAAGATAAGATATAATAAAAATAAAATTCTGATTGAAATTCCTACGCACAAATATGTATATATATATATATATATATATATATATATATATATATATATAAAGTGGTGTACTAAAAGCGAACTTTTAGGAAAGGTAAAACCTATTGTGAAAAGTATACAGCTCAATATCCAAGATAGAGCAGGTAGATATGAAGAAGTATGGAAAGGAATTAGAAAAGCAAAAGCCAAATCAAATTTCGGAATATGCCTTGCTCTGAGCAATTGAATTGAAATTTGATTTAGCTTTTGCTTTTCTAATTCCTTTCCATTCTTCTTCATATATATAATATATATATATATATATATATATATATATATATATATATATATATATATATTCATGCACAGATAGACGGTTTCTCTGTATCACAGCTTTTCAGTGCAACCAGACTAGCACCAGCCTTAGCCGTGATCAATCCTACGATCATTTAGTAGTCGGCGACTCTAACCATTTGGTTACAAGAGCATGGAACAGTTGGCATAATCATCATCAACTAGTTGTGGTAGTGTAATTGACTCTCCTTAGTCTCTCACACTATTTCACTCTATCACACCTGGAAGGTCTTTATAGGTAAATTTTGAGTTTTCATTTAAGTGTTTGATATAGTTTCTCGGTGGTATACTCACTGAGTCATATTTTTAGTTTGAAATCAACAGAAGAACATCACTTATAATTATATTCTTTGCCCTCCAGCAACGTCCAGCGAATATGGTTCTTCTCTCTTTGATTAGAGCTGAAATATGAGGGGAAGTGTCCATAGAGTTGCTCTATTGTCGGGTGCTGTCTCCAGGATATGGTGAGAACAGCTCTTAGCATTCTGATGTATACACTAACAATTTTCCTCATCCAATATTTTGTTGAACGTTCAAGTGATTCTTCCACATACGAGTACCGATTTAACAATGGTTTAAAGGAGGCACGTTTCATCTTCATAGGAAGACGACTCCCAGACCGCTTTCATCTTGTCCACCTCTGTCCAGGCCTTGCTGATTCGCACATTTAATTTACCCTCTGTGGAATTTTTTAGGAAACTTTACTACCAGGATAAGTAACCTCGCCCTATTTAGGGAAGAGATATTTACATGTTTGTTGAAGAGAATCTATTCTGTTTTGCTTGTGTTGACAAAACGACCAATGCAATTTGCCGTTTTCTCAAGACAGTGTAGTAGGCTTTCGGCCTGTCTAGTTGTGTCAGCCAAAATTAAAATGTCACCAGCATAGCCTGCGTCTATGATTTTCCATGCTGGATAACTTCTGCTTCTTGCAGGTACCAATGTCAGACAATTTTTCTTTAACTTGTCAAGTGATATACTGAAGGTGTAGTCAAATCCCATTATAAAGAGATAGGGAGCTATGGTGTCACTCTGAGAACACCTGCGGTGACCCCATCAGCCGATCGCACCATAGATTGCTGCTATACAAGATCATTATTGTATCAACAGTATCATCCAGAATACCATATGCCAAAATAATTTTCTTCATCTCCCCTGTGTATCGAATCGGTAGCCTTCGATAAATCCGCGATAAAAAGGCTGTTTTTAGATGTTTATTCTCGTACGCCTTTGATAATCATCCTAACCGTTTAGATTTGCGCAGATGTTGATCTATTTTTACTAAAACTTTGTTGATTTGGTCTAAAGACTTTCTCAATTTCAGCTTGGAGTCGGTTAAACAACATGGTATTGTATGTTTTGGCAGAAATTGTTGTTAGATTTATTCCTCGGTAGTTTGAGGCAATGTCCAGGTCACCTTTTTTTGGGGGGGGGATGGGTGTATGCAGCTCTTTATATATATATATATATATATATATATATATATCAGATTAATAAAGTGAGTATAATATAGCATAATGTAATTAGAAATATAAATTAGTACAAAATGAGCATAGGATGTAATTTAAAATGCCTAATGGAATATGATTAAGTTTATAATTGTATACTCACCAAAATCAGTATAATTGCTCTCAAAATAAAACCAGACTAATTCTAGAATTTGCTGACCCAATTTTATAATTAATAAATAATAACATCGATATCACTCAATAATTAGAGTTACAAACGTCCCCCTTATCACCACCAAACTTGGTGCAAAATGATCACACACTATGAATCCAGCTGCTATGAACATTATGTCCAAACGCGGATCATAAGCTTACATAGGAGGGAATTTATATTTCTCTTACGCTAGGTTATTTAGCATTTCAGTCCAAATAAGTAATATCCGAAAGTAATAAACATTTTTATGAGACAACAATTGTAAAAATAAATGAAACTTATAATATATATATATATATATATATATATATATATATATATATATATATATATATATGACAATTATAGAAATAATATTCCAACGTTAAGGAAGATGAAAAAGGAAGCATCAACATCATACATATAGTCATCAACAATTTGTTTTTATTTCAAGACTTTCTCAATGAATAACATTGAAGTACAATATTTGAAAATATGTAGTGCGTTTATATTATCGTGAAAAGAATAGTGTTATTGTTCAAACAAAACATAGTGTTTGCAATTACAAAAGTGTTGTGCAATTGTGATGTAGAAAATTATGTTTTTGTTATTTTTTGAACGAACCATAACCGTTAGAATTTAATATGTGTAGAGCTGATGTTTTGATATGTAATTTACGTAAAGTGTTCTTTTGGAAATGTAGTGTAAATAGCTTACTTCGATCTAATTTAAAGTCTGGTTTGGTTAGTATAAGTGTTCAGATTAAAATAGATAAATTATAGAATCCATTACATTGTTTAATTCTGTTAGAGTTTAAAGTGAGTACCTTTTTTTCTTTGTCGATATTTTTTTAACGAATTTAATGAGCGTAGCCTTTTTAAGTAAGAAGTATGATCATCTTGTAATGCATGTTAGAATAGTGCATTTAGAGAATTGTTATTTTTTAATATTTCTTTTTTTTTCACTAAACCTTTTCCTTAATTTCCGTTGAGTTTCACCAACGTATATCAGATGACAATTATTGTATGGGGTAGTATATATAAATGCATTAGATATATGTTTTGTAGGCAACTGTTCCGTTGTTTTTAATGGTTTGTGGTGTTATTCGTATCATTAAAATTCCTTGTTATTTAGAATGTTATAAATAATAGTATTATTTGTGTGGGTGGGTTAAAGAAGATGTCTGTTTATAAGAAAAGTATTCGATGTATATATTGTTAGGGATATTGTCTTTGCATGTAATATGAAATACGTAGGGCATTGCAGTGTTTTTATTGAATTTGTGATGTATTTTAATTTTTCTACTTGATATAGTGGGCTAAGAAGCCGTCATCAACTCGGTATTTATACTTTGTATTATGTGTGAGTAAAACTATGTGTAGTCATTTTTATGTGTTGTTTTTCGATGTACATTGAAGGTTAGATTATTGTTGAATTTTATTATCAGTATTTCCAGAAATTTATGTTTTCTCTGTTTCATAGGTGAACTTTATGGAGGGTTCGACCGTGTTTAATTTGTTTTTAAGATGTTCTATTTGTGTGTTTGACTGTAAATATATATAAATTATCCCGTATTTGAAGATAATCTATATTATAAGAATTCTAGGAATGAGTGAGTCCGAAATTTGGTGTATAGAAAGTATTGTTAAATTGAATATAAGTCATGTCAGTGATAAGTCTGATTATTTCTATTACAGTGTTAGGACGAAACGATCAGGTAATGTTTAATTTTTTTACTTGTATATGGAGTCAATTAAAACATTTTAAAAATATATTACGTCTAATGGGTGTATGTTTTTTGTTCAATAAATGTCAGGTGTGTTTATGTGGGAAGTTCTGATATTTCCCATTAATGGGGTTGTAATATTGGCTGTTGCTTGTGCGATCCCGTGCCTAATGTGACTGATGCCGGATATTATAGTTTGTAAGTTTCTTGGAGTAATATAATGTTGAAATATTAGGGTAGTATTCATATATGATTTAAATTCATCGTAATTCATAGTATTTATTAACGTAACCTATACTAACCAAATGGAACTTGGATTTTGATCAAGGTTATTTTACACTACATAACCAATGAAACTTTGTATATAACATCTATATTAAAAAAAAACATTCACTCCATTCTATAAATACTTCACTTATTTTGAATTCTAACGACTATGATTCTTTCGGGAAAAGAACAAAACATGAGTTTCACGTTATAATTGCGCAACATTTTTTAATTCGAACTATGTTTCCTTTAACTAAAAACATTTACGTCACAAAAATACCACATATTTTCAATTATTGTACTTCTATGTAATTTTTTAAGTCAGTTATCTTTAGAAAATCTTGAAATAAAGAGAAAATATTGAAAGAATGGGGCAATATCACATGGTTTCATGTTCAAAGTATGTGATTCAATTTAATACCACTCACAAATAAGTATTATGTAATCTTACGTCAGTCATAGTTTACTATGAGATCATATTTTTTTAGATGTGGCAAATATTAAGGTAGAGTATTCTTTGATATAATACAGTATCAACATATCGTTTCACGTGGCAACTGACCTTTCAGCATAATCTCTGTATATTTTATCGTTGAACTCGTAAGTATTCCAAAACGGTGGTTCAACTTCATGAGTGGAAAGAAGATTCGAAACGCGCTCCGAATACAATATTCGCTCCGAACAAATTTAATATTTGCTAGAATATGCGATTAGGGAATAGACGACGTGCGATAAACTTTTCCTTCGCCTGTATTAATTGATCATAAAATGAGGAAAGTCTCGATCACGGCCGTCTAATACTGAACACCGAGATTTTACTTCCGTTTCTGTCTGGAATATTATATAGAATTCAATTGTGTTTTCATGTGATTCAAGTCGATGGAAATCGTAAGACCCAACGGTTTATGCGGATATTAACGCACATACCATCTTTTTTATTATTATATCTGTCCAAATATGTGTTCTATTTATTATGTCCACCATGTGATAGCGTGTCTATCTTAAAACTATTGGTAGTATATCATATCGATGATAAAACAGTGCTAAGATTTAATATTTGCCAAAAATACGTATTTAGGTATACGCTTGCGAACAACCATTTTTTTGTTTCGAAATAAAAGACATTTTTGATATGAAACAAGCATTGTGGATTTCGGATGGGTATAGCAGAAATATTCCTTATACATGGAATTGTCGTAAAGCCTTTTAGTCAAATATATTGATTCAAATCAAATGATGAAATCAGTAAAAATTAAATGTTATATATTTTTGCAAATGTGATTAGAAAAGATTTTTCATTTTTAACACATTTAAATACAATATATTTGCTACTAATCTATACTAGTTTAGAATGTTAGGGTTAGAATTTAAAATATTAATGAACCAAACAGTCTATTAATAGAGATTATATTACTGTCTATATGATACCCAATCTATATTATTGAATATTATTTTACAATGTACTTAAGACGAAATGGCCATGGGTAAGTGTAGTACAGACTGAAATAATCTGACAGGAACTACTAGCTCCCAGGCATTACTTCATTCTTTGTGGAGAGCAATGTAGTATCACTAATATTGAATATGTTTGCATTAAACTGTTGTCACTAAATTGGAAAAAAAATTTAATGTAGGCCAAAGTCAAAATGTAATATCTGCTTTCAATAAGTATTTTCAATGAATGAAAGAACAATAATTAAAACGAAAATTTACTATTGTACTATTCTTTAATTGGGTAGTGAATTATCTGTTCTGTTGACTTTCTTGAAATTATTACCTACTTGGTTTCATGTTTAAGTCTTTGCAACAACAGATTGCAATTTTCATCGATTATTGATTTTTATACCTATATGACATTAAGAATTATTTTCGGCTCAGACTAAAAACTTCATGCATCAGTCAAAATTTAAGGATCGAATTTGTCGAAAAGCGAAAATGAAATTGATCAATAAACACAAATTTAGAAGGAAAAATATTATCATTGCGACACAAAAAATATTTCCATGAAATTTTAAAGAAATGAATGCAGAACGAAGCATAATTTCTATAATTTTAAAATAAAAAGTTTTTAAACTAATATCCATGACATTTACATGCATGTATGTAAAACAAGTTCAAGCGTCAATATTTGACAAAAATAATATCAGAATAAAAACAACCACATTAAAATTGGATATGATTATGAGGTTTGGAAAACTGTTTCATGCTTATAAGAATGTCAGTTTCGGCAATATCTCTAAACTATGCAGTTGTTATAGGTTTATTAAGACAAACATTTAAAAAAACTGATAATGTATTTACTTCAAAACCAGGAATGTGATTTTTTTTTTTAAATTACGTTGATATGATGTGAGATTCTAATGTTTATATAATTGTTATTGAAAATTTGTAAAACTTTTTGCGTCTAACCTCAAAGTTCGGGAGGCAACCCTGAATTTCCAGATATAAGTAATGATTTGAGGAACATTTTCTTGCATAAATTACAGATTTTGTAACATTTCATTTGCCAAATAACAGTATGTTTAGATTCTAGCCATATGTGTATATTTAAACACCGTCTGCCCTCTGCTTTGTCGTAATCCGAAGGTTTCCTAGGATAGCAAGAACTTAAATAATGTATAAAATAATGGATCATAATTTTATTCGGTTTTAGGTAAATACTAATGCATATAATTTTAGATTTTGGATAAAACTTGCAATTTTGGATTCTTTTAGATGCCTTACAATCAAAGCATACTTTTCATTGTATTATTTGGATAATTCGGACCACTGTTATCATCATCAATGTACTTCTCACAACGTTTCGGTCGATGTAACCTCTGAACTTCTTCAGGTGCATTTTGTCGAATTTTTACAGAATTTTGAACATAACCCTTTATTTAATAAACTTAGCCTGCTATCGTTCCATCAGCTATGACTCGATAGATTGCTTAAGTATTTGTATCCTTACACTCGTCTGCACAAACGTTTAAACATTCAACCTCCAGAAGACTGTTACTTTGAACTGATTACCTTTTAGTACTTATATCTGTTACGCAACAGGTCATTACGGACAATTCTTTGTATGGATTTTAGTTGCTTTAAACCTGTTCTTGTTTTAGATGTGTAGTCTTAATATACTCACTATATATTATTATTGTGTGTCCAATGACTTATTGATGAATCAAGTGTGGTTTGCTGTGTGTTGTGTTCTCGTCACCTTCCTCTTGCAGTCCGCACCTCTAACTAGTCTAGGCGAAAAGGGATCAGAGAGCGTAAGTCTTCCTTTCCAGTACATAGCCTCTCTATAGACAAGCTCCATGCAGTGCTTTCCTGTGTAACGCACATTAATTGAGTACCTTTCTGACTCAAGCAGAACTACATGAGACTTGGAAGTGGTCTGCCCCCAGATATGCGGCATGACAGGGCAATCGCTATATGAACAAGTCCTGATGCCCATGAACAGGCCCCAGCTATGGGTAAATAGTACCACTAGCTTGTGGTTATTCGTTACTTCAGTAAAGGCTAAGGGAGCAAAATCCAACAGAAAATCTGGAGGGTAGCCCCACAGGCAGACAAGCACTATACTCAGCTCTTCTCTGGGATCTACTGTAGTCAACCTGATGCCGGACGTACTGGGACTTCAATTCGTCTGGGCAACATCAGCAACACCGGGAGGTGGATTCTGACAATTGGGCAACTCAATCTCTCCATAGATCTGCTCTGGTAAGCGCCCTCGAGAGAAAACTTCAGACATGTATCTCTAGAGGACTAAACGTGGGAGCAACAGTTACCGGTTATAAATCTACAGCTCAATTCCCGTACGGTTTAGCGCCAGGTTATTTTACCTCATTGGACAGGTACCGTCCGCAATAAAGCTGTTTAGCCCTCAGCCAGTAAGGTGCTATCTCGCCACTAGCCACCTTCTTTACTGAGTGCGTAATGCATAGGATTATTCTAACAAGTGGCCAGCAACCATTGCACGAAACAAAAACAAAATAAGTACAAAGAAACAAGCACTTAAGCTAGGGTGCTGGAATGTTCGTGCTTATCTACTGACATACTCAACATCTCCGATCTCCGAAAAATTGTCATCATCAAAAACGAGCTACTGAGACTAAGAGTAGATATTGCTGCACTACAAGAATCACGCTTAGCAGACCCATAATGCCTAAAGGAATCAGACTATACCTTCTTCTGGCAAGGAAAAAAGGAAAAGAATTTCGTGAACACTGTGTTAGGTTTGGCAGTCAGAAACTCACTGCTTCAAAATGTACAAGTCTGTGATTCAGCCACTGAACGCCTAATTTTACTACATCTGAACACCCAAGATGGATCAATTAATATATTGTGTGTACGACGTAACACTTGCGGCACCTGACGATACAAAAAAGCACTTCTCCACTCAGCTGGATGGTACCATCAAGGCATTCTCACAGAATGAAGACCTGGTAATACTTGGGGACGTTAATGCACGTGTATGTGGTGAAAACGATGCATGGCCAAGCTGAATCGGTAACTTTGGAGTGGGTAAATGCAATTTAATGGTCAACGACTACTTGAACTCTGTTCCTATCATGACCACTTCATTACCAACACATTCCTTGGTACCAGGCTGCATCACAGAGTGTCTTGGAGACATCGCAGGTCATAGTGCATGCACCAAATTGACATCATCATTACTAGACGAAGTTACCTCAAACATTTCCTGATGTCTAGAGCCTACCATAATGTCTATTGTGATACATATCATTTTTAAGTATTCAGTAAGGTTTAACTTCAACCTAAAGATGTATATCGCACAAAACAGGAGAATATTGCGCGTATTGACGTTAGCAAGACTCAACACCCAGACCGCATGGCATAATTCAACGTGATGTTTTCCTCCACCTTCAAAGGAGATCACAGTCGATCAGCATCTGAACAGTGAAAAACACTCTAGAATGATACTCACTCTACAGCTCTCAAAGCCTTTGGAGGGGGACAGATTTTAAACGCAATGCCTGGTATGTTGCGTATTCTGCTACCTTTTGGCTAAGATCAAAGTGTAGTATCTGTTCCGATGGATACTACACCCCATAGACTGGTATTGTCTTGGCCTTCGGGGCTTGACTTACGCCGGTCAATGGGTCTGTCCTGTGCAGTTCTAGGAGGTCCACCCTCCCAGGCTTTGCCTCCCCTCTTTGGGGAGGAGTAAGTTTATTGCTTACTGCCTGAGGCGCCCCTACCGGGGAATGCCGACGGGGCTGCCCAGGCAATTTTTAAACCCCACTTTCCTGACCCGACCTTGGGTCACATCTTACTTGTGGGAGTAAGATAAAAACTGGCCTTGTGCCTAACTCCTGGAGAGGAGTAAATCAATACTCCCGACCCTATGTTTAACGAAAAATGTTCATCCTTGCTTGCCAACCCATGTCCTCGATCGCTGGCTGAACTGAGGTTTTCCAAAAGTGCAGTCCAAAAGGCTGTCAGAGAAGCTGCGAACAACTACTGGAGAGACATTTCCAAGATTATTCAGCTGGCGGCTGATAAAGGCAACATCAAAAACATGTGTGACAGGATCAGGAGAGCTACGGGACCCACTATCAACAAAACTGCACCATTAAAGTCCAAGTCGGGTAAACACATACTAGACAAAGCCAAACAGCTGGACAGATGTGTGGAACACTATCCGAGCTTTACTCCAGGGACAACGTGATACATCAGTCGGCACGGGATGCCATTTATCGTCTCCCCCTGATGCATGAGCTCGACGAGCAGCCTCCCATAGAAGAATTATTCAGGGCAATAGACAGACAACCATCTAGAAAAGCCACAGGAAAGGACTATATTCAAGCAGAGGTCTTAAAAAGTGGAATAGCTAGCCTGCTTGAGCCCCTTCATAACATTTGACACAGTGCTAGAGAGAACGCTCAGTGCTTCAGGACATGAGAAACGCAAAGATTTTCACACCCTACAAACAAAAAAGGACTGCAGTGATTGCAACAACTACCGCGTATCTCACTGTTGAGCTTCGTTGGCAAGCTATTCGCACGTATAGTATTACTGCGACTGCAAGTTCTTGCCGATCGAATTTACCCGGAATTTCAATGTGGCTTTCGTTCAGAGATATCAGCCATCGATAGGATTTTATTCCCATGCAAGGGAAGTGCAGAGAGCAAAACATCCCTCTGTATGTCGTCTTTATAGATTTGACCAAGGCGTTCGATCTCGTGAGCAGAAACGGTCTATTCAAGATCCTCTAACTAATCGTATGCCTGCCAAAACTCATCAGCATCATAAGATCCTTTCACGATGGCATGATGAGCACTGTACAGAGTTACAGCGACATATTTGCTGGGTTCGGGGTGAAGAGCGGTGTCAAACAAGGCTGTGTTGGCCCCGACACTATTCGTCATCATCTTCACCTTACTTTGAAAGCATGCTTTCAAGAACACAGCAGATAGTATCTACCTTCACTCGAGATCTGACGGTAGTTTCTCAACATCCCCAGGCTCCGCTCCAAGATTAAGACCAGGTCAGTCCAGATCAGGGGCATGCAAATGTTATGGATAGTTAATATAGATCCTGTGTGTTCTTCTGGGAATCATGGACGCGTTCATATAAATACAAAATATAAATTCCGAACACAGGGAAATATGATTATCAAAGTTCTCGAGAAAATATATCCAAATATAAAACAGAAAGAAATAGTGTCTCCGAATCAAAATTGACATCAACTTTTGAGTTAAAATATTACATGTCAAAGTGTACTTTACTTCACGGTTCAAAAGTTCTGTTGTTATGGGGTGTATTTAATAGATTTTAATGTAAACTATTTCACAGACTTATGTCAGATTAGGCTGGATCCAATGTGAGGTGTTTAAGCAGATGTCAAATATGTCATATGTTTGAGATGAGGAGCGAAAAGTTAGTTTTTCATATTTGTAAATTCAGTAAAGGAATGAAAGCGCACAAGAAAACTTTGAAATAAACAAGTGTGATTAACAAAACAGAATATAACAGACTGTGACTCAAAGTGCATCCTTGCCCTTCTTACCCTACGTGGAATTACGTAAAAATGCACAAAAGATGTTTGAACAGTCTGGTGAGAAATGACTAATACATATTTATGTTCAGTATGTTTACACAAACATTACACCAGAATAAAAATAATTTTGAAAGTAGAAATTTTTTCAAAAACAAATTATGAATTGAATGACTGTAATTAAAACAATTAGGTGAATCTAACACATATTATGCTTTAAAATATTTTGATGAGTATTGTCTAATGATAATTCAGGCTAAGCTTCTTATCTTGGTGGGACAGGAAAGACGGACCCGACCTGAAGAAAGAAAGTTGTCAGATATCATCAATAAAAAGAAAAATATCATACGACTCGCTAAATAGAAACAACTAAGTCAGTATTATAGAAATCGCTCACACCTATACGGTATTCTTAGGGACTTATATGGGGGTATTCTGTTCGAGTAATTGTCAGTTGTCGAGATTCAGCATGCCCTCGATTGAGCCGCTTCCTGGCGGATATAATCAGTAATAGGTATATCAAGAATTCCGCCACTCTGTGTAAAACTCAATAACGCACACATTTATTTTAATATGATTGTTAGTCTAGCTGGAGTAATTATGTTCAAGAAGGTACTCTCTTATGAGCACAACTGTGGTACGGGATAAGTTGGCTACACATACTTTAGTAGAGAAAGGTGTGTGTATCACAATACATAATCTGAGGGAGATGTTGATTTTCTGTGTGGAACCAGCACCTTTCAGAATGAGCTCTGACATATAATGACAAGAAGTAGACCTACTTATTGATCCCCATGTTATACTGTATTGACCAATGTATAAGTGGAATCATTCAGAGTAATTGAATTTGGATTCACTTCACTAAAGTGGTTATGAGGCTTTGATATATAAGTGAAATATTCATACATTTGCCTCATCAGGAGGATATCTCAGTATTTCTTGAGAATGTTCTACTCCATCTACACATTATAATGGAACACAGCATGATAATAATAGCAATTATAATAAAAATAATAATATTAATAATAATAATAATAATAATAATAATAATAATAATAATAATAATAATAATAATAATAATAATAATGTAAGTATATATGCTTATTAGCCGCACTGAAGAGGGTTTAGGTCATCCACCCATCAAAAGATTACAATAACGCGAAAATACTTGAAAATAAACTTCCATTATCCATATCATGTAAATAAAATAATCGATTGTTGTACCTACATTATAGAACAAAGAAAATATATAGTAAAACCAATACATATCAATATAGACAACCTAAAATAAACCGTCCGCCTAAATAACCATAGACCATGATATCAGCTCCAAAATATCTGGAGCAAATATGTAATACACAAACAGAAAACTCATCACAGTCTGTCAATCATATATGATCGGCTTCATATTTGACATCAGAGAATATATAATCAATAAAACAGTTGGATAGTATTAAGTAGCGACTTAACTCTCCGAAAACATCTTGCTCTAAAATTATAACTTACAACTGTGTGGATATATATATACAAAGATGAGACGTACGTATATGAGGCTAACAGAATATGGGAAAGCCGTATTACGTGGGGATATAGAAACGTCGAATATAACTGACTATACATGGAGGGGAAATGAGCTCCAAAGAAGCAGCTCATATGTTGGCCGACAATGGGCACCAAAGATGACCTAGTATATAATTAAATACGAGAACTAATAATTATAAATAGCAGATAAGAACACCAAAAAAACTTTTATTTTGGCAAAGCGTGCTCTTTTTTTGACGTGAGTGTAGTCCATTTATATTAAAACTAATGTTACATTTGTCACTGAAAACGACAAATTATTTCAATTTCTTTTTTATCTGACATAAACTAAACAATATCCAATGGCTTTATTCCAAATTTGATACATCTAAATATCAGATATGCCAGGCTTGCACAAACGGCTCATCTCAACGGAGTAATTTTCACGTCAGATAGTCCGAATATCTAGGCGTCTTAGGAGATGATGAATATAGTTACACAAAAAGACTAGTTAGAAACCTATACCTATTTACAATAAAAATATATTTATATTCTAATCAAATCTGATGATATTTCAGAGAGAGAAACACGTTTTAGCATTGGGATGATAGAACTAATAACGAAACACAGAAAATACATGAATTAATTACCCAATATTTCCCCACGTACAAAACATAAGTAAATATAATTTTTCTTAAATTGTATCGTTAGAAGAAGTGTAAGTTTAATGGTTACGAAAAACACAACTCAAAAGAAAAGGTTTCATAACAATGAATTAAAATGTCTATCATCTGCAACAGTTGAGTAGACTTATGTTATTTGTTTGACAGTTTCTCATTCTATTACTGAAATAATAAACAAAACCATAAGTAATAAAAGATTAAATAAAACAAGCCTATACATAACAAATTGTGTTAGTACTAGAAATTAGTTGCCGGCATGATTTATAAGAAAATAAATATGTATACTTACACTGAAATAATGAAAATTCCGTACTTTATAAAGACGTGTTCACTTGTTTCACTTAAGAAATTATGTACTTGTTTTTCACTATACTTTTTTATATATTATAATATATTTTCATGGAATAAATCAAACGATTTTCCTAAATAAAGACGTTATTAATACATTCTTAAATATATAATAAGATGTTATTTTATATTGGTAGCACTGTTTGAATATATATTACATATTTTTGAGAACGCCATATTAATGCATATATTGAAAACAAAAAAGAATATTATTAAATAATAAATATATATAATAACACCCTCTAAACATTTGTTACCGAGTTTCGTTTACAATATGCGAATTGGTATGCTTTCTAATACTAAGACCTCCTGAAAAGATTTTCTCCGAAAAAAATGTTATAAATTCTTATTAATGGAAAATTAGATTATACATATTATTTCTTTTTAGCATTTATGGCCGTTTCCATGAAGCTAATATGATTAATGTGTTAGTTTTCATCTGTAAGCTTTTCGAATAAATTTGTTCAAAGAATTACACGTAATAATAAATAAAGTATCATTTATAAAAACATGTTTAGTTATTTTCTCAACGCTGAAAAATGATCCATGGATGTTTAGCCAGTAGGGATACCTTATAATCTTATTTGTAGGAAAATAGCAGTTGATAATAATGAGTTGTAACATACACAGGCATTAAAATGGTAGAATTGATATTTTTATATAAGTGCATCATAATTGGTTGTTTCTCCCGCAGAATTCAAACTTATAATAGAAATTCTTAGTAAAATCGTAGCTCACAGGAATGCGAGATGTATTCTGAATAATAGCATGTCTATTTTTCTAATATATATATATATATATATATATATATATATATATATATATATATACATATATATATATATATTACTATATGTGTATAACTCTGAAACTCTCTTGTTATATATATATATATATATATATATATATATATGTATGTACATGCGTACATGTTATTTGCCCAAAAAGAACAGTTTTCCACCATTTTATGTAAATTTATGAAGATGAAAATAAAAATATAATAATACTAAATCTTATGTTTAAAAGCATTAATCAAATATAGTCCAAGTTAAAGCATTCTTAAAAGAAATTGATAATAAATAATTGTTGTGGTGGCAACCACTCATTTGCATATACGAATAACGTTACACTATAAATGGCAAGCCTAGGTTGGCCTTAGTGTGTGTTACCTAAATGCTACTGGAAGTGACGCCGAAGAGCGTACATGTCCTCCCACCAAGACTCTCTGACTCGCCACCTTCATTTGTACATGCTGTAACTATACCTTTTCTTTAATACACTTATTATTGCATTCTCCTTGTTGTTTGCGTCTTCATTGTATTCCTCACTAATTATTGTTCAACCTTGCAACCACAACAGTTTGCGACGAGATATGAAGCGTCCAATATAACAGTTTGACGAAGAACTATTAAAAAAAAAGTACAATGCAAAGTGTTGACGAGCAAACGGATTTTACGCTAAAGAAAAGTTTCAACTTAAGTGAAAAAAAAACTCGAACGTGGCAAAAGCGACAATTTACGCCGTTTTCTGGGAATCCGACTTGCAAACGAATGTAAAAGTGAATTTTTGTTTTGTCGCTAAACGACAAATCTGTTTTGTATTACTAAAGGACCAACTTGCAAACGAAAAGCGGATGTTGTTCTGTCGCAAAACGACAGGTCAGACTCGTATTACGAAAAGCAAGGAAGTAACCTACGAAAAAAAAAAGTTCACCAGTGGATTCTACTTACTGCTCCCCGTTAGCAAAACAACAACTAAAGGAATATTTTAATTAATAATTTGTTTGGCTGCGGTACTAAAAGGAAATACCATAGCTAGAAATTAAAGCTCAAGGTAAGGATTTTTTTTTTAAAGTTGTCACTGGATAACGGATAATACAGTAAAACGTCACGAAAAAAAAAAAAAAAAAATGGAAGACTTATCAAAAATGTTCATGCAATTTTTACAGGCACAAGCTGACCGCGAGGAAAGACAAAATCAGGCACAAGCTGACCGCGAGGAAAGACAAAATGAACGTTTTGCTAAAACACTGGAACTACTAAAGAATAATCGAGAAAATGTCGACAGTGTTAATTTCTCCCATACAACTATCTTTAATAGTATGGACACATTTAATTATGTGCCGGAGGAAGGAAAGACTTTTGAAGCATACTATACAAGATACGAGGATGTCTTTCAACTCGACTGCAAAAATTGGCCAAATAGCCAGAAAGTGAGCCTCTTACTCAGAGAATTGGGTACATCAGAACACAGCAAATTCATAGATTACATATTACCTAAAAAAACTTCGGAATTAGAGTTCATGGAAGCTGTGAAATTACTAAAATAATTATTTAATCCAAATATATCTCTTTTTCATAAAAAATGGCTGTGCATGAATGTAAGAAAGATGGACAACCAAGATTATTTGACATACGCATCAGTTGTCAATAAAAACTGCGATAATTTTAAGCTTGCGGAACTAACGGTAGAAGATTTTAAATGTCTAATCTTCGCACAAGGGTTAGTTTCCACGAAAAATGCAGAAATACGCAGACGAGTATTGTCTAAGCTGGAATCTGAGCAGGATTTAACCCTCCAGAAACTAGCAGAAGACTGTGAAAGGGCCATTACACTAAAAAAGAATTCAAAAAATATAGAAGAATCCGGAGTGACATATGTAAGAAAAGTTAGAAAACCATACACACCAACCAAGAACTTTACAAAGAAAAGCAATCGAAATGGAACGGGATATTACAATCCTAATAACCATAAATATAGGACAGAATATAGCAAGCCTCTTCCTAAATATAACTGTAAGAGATGTGCAGAAAAGCATTGGGAATCAGATTGTTCTTATAAAAAGAAAAATTGCTACATTTGTAAGAAGGTGGGACACAAAAGCGATTGCTGCAGATATAAAGATTACACCAGAAAGAGAGTACAGCAAACAAAATCAAATACAAAATTAGACAAAGATCGGCGAAAATACGTAAAAGTGGAAATATTTAAAACCCCAATAAAGTTACAACTCGACTCCGGCTCCGATATTTCTATTATAAACCTGAATACATGGAAAAAGTTGGGTAAAAAACCAACCATGATGAAAACGAGTAAATCAGCCCGGACGGTAACTGGTGGTTGTATAAAATTTGAAGGAGAAGTTGTCCTTCCGATAAAATTAAAAGGGATTACGAAGAAATTAAAAATATTCGTACTGAAAAATAGTGAAAATCTGTTTGGAATAGATTTTATTGAGAAATTTGGACTATGGGATAAGCCAATCAATACATTCTGTAAAAAAATAGAATGTTCTTCTCCAACAACAGTAAATATAAAATACGATTTAAAAGAATTATTTCCTGAAGCATTCACGACTAACTTAGGTCGCTGTAATAAATTCAAGGCCTCGTTTGAACTTAAAAAAAACGCCAGCCCAATTTTTAGAAAAAAGCGAAACGTTCCGTTCGCTGGGTTGGAAAAGATTAATAAAGAATTAGATAGATTGGAACAGACAGGAATTCTATCAAAAATAGAACACAGCGAGTGGGCAGCCCCCACCGTATACGTAAAGAAAAAGAATGACGAAGTTAGAGTGTGCGCAGATTTTTCGACCGGGGTCAACTCCCTATTAAAAGATCACCATTACCCTCTACCAAGCCCAGAGGAAATATTCACGAAGTTAAATGGTGGTAATATCTTCTCTAAGATAGACTTGAGCGACGCATATTTGCAAATACCGGTTGAGGAAAATTGCTCAAAAATACTATGCATCAATACGCATAAGGGATTATACAAATACAACCGATTGCCCTTTGGCATCAAAGTAGCGCCTGCCATTTTTCAGCAAGCGATGGACACCATGCTAAGTGGTATTGAGTGCGCATGTGCATACCTGGACGACATTGTTGTCAGGAGCAAATCCCTACAAGAACATAAGGAACATTTGAAACAAGTATTTACTCGAATACAAGAATTCGGCTTTAAAGTAAAAGAGAGTAAATGTGACTTTTGTATGAGCGAGATTAAGTATCTTGGACACATAATAAACAAACATGGACGACGTCCAGACCCAGACAGATCTGCGGCAATAAAAAATATGCCAGCACCTGATAACGTAACAACCTTGCAGAGTTTCTTGGGACTCGCAAATTATTATCAATCTTTTATTGAAGGAATGCATAACTTGCGAGCCCCCTTAAATAATCTGCTTACAAAGGATACACCTTGGAACTGGACGCAAGAATGTCAAACCGTTTTTGACAAAATAAAGAGCGCACTAACATCCGAATTATTCTTAACGCACTTTGACACAAAATTAAAAATAGTCGTCGCTAGTGACGCTAGTTCCTACGGCTTAGGAGCATGCATTCAACATATTATGCCGGATGGGTCTAGAAAACCAATAGCGCACGCTTCGAGAACGCTGATACCAGCCGAGAGGGCATATTCACAAATCGAAAAAGAAGCATTGAGCATAATCTTTTCCGTGACTAAATTTCACCGATATTTATATGGTAGACAATTCTTACTTGAAACCGACCATAAACCGTTATCACGATCTATGGATCAAAAAAAGGATTGCCGGTATACACCGCGAATAGATTGCTGCGCTGGGGTACAATCTTACTTAATTACGATTTCCAGTTACATCTAGCATCAAAAAAGATTTGCCATGCGGATGGACTGTCAAGATGGAAACCACAGAAACACAATCTGGAAGAATCAGTCATTGCAGCAATTCGGACAAATGTTGAAGTAAAAAATATGGTAGCAAACATCATTAAGGAACTACCCGTAACTTTGTCGGACATTAAAAGGGAAGCCGAGAAAGACGAATACATAAAGGACATAAAAGAGAAAATTATAACGGACACAAAGGTGCAGGAAGTTTTCTCCATATGTAACGATGTGTTACTGTACAGTGAGAGAGTGGTAATACCCAAAACATTGCAGAATAGGATGTTAAGAGATTTCCATACGGGACATCCGGGGATAAATCGAATGAAGTCGTTAATGAGAAGCTACGTGTACTGGCGTAACATGGACACTGACATAGCAGCAACAATAAATAAATGTAAAGGATGCCAGTTAGCAGCAAAATCCCCACCTATAATACACAAACCTTGGCCGAAAACCGACCAACCATAGTCGAGAATCCACATGGACTTCGCTGGTCCAGTAGGAGAAAACTATTATTTAATTGTAGTGGATAGTTACACAAAATGGCCGGAGGTAATGCGTTGCAGGAATCCAACAACGAACAACTCAATAGGGTTCCTACACGAGTTGTTTGCAAGATTCGGTGCACCAGACACACTGGTCACTGACAACGGAACGCAGTTCACATCGGCAGAGTTTAAGGAATTTTGCGACACGTTCCGAGTGAAGCACATCACGACTCCGCCGTATCATCAACGGTCTTGCGGAAAGGTTCGTGGACACGCTAAAACGAGCGTTAAAGAAATCCATTGGAACATCAACAGAAAAAGCTTTGCAACAATTCTTGCAAGTTTATAGGATCACACCACATCCTAGTACACCATCAAACATATCACCAGCTGATCTAATGTTTGCCAGAAAGGTAAAATCAGCGTTTGATAAACTGTTGCCAAGACAGGCAATTATCCGAAACACTACACACACGAGAAGAAAGAAATATAACTCGGGAGATCGAGTATATTTTAAGTGCTACAAGAATAACACATCTTACTGGGAATGTGGAGTAGTGGATAAACGCATTGTTGATTGTACATATATGATTAAAGGTCCACAGTGTATACATAAAAGGCACCTAAATCAGATAAAAAAACGTCATATCCAAGATGATGATTATACGACAACAGTCGAAGAGGAGGAAACCATAGATATCATATACGAATCCTTTAATTTGGAACCGCCTCAATATACACCTGAACCCCGAAGATCAGGTAGGAAAAGAAAATTTAATGAACCATTGATGGTAAACCCAAAAAGAAAAAGATATTGAAATCTGTGTGACTTCAAATCTTGGGAGGGCGGTGTTGTGGTGGCAACCACTCATTTGCATATACGAATAACGTTACACTATAAATGGCATGCCTAGGTCGGCCTTAGTGTGTGTTACCTAAATGCCACCGGAAGTGACGCCGAAGAGCGTACATGTCCTCCCACCAAGACTCTCTGACTCGACACCTTCATTTGTACATACTGTAACTATACCTTTTCTTTAATACACTTATTATTGCATTCTCCTTGTTGTTTGCGTCTTCATTGTATTCCTCACTAATTATTGTTCAACCTTGCAACCACAACAATAATAAAATGTAAATATTGAAGTTTACGTAAATTTTTAACTATGCATACAAAATGTCAAAGATTACTCTCCCGGGCAAATTTACTTAAACTGTATACAACATAGCAGGATTTTTCTCGATACGTTTACAGATTAAACTAATTCAAAGCCTAATTATTATTGGAGATTAAACAACCAAACATAAAAATATTACGATTGTTCTCGGATTTGAAAACAGATATTTTAATATATTTAAAAAACAAACTCTGTTTTGTAAAAGTAAATTCTACCACTAAATATGATGTATATTTAATTTAATAAAATATTTAATAGGTCCGCAAATCTACAAGAATATAGAAAAAAATAATAAAATGAGAGGTTAAATATAAAAGTGTTTTTTCTGTATTAAAATAGGGCGCCATCCAAATAAAAGAGTACCGAAAAATATTGCAATCGCTATTTTTTGTAAAACATACTACTGAAATAACAAAAACTATTCACTTGTTTGAAACGAACAATGAGCTGTACCAAATAATAAGATGAAACATATTTTACAAGATAATAATTAAATTGTGTACGTTTCATTAAAAACAAATGTATTGTTATAGTACATTGCCTATATCAGACTATTTGAACTCTTTCACTCACAATAATTAATGGGAGCGCATAATTCTCAGTGTTGAATTCACCCTTGCTCGACAGGAACTGGGGCAATTAAGTGGCCTTTTGTCTTTCGGACTTAGCATTAGTCCTGCGTAGTCCCAGGAGGTCCACCCTTCAAGCCATTGCATCCCTTTCTTTTAGTGGGAGTAATTTTATTGCTTACTGAATAAGTGCCATGACCTCAGACTTCCGACAGGGTTACTCAGGCGATTATAGAGGCCATAAATCTCTTTCTTTAGCGGCGCTGACTTTATTACCCTACCTTTTGGTCTTGTGTCGCATCTTTCTGCTGTGCGAATAAAGTAAATGCATCGAACCACACCAGTCTATACGAGTTGTCCGTCAGTCATGACAACCAGTTCTCTATTGTATTCTGCTTTTGTAAAATATACTCATTTTCCTTAACTCCGAGTTCGTGTCTTCCTTTACAAGGTTAAAACAATTAGCGACGAAGTATTTCGAACTTACACCGAACTCAACAACTACATTAAGGGATTCTTGAGCACCTTTTAAAGGACCCCACAACATCTGGCAATGAGGTTACAGTAAGAGGTTATTGAGAACCTTTAAATGAACGCCACAACTGGCGACGAAGTATATTAAGTTTTTTTTAACTATAAGAAATAGCAAATGTTAAGAAATCAACGGCAAGTTCACCCGACAATGTCTTTGTTCTAAACTCTGGCTTTACTGGCGGGCCAAAAAGAAAAAAACACACGTAAAAAACAATTCATTTTCTCTCATAGAAAATAGGTTAGTACTTTTTTATAGCTATTCCGACCTTTATTAATTTTTAACAAGAAAAAAATAATGATTTCTCTCGCTCCAAAAAAGAGAAAAGTCCTGCCGTTCTGATGAATTGGCTACTCTGGTGCCTCCTCGACGTAAATTCACTAGACTAACTCGACAATCAACTAAATCTCATTCATTCACTGTGGAGGTCCCTAGATGTCGGAGAGCCTTCTACTCAAATAGTTTCTTTCCTCGTGCTGCTGGCCTCTGGAACTCCCTTCTTGCCCCCTGTTTCCCCGACAGTACAGACATGCATACATTTTAAACTAATGTAAACAGACATCTCGCTGTGCAGATCACAATTAAGGTTGCCACCCTCCCAACCTTCTCCCCTTTTCTTTTTTCTCAGTAGCCCTTTACGTCTACAGTGGCGGCCTGCTTTGTTTGGGGTACACTATGTTAAAAAGAAGACAACTATTAAAGCCGTATTTCTGTCTGTTGACTAAAGTGTTGAGCGTAAATTCTACGGTTACGTGAAAAGCTTACTAAAAAAGTGATTTTTTAGCCGACGAAAAAAAGGTTTTATACTTCTTTCTTTTTTTTAAAAATTAATATAAATGAAATAACTTATGAAAATCTGTGTTCTATAATGACACATTTTAAACATGGAAAATATGAACGCAAAGATAACATAACTCGTCAAATATCGAATGAAATATAAACTAGAACAAATAAGTGCCGACGAGAAGCTACAAAAAGCTGAAGAAATACAGCGTGAATAACAACAGAAAACTAAAAAAAGACTTAAAATGCTTCTACTTGAACAACACAAAAAAAACTTATGGTACAAAAAAATAGAAGCCGACGAAAAACTACTAGAACCAAAAATAAGCCGGCAAAAGGCTACAAAAAACAAGCTGAAGATTTCTGGAACAAAATAAGAAGCTGAAAAAGACAACTGGAACAAATGTTAAAAAATCGATGGATTACTTCAAACAAGGAGTCAAAGTAACAAAAAACATAATTCTTTTTCGAAGAATGCCGTTTGGAGTGCAAATGATATCTTTAGTTATTTCCCAGACGAGTATAAAACCGTAGCTTCATATTTCAGAAAGTAGGAAGATCTATACAAAATTGATGGTGAAAATTAGGTTGACTCTTAAAAAGTGTGCCTACTCTTCCGAAAATTAGGAAGTACCAAATATGCTAAATTTGTGGACTTTATTTCACTCCGAAAACATAGCGACATGAAATGCCTATTTCTTAAGCTGTTAATCTTTTAACATAATTATTCAGTCCTAAGACTTCGCTGTTCCACAAACGGTGGAAAGGTTTGGACTTAGTAAAAGAAACTGTTAAAATTACGCAAGGATCGCTTCAGTCGTTAATAAAAAATGTGATGATTTCAAATTGGCGGATAACTTTAAATGTTTAACTTTCGTGCGAAGACTCGAATCAGGAAAATACGCGGAAATCAGACATAGGGTTTTGAACAAGTAAACAAATGAACCACATTTAACATTGCAGATATTTGCCGAACAGTGCCAGAGATTTATAAGTGTTAAACAAGATTCGAAAGATATTGAAGAGGCGGAGATTGCACACATAAGAGAGGTACGTCAGAAAACAAATTTCAACTCTTTTTTCAAAAACAATTTGAGGGATTATTTTAACGCTCTTGCAAAATAACGGCAGCCTATTTAAAAACAAACTAAATTGCCGCCGAGCCCATGTTTCTCTTGTAGATTTCTCCATTGGGTAACGGATTGTACATACTTGTTTTAAAATCTGTCTAACATGTAATAAAGTCCGACAAGAGTTCACATTGCAGAACGAATAGAGATAATAAAACTCAGGTTAAATCCAGAAAAACTTACGACTAGCACGGCACGATTTTAAGAAAATATGTATAGATGAAAATCCTGAATTAAAATGTAATTTTTCATTTGTTTTTAGTCCAGACATGTCGATTATCATGCATACATGGACAAGGTTGGTAAAATCGACCATGCTTAGAAAGAAACAAATAGCCAGAAAAGTGACTGGTAAAAAATAAATCTGAGTGCGAAATTATTACCGATATAACTTTAAACAGAACTACCAAAAAAGTTAAAATGTTCGTATTAAAATATACTAACTATTTATTTGGTACAGACGTATTACTGCTGGTTAACCTATGGAGGCTACTAACCAACATTTTTTACAAGAAAATAAAAAATCGGACGACCGAGTCATAAAAACGAAAGACGTGCTTTGTTTCAACCATAAAAATCCTATGAAATAGACTAAAAGTAAATTGTCTGCAGAAATTAAAGCACGCAAGTACACAAACTTTACGCTGCAAGTAGCTAACACTTAACTGAACGAAAGTACGTCAAATTCTTTGGATAACAAGTTGAGGTTTGAAAAAAGATAATTCATAGTTACAGAACTGGAACTCTTAAAGCTACATCACAAAGAGGTTTTAAAAGAGCTAAATACTATGAAAGGTAAGGTGACTTGTGTGGAAGATGAATGTCAATGCAAAGAAGTTATCTTTCTAAGTTGTAAGATATGCTCCAAAATAAGAAGTCTAGAATTACAAAGCTGGAGGATATCAATTCTTATTTTGATAGAAGCATACAGTTCTGTCATAAGAGACACTTAATTTAAATTAGATGATGACTGTCGAGAGACACAGACAGAACCCTCCAGGAAGAAGTCATGGTTACCAGATATGACACTTTTGACATTCAGCTACCTCAAGCAGCATCAGTATAGTGGCAATCCAAAATGGAAACAATGGTGTGACTCCCAAGGAGGTAAGGCTCTGGAGGGGGGTATAGTACCTTTCCTATAACGGACTACTTGAAATCTTCAACTCATCATAAATACTTGGAGCGCAGGCTTCTTAGTGTTGGAACAGCACCAGTCTATTGTGGCGGTCAAGACTGACGTACAACCACTCCTGTTCTCTGTTGTATTAAGCTTTTGTTCAATATGCTTGTTTCTCTAACTCTCAGTTCGTGTCTTCCCTCCAGCCCCTTTGCATGGTCACAACATATATATAACGAAAATTATTTATATAAAGAAATTGGATTTTATTTCAAATATAATATATGTCTATTTTATTTACAGCCTATATTTAATGTAAACACATTTTTGAAATTTAGATCCTAGTTTTCAAGAATTAGATAACGACACTGTCATTTAAAATGCTTGTCTATGCGCACTTATATGTAATTGATATATCACTAAAAGTATTGTTAAATCTTAATGCCATTTATCTAAATATGAGAAGTGCATACGTATATTCGAATTCAACATATGTAACGCTCGGGCAACCCAGTTATTCTTTATATATATATATATATATATATAGATATATATATATATATATATATATATATATATATATATATATATATATATAGATAGAGAGAGAGAGAGAGAGAGAGAAAGAGAAAGAGAGAGAGAAAGAGAGAGAGAGAAAGAGAGAAAGAGAGAGGATTATTTCCCTTTTTGTAAGCGTTGTGTTTATATGGATATACATTTGTAATGTTAAAAGCCACAAACAACGCAGAAATTCGATTATATATATTTTTTAATAAATACTCATTTATTTAAAAATAGTAAATTTTCGGCAGCAGACATAGAAATAATTTGAGTGTGTTTCTCTTCTTTTGGGGCGCTCTCGGCATCGCTGTAGAGAGTGGGAAACATGTTCGTATGATATTAACGGTCGTTATTTCAAAATGTTCAATACCGAGAAGTGTTACGAGATGGCGCGCGTGGGAAGGAATAGAGATTTGCTTTTTGTTCTCTTTGTAAGCGGACTGTTGATATGAATATGAATTTGTAATTTTAAAAGCCAGAAACAAGGCAGAAATACTATTATTATTTTGTTTAATAAATATTCATTTATTTACAAGTAATACATTTTCGGCTGTGGACCATTTATCAATATATTATAGTATTTTGAAAAACCAAGAAATAATATATATATATATATATATATATATATATATATATATATATATATATATATATATATATATATATAAAATAACCTTACTTGTTTTTTTAAAGATTCTATAATACAATTCGCAAAACGGTTTCCTAAGTATTTGTGACCCTTCTCCTATTTCAATCTGCGTAACCACGCCCTCATACACATCTGATTTTCACTTTCTACGAGTTCGTTAAAAGAATCAGACGATAAATACTATTTCGGCACGACGACGAGATTTTCTTGCGATTTTCTAACACGAGTAAGATGAATTGGAAAAACAAGAAAACAAATTACTCTTTGATTAAGCTGTTATATGAGCGAATTTCTCAGACATATATTTATGAAAAAATTGATTTTATTCAGTCAATAAATATATATATATAAACAACGTTCATTTGTTGTTAAAAAAAGAATATATATATATATATATATATATATATATATATATATATATATATATATATATATATATATATAGTAAGCTATGTAAATATATTTATGGTAATTAAGCTACACAGAGGCTCCCGCGTTTCATACCCGGGAGAATCCTCAGGCTAAAATGCATGTACTTAATTGTGTTGGGTCTTTTTATATACTCGGCTAGCTAGTTAACAAATCAGTTTTTTTTATTGTTCTCTTAGCCAATCGTTGGGCTTCCCACGAACAAAGGTCCGGTTAATTTTACGCCCTATATCATGTTCTATTGTTCTGTTTCTATAGAGTGTCTATATCCTGTTTTATTGTTGTGTCAATATAATTGGTGAACTTATTTTAACACGTGGTTTTTTGTACTTCTATTTTAGGTTTTAGTTTTTAAATTTGTTGTTTTAGTTGAGTTACGTTTTTTTACTTATTTGTTTGTTATTTATTTATAATCCTATGGTAAATGTAATTTTGTGCAGTCTATGTTGCTTCTGCAATTTGCTATCTTACTTCTACAGTTTAATATATTTGTGGGTCTAAAGTTTTGGATTTAAAATTTTTCTATTCAGACATAATCTACACAGGTCGTCTAAATTTCTACATGTACTGGCCTGTCGTATTAGCTCAACGAAAATGGACGCTCACCAATGATTGAATGGAAAATACTACGAAGGCAAGTACATGTAGAAATTTAGACGACCCGTGTAGATTATGCCTGAATGAGATATTTGAAATTCTAAACTTTAAAGACCTCCAAAATATATTTAACTGTAGAAGTGAGATAGCAAACAGCCGCCTACACAGAATTATATTTACCCTAAATTAATAAATAAATAAAAAAACAAATAAATAAAAGAAACTCAAAGCAACTAAAACCTATCAATTTAAAAACTAAAACCTAAAATGAGAATGCAAGGAACCACGTGTTAAAATAAGTTCACCCATTATATTGACAAAAACAAGGAAACAGGATATAGACACCTCTATAGAAACAGAACTATAGAACAGGATAGAGGAAGTAAAACTAACCGGTCTTTTGTTACTAGGAGGCGCTAACGATTAGCTAAGAGAACAACAAAAAACTGATTGGTTTACTATCAAGCTGGGTATATAAAAATAACTCGCAAAACTAACTCCATGCCTTTTAGACTGAAGATTGCATCCGTGGCTGAAACGCGTGAGACTCTGTGTAGCTTAATTGCCATAAATATATTTTCATAGCAAACTACCTAACTCTACTGATTTATCGAGCACTGTTAAAGAAAATACTGAAAACTGATACATTCAAAATATATCTCTTCATAAAATTTAATGTGGATACCTGAAATAGTAATATATATATATATATATATATATATATATATATATGTGTGTGTGTGTGTGTGTGTGTGTGTGTATATATATGAGTATATATAAATGTATATATATATTGTTACAAAATGTAGGGAGAGCTATCGAGATTCGAACTCACGACTCCGGTGTACGAAGAGAGATGGGATTCATTTTTGCATATTTATACACGACCGTGAAATTATAATAATGCGACTCGAATGACGTCGGGAAAAGAGATAAAAAGAGAGAGTGAAAACAAAAACTTCAGCCGCACGCGAAGAACAGTCGACAGGAAATTAACGCGAGACAGAGGACGAAGGACGCCGGCAAGGAAGTACGTTAGCTGCCAGGTTAAGACGGACATATTTTGAGGAAAACTATAGTCAGTCTTCCCGAGTATCTCTGCGCTGAACGGGGAAGAAATGAACAACCGTCGGCTTGGGCGAGGGAGCCTTTTGAAAATGGAATTATAGCCGCTCTCGGCTCGGGCGAGAGAGCTTGTTGAAAATGGAATTATAGCCGCCCTCGGCTCGGGCGAGAGAGCTTGTTGAAAATGAAATTATAGCCGCCCTCGGCTCGGGCGAGAGAGCCGGTTGAAAATGGAATTATAGCCGCCCTCGGCTCTGGCGAGACCACCCGCTGAACTTAGCGGAGAAATGAAAATGGAATTATAGCCGCCCTCGGCTCAGGCGAGACGACCCGCTGAACTAAGCGGAGAAAAAGTAACCAGCCAGGAATTGTTTTTCCTGAGAAAAAAATGTATTTCAAAACTACATGTGAAAGGAGGTACGGCTACGACGACATGCCGGAAATATCTACTCTAAATCGAACAATGCATCCAGTTGTAAGTAACAACCTGAATATCTCTCCACTGACATTCGCCCCCTAGGACTGTTATATATGTGTATATTTTTTGTGTAGAAATGAATCCTGCTACTATAGGGATAGGATAGACAATCCCCCCCTCTTCTTAAGAATATACTTTTGTTTTGATGTTTTATTTCGTTTTGTTTTATAAGACACTCCCGTTTTTTTTCTAGTATACAGTTTCATTAAATAAATGAATATAAATTTAAGTCCTAATGTCTTTTTGTCGTTTCTGCGTATCTTTTGTTTGTTTCCTGACGGTGTCTTATATTGGAGAAATCCCCATCTCATATCATTTGACATGCTTTATTTTGAACCTGGGATAATACGAGCCACTCCGGACTTTTTTTTATCGTTGTCACGTAAATGTCTTTCGGTGGTCCCGACCGGCGGCATTCGTGACAAGATTGGGGACTGAAGTCCGGGATAATTTTCTCCAATTCTAATAAGACCCGTTAATAGGAGAAGACAGATGCGAGGCAACGAGACAAAAAGACGCAAAGATAAATATATAGATAAGTAACACGATGTCGATAGTAGAAGACGGTGTTTTCGAGAGGGTGGTAAACTCCAAAATAGGGTTACGAAAAAGGTCTCGCGGTGCAGGTCTTTTTCGTCTTTTAGGGATAGAGGTGTTACAAAATGTAGGGAGAGCTATCGAGATTCGAACTCACGACTCCGGTTTACGGAGAGAGATGGGATTCATTTATGCATATTTATACACGACCGAGAAATTATAATAATGCGACTCGAATGACGTCGGGAAAAGAGATAAAAAGAGAGAGTGAAGACAAAAACTTCAGCCGCACGCGAAGAACAGTCGACAGGAAGTTAACGCGAGACAGAGGACGAAGGATGCCGGCAAGGAAGTACGTTAGCTGCCTGGTTAAGACTGACATATTTTCAGGACAACTATAGTCAGTCTTCCCGAGTATCTCTGCGCTGAACGGGCAAGAAATGAAAAAACGTCGACAAGAAAGTCGCGAGGAAAAGCCGGAGCCTTTTGTAAATGGAATTTGAAGATGGAATTATATCCGCCCTTGGCTTGGACGAGACGACAGATGTGCGATTACAGTATCGCAGTGGAGCCTGTTGAAAATGGAATTATAGCCGCCTTCGGCTCGGGCGAGAGAGCCAGTTGAAAATGGAATTATAGCCGCCCTCGGCTCTGGCGAGAGAGCCTGTTGAAAATGGAATCATAGACGGCCTCGGCTCGGGCGAAAGAGCCTGTTGAAAATGGAATTATAGCCGCCCTCGGCTCGGGCGAGAGAGCTTGTTGAAAATGGAATTATAGCCGCCCTCGGCTCGGGCGAGAGAGCCTGTTGAAAATGGAATTATAGCCGCCCTCAGCTTGGGCGAGAGAGCCTGTTGAAAATGGAATTATAGCCGCCCTCGGCTCTGGCGAGACGACCCGCTGAACTAAGCGGAGAAATGAAAATGGAATTATAGCCGCCCTTGGCTCGGGCGAGACGACCCTCTGAACTAAGCGGAGAAAAAGTAACCAGCCAGGAATGGTTTTTCCTGAGAAAAAAATGTATTTCAAAACTACATGTGCAAGGAGGTACGGCTACGACGACATGCCGGAAATATCTACTCTAAATCGAACAATGCATCCAGTTGTAAGTAACAACCTGAATATCTCTTCACGGACATTCGCCCCCTAGGACTGTTATATATGTGTATATTTTTTGTGTAGAAATGAATCCTGCTACTATATGGATAGGATAGACAATCCCCCCTCTTCTTAAGAATATACTTTTGTTTTGATGTTTTATTTCGTTTTGTTTTATAGAAACACTCCCGTTTTTTTTAGTATACAGTTTCATTAAATAAATGAATATAAATTTAAGTCCTAATGTCTTTTTGTCGTTTCTGCGTATCTTTTGTTTGTTGCCTGACGGTGTCTTATATTGGAGAAATCCCCATCCTATATCATTTGGCATGCTTTATTTTGAACCTGGGATAATACGAGCCACTCCGGACTTTTTTTTATCGTTGTCACGTAAATATCTTTCGGTGGTCCCGACCGGCGGCATTCGTGACAATATGTATATATATATGTGTATATATATGTGTATATATGTATACATATATATATGTATATATATGTAAGTATATATATATATATATATATATGTATATATGTATATATATATATATATATGTATATATATGTATATATATATATGTATATATATATGTATGTTTATATATATATATATATATATATATATATATATATATATATATATATATATATATACTCGTGCTGGTCAAAAAATAGAACATATGTATAAAACTGTAAAAATCATTCCGTTTGAGATAATTTTCGGCTTTTAAATTGTGTAGGCGAAATATTCTATATGTAAATAACAATTACACCTATTTTTAATCATTTGTCATATTTGCATATGTCAGACTTTATTGTCACAGCGTAGTTTATTGTCACATTGGGAAATTTAACGTTTCAATTTAATAGAACATTATTCGTTGAGTAATCTTAAACTCAAAAAATTTATGTGTTTAAAAAGATTTTGCAAGTAATTTAATCATAATCTCTCATTATGAGTCGCTCTAAAGACATATCTTTGCCTGAGAAGCAGCGAATCTTCGATTTGCGGGAAGTAGGAAAGATGCACATGGAAATCGCAACCAAGGTCGGATGTTCAAGATCGGTAGTGACCAAAGTGCTCCAGAAAGATGTTAAGGGTGTTTCCAACAGCAATCGCAAGAAATGCGGACGAAAGAAAAGCACCACTGAAAGACAAGACCGGGCACTGGACAAGGTGGCAAAGAAAAGTCGATTCCAATCAACAAGCCACATTACTAAAGAGTGGAAACAGGCTTCTGGTGCCGACGTTTCAAGATGCACTACCTATCGAAGGCTCCGGCAAATTGAATACCAAAATCGTATAGCTGCCATCAAACCGCTCCTTAACAAAAAAACAGATGTTTAAGAGGCTACGATGGGCAACTGCTCATCAAACCTGGACTACAGACAAATGGTGGCGTGTGATCTTTTCAGATGAGTCTCGATTTTGTATTTCCTTCGGCGACCAAGGGCCATGTGTTTGGCGAAGATCCACGGAACGGTATAACCAAGAATGCGTCAAGGAGTCTGTGAAGTTCCCGCAGTCTTACATGGTTTGTGGCTGTATGAGTGCTAAGGGTGTTGGTAATTTTTGCTTCATCAAAGGAAATGTAAACGCAACGGTGTACCAAGATATCCTTGAAGCTAATTTACATCAAGTGCTGGATAATCAGTTTGACAGTGACAACACAGACATCATTTTTCAACATGACTTGGCACCGGCACACTCTGCCAAGTCCACAACTTCCTGGCTCCGAGAACGATCGATCCCTGTTCTTGAATGGCCGGCGAACTCGCCAGATTTGAACGTTATTGAAGCCTTGTGGGATCAGATGAAGAGGAAGCTTCGCAACGAAAAACCTACTACCCTTGCAGCCATGAAGATTGCAATACAGAACACAAGGGATTCGGTGTCTACACAGAATTGCGAGAAGCTTGTTGATTCCATGCCCCGGCGAATTGATGCTGTTATCAAGGCAAAAGGTGCTGCTACTTAATATTGATTAATTTTTATTTGTATTTAAGTTAATAAAAAAAACTATTTTGTTTTCTTAGCTGTCTTGTTCTATTATTTTGAAACGCGAAATATTGAAAAACTGACATTGCAATTGATATGAAAAAAAGTTTCTATCGAAAAACAGCTATTTTAGTTAGTTTAGCATGATAGGAATATGTTAGCACCAATTACATCTCACAAATTGTCCTCAATAAGAATGAGAGATTATGATTAAATTACTTGCAAAATCTTTTTAAACACATAAATTTTTTGAGTTTAAGATTACTCAACGAATAATGTTCTATTAAATTGAAACGTTGAATTCCCCAATGTGACAATAAACTACTCTGTAATTGTTATTTACATATAGAATATTTCGCCTACACAATTTAAAAGCCGAAAATTATCTCAAACGGAATGATTTTTACAGTTTTATACATATGTTCTATTTTTTTGACCAGCACGAGTATATATATATATATATATATATATATATATATATATATATATATATATGTACATATATATATATATATATATATATATATATATATATATATATATATATATACGGCACAATCACGTTGACACACCGGTTTCAGTTAGATGGCAAGTATTAAATGGATGACCATTTGGGAATACCAGGTGCTGTATGTGCTCTCTGCTTATCTCGGCATTGTTTCTAGTCGTCTTGAACTGCTTGCCATTGGAATCGAGCAGTGTTGATTCAGGAGAGGTGTTGTTGAGGATGGTACAAACCTTGCAATTACAATGGCGGGGCACTCATACGTCGAAATCGACGGGAGAGTCCATCATATATATATATATATATATATATATATGTGTGTGTGTGTGTATATATATATGTATATATATGTGTATATGTATATTTATATGCATATATATATATGTATATATATATATATGTATATATATATGTATATATATATATATATATTATATATATATATATATATATATTATGTATGTTATGTTTTTTTAGTTTTAGCCTGATGATTCCCCCGGGGAGGAAACGCGAAGCCTCTGTGTAGCTTAATTGGCATAAGTATATTTTCATAGCTTACTATATATATATATATATATATATATATATATATATATATATATATATATATCGCTCGTTATTAATAAAGCATCTAGATGTTACCATAATATATTCTACATATTTAGCACTTGATTTTTTTTAATTACACACACTATTAGTCGTAGTATTCATATTATTTTTGCTGTTATTTATAATTATTCCTAACATATATCTACTTAATCAGTGAAACAATAACATAATATTTTGGATATTTTTATTACATTGGTCTGGAATAACGTGCTTGGGCGAGTGTGATGGAAGTGATTTAATAAAGGAACAAATATGTCATTGTTGGTGTATTAAAAAAGTGTTTAAAAAAATTCCATTTCTTTCTCAATGGACACAAATGTGGGAAATAATTTAGTTCACTTGAAGTTTGCAGAATGCATCATAGAAAAGAGGCTGTGCAGCGCAGATCAACAGATCGTGAGACTTTATGAACATTTCCTCAGGATTCAAATCATAGTGTTAATATACCCTTTCTGAAGCAGCATCAGATGACAGAATACACAAAAAGATCAATGATGTGGAGAGGGGAAAATAAATAATTACGATTACAGTTGATTAAACATAAGAACATGAAAAGGAAGAATTAAAGGTGCTCTATAAAGAAATACAGAGGGATTATGCTTGAGGAAATTCGGCAAAACGTAAAAGAGAACAGAACAAATGCCGAAAAGAACTTGTGAAAGATCCATACAAGTTAATAGCCTGAAAAAGCCGACGGCACCAGTGAGAATATATAACATGAAAAAACTTGAGAAGGGGAAAGTAAACGATTTTGTAAAGAAAGCCAGAGCAAAGAGTGCGCCAGGGAGCGACAGTGTGTGCTATAAACTTTATAAATACTGTTCAAAACTGAGAATGAAATTGTTTCTGCTGATCCGAGAAAGGTGGAATAAGAGAGATGTTGTCAAGAGGTGGAGTATAGCGGAATGAATGTATCCCCCAAAGAGGTGGAATCAAAATATCTAGGACAATTCCGACCAGTGTCTTTATTAATGATTTACGGAAAAATCTTGTTTGGGGAATTTGTTAAAAGAATCATAACATTTGCAACAGAAAACCGATATATTAATGAATCAGATAAGAAGGCAGATATACCTAGTATCCCTTGATGGGTTGCACATGCCTTTTCCATTTATAATAAAATACAGGAAGCTAAAACCAACAAAAATGATTTGTCCGTAGTATGGCTAGATCTTGCCAACAAATACGTGTCAGTGTCACATGCTCTAATAGATGGAGTTCTTTTGGGATCTCTAAAGAAGTGAGAGTGATTGTGAGGAAGTATCAGGATTTGTTTAGACTGAGATTTGCAACGGAAACGTATACAACAGAGTGGCTTAGAGTAGCTGTTGGTATTTCAGCTGGCGGCACAATATCAGTTATTCTATTCGTTCTAGTGATAGAAATGATATTTACATTTTTAGACGTGATAATACCGCAGTGTCAACACCATTGAGGTCATTTATTGATGATATTGCAGTACTAACAGAGGGGCAAAAGACAACTAATTTTTTTTTAGAACGGTTGGATGAGTTTATTGATGAAGTTTAAGGATGAAGTTTTAGTAATAAATACAACAAAAAAGGCGACAAAGGCACATATAAATTGGGAAGGAGAATAGAACATCGATGTCTATAGCGCTTGCATCTAACCAGAAGGATATGGTTTGCACAACTCCTATCAGCTCATAAGGACCCTTAATTGGACATTATAATATTCAACACCGAGTGAGTATTCTGAACTTTTCATATGATTTTGTTTTTTCTATCGTTTATTAATTTGCATATACCCTGAATACGATTTTCACTGTCATCTACTGTATCGATAACAAACAAATTTCCCGCCTGGATAACGTTTTCGTGTTTGGACTACCACTAACCACGTGGATTCTTTTTAATCGACTTCTTTGATATCTTTCTGGAAATTGTTTTAAACTTTATGACTTCGATGGACTGTATAAGTTTAACAAAAAAATGTGTTTGGGGCCGATATATTTGATGTTTTATATACTTTTATGTATTTTATATGCTTTTATATATTTTCTAAAATTTAATTTTATTACCTGCAGTAATGTTATTGCGGTAAGGGTCCTCTAGGGAGAGGATATTCCTTGAACACTCATGAGTGAAGGCCTTTCAATTTCTTTGCTTGAACTTTGAATTGTAATAAAATTTGATTCGTACCTTATTTTATCAAATGCTATATATAAACTGTGTTTCTCGCTTTATTGCAGATCATAATATTGTTAATATCTTCAATAATATGAATCGCTCAAGTTTGAAATTTCGCACACTGAAAGAGTGTTCCTAAGTATGTAAGATACCAAAATATTTTTCAAATCTGTACTTTATTTCTAAAGTTATAGACATTAATGTATTTGTTAGCCACTTTCACTGTTACTCGCTTCATTGCCGGTTCATAAAAATGCCTCAAAATCGACGTTTGACCGCTACTGAAAGGCAAAGGGTTGTAGCTGACCTTTCAGAACGATTGACACTTCTGGATTTAGCCAGGGAACTGGGAAGTGAAAAGAGAACCTTGGTTTCCTTCGTGGAGAAGCCCAACACTGCACCAAGGAAAGATAAGGGTACAAGAAAAAGCATTTTCCCTCGCGATATGCGAAAAATACGCAGACAGATCATTAGGGAACCAAATGGTACTAGCGCCTCCATTTTTGGCAAAGCTGGCGTTGTTCCGGTGTCCAGGAAGACTAGATGCAGTGTCTTGAATGAGGTGGTCAGGAACGTGAAGTCCATTTCCAGGCCTCCTTTGAACAAAAGTCATAAGGGAAAACGCATTGCGTGGCCAGAAAATACATGAAAATGGACTTCCAACAGCTTTTATTCCCAGATGAAACTAGAGCCACACTTAATGGTCCGGATGGATGGGCTAAAATTTGGAGCCCTACCGGAGCTGCTATCTCACATCGAGTTCGTCGCCAACAAGGTGGCGGGGAGTAATGTTTTCGGCGAGTATCATAGGTGATGAATTAATTGGACATTTCCGAATGCCAGAGGGTGTGAAACTCACAAGCCAAGCATACATATCGTTCTTAGATGAGCATTTTTCACATTGGCTGATCGACCTGCCTTTACTTCGTCTACGTCAACTGATTTTTATGCACAGCAATTCTCCATCTCATGCAGCAAAGGCTACGACTACCTTCCTCGCATCTCTGGGCATCAAGGAGAGAGTCTCATGACTTGGCCGCCTTGTTCGCCTGACTTAAACCCGATTGAGCAGCTCTTGTCAATTTTAAAGAGGAATGTTTATGAAAGAGGACAACAATTTACATCAAAAGATGCCCTCTGGAATAAGATTGTTGATGTTGCTAGTAGCAGAACACCTTCTCAAATAAACAGATGTACTTCATCTGTTGATGGGAGACTGCAGAGCGTAATTGCAAGAAATGGGAGATTTGTTGATAAATGATTCAATTTTGTGGTGATTTCTTCCTTACATTTCATTCATATTGTTACTTATGATTTAAATGATTAAAATAATTAACCCTGCTAAGTCAAAAAAAATGTTAACTGTATTTTAACAAACCTGCAATAAAGCGAGAAAAAGTAAAAGTGGCTAACAAATACATAAATGTCTATAACTTTAGAAATAAAGTATAGATTTGCAAAATATTTTGTTATCTTACCTACTTAGAAGCACTCTTTCAGTGTGCAAAATTTCCAACTTGTGCGATTTATATTATTCAAGTTATTAACAATATTATGATCTGCAATAAACCGAGAAACACAGTTTATATATACATATATATATATATATATGTGTGTGTGTGTATGTGTGTATGTGTGTGTGTCCGCTGTATATATTAATCGATTTTATGGGAATTGATTTTTATAAAGCTTTTCGGGGTTGGTTTGAACAATATGACATCATTGTTTCTTTTTTATTTCGGATTCGAGAATTTTCATTGAACGAAACTAAATTATTTTGATTGAAAATATCCCATTACACACATTCTTTTTTAAAGCAAGATAATGACACGTATTAAGCGTACTTTAAGTAATATTTTACAGCAACACAATAATTATAACAAGCCGCGCATGCGTCTCCCTCTGTATGTGACTCGATGTGGCGAGTGTAAAATGCAATAAATTTGGTCAATTTGGGGTATTTTAAACCCCCCTTTGACCCTCTGGGGGCGAGAACCAGAATTTTTCTGAGGTCAAGGATGCTCATTTTATATCCAGGAAAAATTGCCTCTACATTTTGGCCAAGTTACAGAAAAATTGAATGTATGGATCAAACGTTATCGGAGGAAAGGGTAATTTTTTGCCATTTTAGGGGGCTTTTGACCCCCTGGGGGCACGAACAAGATTTTTTCAAGGTCAGCGATACTTAGTTTCTATTAGGAAAAATTGTCTCCACATTTTGGTCAAGTTTCAGAGAAATTGAATGGATGGATTTTCATCCATCCATGTCATTTTTTGCCAGTTCGGGGCCTTTTGACCCCCTCGGGGGGGGGGGGGGGCTAACCAGATGTTTCTTCAAAAATCAGAGAATGTCACATTCTAACCTGACTAAAGTTACAACTTCCTACAAAATTTCCGAGAAATTCAATGGATGGTTGCGGAGAAAAATCCGGACGGACGGACGGACGGAATCACGGACAAACGGACGGACAGACGGACGGACGGAAATGCCTCAAAACATAGGTCTCCCGATTTTATAAATCGGGGGACCAATAATAATAATAATAATAATAATAATAATAATAATAATAATAATAATAATAATAATAATAATAAGCCGCGCATGCGTGGTCCCCCTCTGTATGTGATGAGTGTAAAATGCAATAAATTTGGTCAATTTAGGGCATTTTTGACCGCCCTTTGACCTCTTGGGGGCGCGAACCAGAATTTTTCTGATGTAAAGGATGCTCATTTCATATCCAGAACAATTGCCTCTACATTTTGGCCAAGTTTCAGAAAAATTAAATGGATGGATCAAACGTTATGGGAGAAAAGGGTAATTTTTTGCCATTTATGGGGGCTTTTGACCCACTGGGGGCGCGAACCTGATTTTTTCCAAGTTCAGCGATACTTAGTTTCTATTAGGAACAATTGCTTCCACATTTTGTCCAAGTTTCAAAGAAATTGAATGGATGGATGAAAAGTTATGGGGCAACAAATGTCATTTTCGGCCATTTCGGGGCCTTTTGACCCCCTGGGGGGCTAACCAGATTTTTTTTTTTAAATCGGAGAATGTCACATTCTAACCTGACCAAAGTTACAACTTCATGCAAAATTTCAGAGAAATTTCAGAAAAATTGAATGTATGGATCAAACGTTATGAGAGGAAAGGGTCATTTTTTGCAATTTTAGGGGCATTGTGACCCCCTGGGGGCGCGAACCGGATTTTTATAAGGTCAACGATACTTATTTTCTTTTAGAAACAATTGCCTGCACATTTTGGTCAAGTTTCAGAGAAATTGAATGGATGGATGAAAAGTTATGGGGTAGAAAATGTCATTTTCGGCTATTTCAGGGCCTTTTGACCCCCTGGGGGGATAACCAGATTTTTTTTTCAAAAATCGGAGAATGTCACTTTCTAACATGACAACAGTTACAACTTCATGCAAAATTTCAGACGGACGGACGGACACACGGACGGACGGACACACGGACGGACAGAAATGCCTCAAAACATAGGTCTCCCGATTTTATAAATCGGAGGACCAATAATAATAATAATAATAATAATAATAATAATAATAATAATAATAATAATAATAATAATAATAATAATAATAATAATAAATATAAGATTAGTTTACATAATGTATTTTAGGCAGTTTATGCTTATCTTTAAAAACGTCATTAGTCAACAAATGTTCCAAGTAACATGTTAAACTGCCTTTGATACATCTTTTATATTCGTTCATCAGGTATATTTTCAGGTTAATTAATGTCCATTGTCATACATTACTTATTTATTGATGAATCAATGTTGAAATTCGGTGAGATCATTCTATCAAACGTTATGCCGTAAGAGCTTACATATGCGTGGTTGTCTTGGCAATATGGGAGAGAGCCTTTTTTACACGAATACTCTCACCAAATACCGCATTCACTCTATGGCATAATCTTTACTAACTTTACCATATCTATTTAAATAATATTCTAACGTGATGGAAAATGAACAAGGTAAAACTAAAATTATTTATACATTCATCAACTATCGTCTTTATTTCAAGACTTTCTAAGAATTACTAATTTGAAGAAATAACATAGAAGTACAATATATGAAAACATATGTGTTCGTGACGTTTAAAAATGTTTCCTTTTGTTTTGTTTCTCCGAACGTTGTATAGTCGTAGATTTCATAAAATTAGGTGCGATTTGTACGCGAAAATACTGGGATTGTTTTTGTTTTCGAACGAAGCCGTCGATGTTCGAATTCAAAATGTGTGCTGCGTTTATGAAATAGAATGAGTGTTTTTTTTATGTACATATATTTTAGGGTGAAAGTTGTATGAAATAGCTAGTCTGGATCTAAATTCAAGGTATGTTAGGTTGTATTTATTTGCTGATTAATGGATAAACAATATGCATTAGAAATAATAATTTACAACACTCTAAATAAACGAGGAATTCCAACAGCACAAACTACATAATAAACCATAAAACAAACATTTAAAAAAAATGAAAACATTTTCCTAAAACAACCACATCTAATGCAGGTATATATAATAGCCCATGTAATAATTACCATCGGGTAAGGTAACGCAATGTGGGTTATATTTAGTTTTATTTAGTTTCATTTAAAAGAAGTTTAAAAGGGAGTGGAATCGGTTCGTAAAATTTACGATAGTCTGTTTTTTGTGACTTTTAACAAAAGGTATTAAGAATAAATGAATAAATATTCCTAAAATGTCAAGATTACAGGTGCGTAATATATGCAATTGTTTTTATGATCATTGTATTTTCTCATCTTCCTTTCTTTTGGATTAATATAGTTTTCCATTACTGGTAAATTGATGATGTATCTGATGGTCAGCGATGTTAAAATAAAGACAATATGTTTTTAACTAAGCTATGAAACGCGTGTAAGATTTGAAAATGTTAAAAAATTAGAAAATAATAAATATTAATTGTGTTTGTAAGGCGAAGGAAAAAATAAGTTCCCTCCGCTAAACCTTCTCTTTCCACTTCCCTAATCTCACACTCCTCTACCACTTTTTACTGGTATCATCTTCGACCAGAAATGTTTCTCTCATTCCTTAGATTCGATCGAAGTAACTAACACCTTCCACTACCTACTTTAAATATATACAACATTTTAAACACAACTCCTTAAACAGTATTTTCATTCGCAGTCCGCAGAAGTACTTTTAAAATGGCTCTAATTCTCAAAATTACATCCTAATGAGTGCTTTTTATCTATGGTTGAACTGAACATTATTCCATCGGATTTACTACAGTTTGAACATTTTTAACGCAGTTACCACGAAATCTCTTTTCATCATTAAATCGTTCGTCACCGGACATTTTGTCAACGGACATTCACCAACTGCACAGATTCTATATTTGATGACCTTTTTATGCACATACTCTTACATTCCATTACTTTATATTGTTTCTTGTATTTTTTTTAAATTTAGAATTTTGGTTATCCCCCTGCTAACTTATCCATCTATGTAATTCCTCTGATGAAAAGAGTTCAATCTTTGAAAATCCTGGTTTAATGTAAGAAAAACATGTTTTTCTCGAGGACACCTTGCATTGAACAATCAAATATGAAATAGACTAGTCATCCGCACATCTTTATCTCCCTTTCCTTTACTTATCATTATTTATCTTTATATATATATATATATATATATATATATATATGAAAGAGAGGGGGACAGATTGCGATAAATTTAGTAGAACTGGTTTCAAATTATTAAGTGAAAACATGAGGATATTTAAAAATATCCACATACTGGGACATATTTTATGAGACCCATAAATGGTTTTTACAGTGATATTCTCACACTTGATCAGATATAATAATAGAGCAAGTGCTGAATTGACGTATACACGATCATTGAACCTTACAGAAAGCCAGGATGTTGGCTTCCTTTGAATGCAATCGATTACTTAAACAACAAAGTTTTTATGACTTTTACCAAACAGATCGACTAATTTGCTTTTGTATTTTTGTCTAATCTTTTCCTGCGAACATTTCCCGATCCCCCTTTACGCATTTTAATCTAGGCAGACAGCAGACGTTAAATGTTTTTGATCAACGTTCATCGGGGAAATTCTCATTGTGTATCAGATATAATTTAGAGGGGAAATTACTTTTGTTCTTTTTTTAAATGAAATTCCATTCGGGCCATATGCGTGCATCTCACAAAAGCGAGCGTAGACTATTGCTCCGATTCTGTCATATTTGTAGACCTTTGACTCATAACAGATGTACAAGTCTTTTTACGCCGCGGCCCACTGGGTAATGTTTGAAAACACTTCTGCTCATAAGCACGCTACACACACCTACACACATATATATATATATATATATATATATATATATATATATATATATATATACGTATATCTGTTTATACGCATATATACGTATATATACGTATAAGTATATTAATATACGTATATATATATATATGTATATTCGTATATATATATACGTATATATATATATATATATATATATATATATATATATATATATATATATATATATATGAATGAATAAATGCGGACGTTTCTTTTCATTCAACAGAACTATATTCATATCAAAACACCTTATATGTACGTAATTCAAATATACACTTAAATATTTTCACATACGATATATAAACTCACAGGAAACCTTACTAAACACTCCGAAGGTTATACATTATTTGCATATTTATTTTGAAACATTGCCTTATAAATGCATCTTTAGTACGATACACTTATAATATGATTCTGCTAGTTTATTATATATATAAAAATCTTTTCTTGATATTTATACAGTAATTATTACCAGTATTGATATCAGGTTAAGTGATGTAATTAATTAAGTTTAAAATTCAAAATAATAACTTCCGTTTCATTTTTTTCAGTTACGTTTTTGCACGCGTACATGTACATATAGCAAAACACTTGGTTAACTTTAGAATAATTACCTTTAAAAATAAAGGGTGCATTAAACTCAATAATTAACAAAGTTTTTCTGTTAATAATTAAATACATGCGTTTATAATTTTTTTTAATATTTTGTTTTTTGTTGTTGTTGTTTTTGTTGTTTCCTCTTACTTCCTTCCACGAGAGCAGTTAGGCAAAATGTCGATATTTAACGTGCGGAAAATCCAGCCCCCCCGTCCTTAAAAAAGTTAGGCACTCTTGATTGAAACAAAAAAATTAATTTCCCTGGTCGGATTTCACGTCCACTGAGTTAGGGGGTTTTACCCCCCTAATAAAACCGGTATTTCCGGGCCTTTGGGTCTGGATTTACGCCGGTCTATTGGGGGTTGCCGGTCCTGTGCAGTTCTAGGAGGTGCACTCTCCCAGGTTGTCCTCCCCTCTTTGGGGAGGAGTAAGTTTATTGCTTACTGTCTGAGGCACCTCTACCGGGGGATGTCGATGGGACTGCCCAGGCAATTTTTAAATGGCCAGAGTGCTCACCTCTCGAGAGCTGGCTTATCTAATCGCACTTTCCCGACCTTGTGTCACATCTTACCTTGTGGGAGGTAGATAAATAACTTCACGTCCACTAGGCGAGGACAGAAAAACAAAGTGCAGCATCAGAACAGATACTACATTTTGCGCCTAGCCAATATGTCAAAGACTTAACATGTTTGTAGTGATGATGATTATCATGATAACTTTAACATTTGTTATCGAAAAGAAAAAAAACTTCCTCTGATTTTTCTAAATTACAAAAATAGATTTGTTTTTTTCAATATTCATTAAGTCTTTTTTTGTATTTCATAATAAAGGCGAATAGTACAAAGTAACGATTTACTCAGTAATATGAAATCGTGTGATTTGACCAATTGACCTTCCACCTGTATGTTTATTCATAATATAACCAGATTTTAATGGGTAATTCATTTTCATTTTTATGCTGAAACAAAATAAATGCCTCGACTTTAAATATCTTAAAAACCATATCAATTCAACCTATTTGTTAATTTTCTCTACAATAATATACCTTGACTATGTTTATGCACAGTAAATTTCTTACACATTGGTATATATCATATCAAATAACACTACGACAATTATCATTTGGTCATTTTCCACCAAATTATTAAAATGTTAATTGGAACGTATTTCTTTATTTTTTACAAAGAAGACTACAGCCTCGGTAATTGCCGCCCGGATGGCGGGTAGTTTTTACTAGTATATCTATGCACGCATGTATATATATATACATATATATATATATATATATATATATATATATATATATATTTTTATATATATATATATATATAGAGAGAGAGAGAGAGTGAGACAGAGATAGATGGATAGATAGATAGATGGATAGATAGAGCAAGAGAGGGGAAGAGAGGGAGAGACATGTGTGTGAATAGTTGTCCGTGCATGAGGGTTATTTCGTTGTCTATTTATATCTAGTGAGGGACTTGTTATACGAGTGAGTAAACTATTTTACGTAGTGATGATTGCTTGAAATTTTCGTCGAATTAAATTCATACAAATTGGAATCTATTTCATTATTAGCCAAAAATATTGGAATCTATTTCATTATTAGCCAAAAATATAGATCTAGAGCAGTATAAGTATCTCCATGTAATGAATGACAGGTTGTGTCAGACCAGACATGCCAATCAAGTATCAATATGATATACATGTGTATGAATGCGACTGTGTATATGAATGTGGGTTACTGTTTCCTAACTTATATTAGGATGTTAAACATCAAAAAATGAAATTGGATAGTTATTACCTCTGGTATAGATATTCTTATATTAGGTATCCTAATATTTTTGATTCCCCAACCCACCGAAACCATATTCAAGAGGTTTAGTATCGAGTAAAATATATGAAATTTTAAATAGTGATATTTTGACGGGAATCGTTACGATAACTTGTAGTATTAATAAAGTTTAGTATTAGTATTTAAAGCATTTAACAAAATATATATATAGTTATATACATTAATTTAGTATGAATATGTATTCATACAAACATGTCTTCCTACAAAAATATATATATATCTAGTCAGACAAAGAATTAATAGAAATGTTGTTTTTTTTTACCTACTCCTCTTTATAGACTCGTTTTCGCATCAGTTTTACTTCACAATAAAAATACAGACCTATTAACAGAAAATATATGGTCAAGGTTACCCATGTGCGCTGAGGAAAGATTTGGCTGTAGTCGAAACATATACGCATTTGTGTAGAAAAAACAGTTTATAGAAATAAATACACACCTATATATATATATATATATATATGTGGTGGGGTGAGGCGTGTCTGTTTGGGTGAGGTGTGTCTTATTTGTGTTCACAATCCGGGAAATTGCGTTTACGACACATTAAATGTCTTGCTGAAAGAAGTTACAATTATTAGAGAAAATGAGATATTGTAAAATATAGTCTAATTTATAATGTACACACATTTATACGTTTGTTTTGTGTTATAATAGATAGCGCCCCTTATTAATGGAAATTTTACGACTATTTAGTAGGTGCAATAGCTAATAACCCTGATATTGCAGATTGAATGAAAGTTACACAATTGAATTCGAGGATGAGAATAATATTAATTTTCTTGGGTAAAGCACCTATTGGCGTATTTTAATATTATTGAAACTCCTTCACATTTAAAAAATCAACATAGTCTTGTATAATGTGAGAAATGTTAAAATTTCAGTGGAATATTTTGTTTCCCACTAAACTGTTTCTATATATAATGCTGAAACACGGTGTTATTTTTCTCGTGGACCGCAACAAAACTATGTAATTGAAATCTAACAGTTTGTATTGAAAATAAACAAACAGCCTCATCACTCACACACACACACGCACGCACATACACACACACACACACACACACACACATATATATATATATATATATATATATATATATATATATATATATATATATATAGTCTCGGAAGTTTCTCAACCATTAAAACTATATATAAAAAGAAGAAAAAACATTTTAGTCCCAAGTCGTTCGGTGGAAAATCACTCTTTTGTAAGTCAATTTACTTTTTGGAGTCACTATATTAGTTTGCTTCCAAGATTTTACGCTAGTCTTAACATCATATATATATATATATTTATATAATAATAGCTTTCTATTAAAAATGAAATGTCTTCCTCATTTAGTTAATCAAGTTCAGCAATTGTTTTACAGAAATTATTGCATATTATGATAAAATGGTTCTATTGATTTAATGATACTTGTTAATAATTTGTACCGTCATTAACTTGTCATTCTTTTTAAGGGATGGCCAGATATAATAGTTTTTTTTTTACTTCCTAACAACAATGGGAGATTTAAAATCACTAACTAGGGGAGAAAAAAAAAGTATAATAAAGTAAACGTCTAAAGGAACGTTCCCTAGTGTAATTGTTTTAAAAAGTAGTCGTCACCTGAAAGATTCTTCTCCAATGAATAAACGATCAGATGTTGGAATATACAAAACTGTCATCAACTAAGATTTGAGGAATATTGGTCATCATCTCCGTGGAAAACCTGAATAATCAGGAAAATCAATCTTCACAGCAGCTGGGTGTCGTGACGTACCAACATCAATAAGAAATACAATTCTTCAAACAATGGCTTCTGTGACAGTTCCACGTACAAAATCTCCTTTTACACCAAGACACAAAAATGTGAGAATGAAATAGGCAAAGTAATATATGAAGATATATAAGTAAGTTTTTCTTACTGATGAGACTTAGGTACACCTTGATTGACATGATGGCGAGGCGAAAGGATCGGGTGTATTCAAGGGATGAGTATCGCCATAGATTGAGAAGACAACAGAACGGTTGCAAACATATTATATGATCTGTTATCATTGGAGATAGACTTGTTGATTCTAGCAAAGTACCCAGAGGGGTAGAAGTTACGTCTGCTGCTTGTTGTAACCTCTTGAGAGAATATTTGGTACATTGTCGAGATGACATAAATCTTGCTCAACTAAGGAACTTTGTATTTTAAGTACGACAATGCTACTTCTAACTCTGCATTATAGTTGAAGACACCTTTTTTACTAATTATAGTCTTAAGATTCTTAATTAGTCGTTTCTCATGAAAGTCAAGGTCCAAATAAACGATTCTTTCTTTCCTAGAATAACTTTATAATAAGATTTTTCTCACATAAGCTCTGTTTTAGCAAATATTAATACAGCCGTTGCTGGCCGATTAAAAATGTCAACAATGTATTTTCAATGCTGGTAAAATAATATTTTTCGGAAATGTTTACAAACTCAGGTCCTCAGTCCGCGTCGTTAGCCACCGAGCCACACCTTTCACAATCGTTAAGTAGTAAACGCGTTATCTTCGATCAAAAATTTTCTACTAGTTATGAATCAGTTATCTTAGCATATCTTGTGATGAAGTCGTCAATGTTCTAATTCATAATTTTAGGATTGGTTTAATTTCCTCGGGACGTTATATGATCTGCCACTGTTTTAAGCCGCTATTGTTCAGTCTATCTAGTGCACAGTTCATGGTGTAGTCAATAACTTTGCTTTTAACACCATATCGTTCTGTTTGTTCATAGATAATCGATCGAAGTTGAATTAGCATCCATTCATATTAACAAGTATCAAAACGAATTGTCGGACATTGTTTAGATCTTACTTAGATATCTGGTATTTATGGCCTTTCATACACATGTTGATGCGTCAATCTGCTTGATGAAGATGCTTGGCTACTTTCCATACCGTGATGCAAAGAATTCCAAATGATATGATCTTCAAATGTCTGTTTTAGACTTATTTTCATTACCATTATCTCAATCGCATGCAACGATGTTGATGCAGTTACTTGTCGCTGAAATAACAATAACTGAGCAAAAATGTCGGAGCTTAATTATTAAGGTAGGGATGGTAATAAACACGATAACATTACAAAAAGATGTTCTAAAAATCATGAAAACGTTATTCATTACGGAAGAGACTGATGATCTATAATCTTATACGTTTATTCAACTCTTCTCAATACTAATATAGTCTAATAACAGTAAACAATCAGTAAAACTGGTATATATAGTAAACAATCAGTAAAACTAGTATATATATATATATATATATATATATATATATATATATATATATATATATATATATATATATATATATTGAGAAACCAGTTAACAATCGCGTGAATTTATATCAGTAAATGAAAATCTATTTAATATTTTTTTTTAAATATTTATAAATCCGAATTTTCGGTTTTAAAAAACTATACTCATGGTAAACAGACATTGCATTTTTTAATTTTTTTTAATTTTTCATGTAGTAACACTTATATTGTTCATATCAAGCCTTCCAGGGGTATTACCTACAAGCACCGGACATATAAACAAACTCTCCAATAACATCGGAGTAGACCGTAAATCTTCGGCCACGCCGAGAGATTTTCACCACGAAAAAGAAAACATATACAATGTTTTTTTAAACCGAAAATTCGGATTTATAAACATTTAAAAAAATTATATTAAATAAATTTTCATTTAATGATATAAATTTTGTTAACTGGTTTCTCAAAAATATTCAAATATTTCTTCTAACGACGCTTTCAAAACTGTAGTATATATATATATATATATATATATATATATATATATATATATATATATATACATACAGGGTGAGCCAAAAGTAGATGGACAGTAAAAAACATTTGTTTGTCGAAGCGTAAGAGGTAGACTTCAAAGCTATTTAAATAAAGAGGGACATTTTTACTGTCCACCTACTTTGGGCTCACCCTGTATATACAAATATATATATATATATAATGTATTTTCAAGTAATTGTTTATATTGATGATTACAGCGTTCGTTGTAATTGTTTACTACTATTTCGATTTGTTCACTTCCTAAGTGATTATATTTCAGAAAATTGGAGGATTAGTCGCCTTTAACTTTATAGGAAATATTTTCCGTTAATATATATTTTTTATTAATTTTATACATAAAAGTAATACATGGAAACGTGTTTTGGCTAATAGCCGTTATCATCATGACTAACTTAGACAAAGACCGAACCTTCGATATTGATGTTAATAGTCCAGCGTGTTACCATTGGACTACGACGCCCTGGATAACTTTAGTAAAAGTGTTTTTTGTTTACAAGAAATAATACATTTGCACCAAGCTTAATAATAAAGTAATGTATTTATTATATTCCGTGATCATTAATTAATAAATACTGAAAATTTCATTAAAATTGGTTGATTTTCTGAATTTTGATGGATTATTTAGTGAATGGAGAAGTCGAAATGCCTTCTTATTGTTATTACGACAGCCATTGTTTTGACACGTAATGCAGTGACGTCAGAGGGGGGCAAGAAGTTAGTTGCTTGGCCTTGTCAACTCTCGGTGGCCACGGTCGGATACACGAGACGACTTCGCTCGACGCTATTGCAGTAGCAACGAGTAGTAACAGCCTTGTCGCATAGTGTGACCGGTTAGCACATCACACTTGCGACTACTTTCCTCGCCACGACTAAAGTTTCATTATCCTGTTTGAGTGTTAAAGTTTCTGTTGCTACGTCGTAAAGATCCTGATCCATGTTGATGTAAGCACTGCCAATTCCTTGACTTTTAAAAGCTGTGAACATAGTAGTTAATTCCATGGAGTCAAATGATTTTTCATGATCTACAAAGGCGATACAAAATGGTATACTGTTTTCGTTAGCTTTCTCTTGAAGTTGGCTTACAACTTGAATGTGGTACATCGTGGGAAATTGTTACGTCTGATGTTTACACGTTGTTTTCCGTTTGATAACAACCCAACAATGAATAAACGGTGAAGTAGAACCTTTAACAAATTTATTTAACAAAAGCACCGATTAAATGAAATGTAGAAACCGCTGAAGGCGAAATGCTTAATCTGATTGAGAGGTCGTTGTTTACTTTTCAACTGTCATGGTCGACAACTTTTTTTATACAAGGGCGATAACTCTTTCTTTTGATCCAAGGAGAATAACTATTATGTTTTGTTAGGTTGCTCTAACAAAAATCCTGGTCGGAAACCAACTTGTTCTCTGGGTAGGTTTCTGTCAAGTGTGTTTTGCATCCCTTCAAGGAAGATTTTGGAAAATACCTTGTAAAAAACAGAAAGTAGGTTTATTTAATTGCAAAACGCTATCACTACATAATGTGGTGCATTTTAACACTTTATTACATCCCAAATTCCTGTGTTAAATCATGTGATATCTACATAGTTTTTTTTGCTTTCAGTTAAAATAAGCATAGAATATTAATGTAAGAAACATTACAATTTTCTACCATGAATATTTTTTACATAATTGTTCTAGTCAGTACAACGTCAAGATGAACACACTTGTATAATGTTTATACTGATGAATGGCCCGAGTTGAAAATTGCTTGTTATATATTTCCAGTTAAATTTTTAGAAATCCGATTTCATACGCTATATTAACCAGCATTCAACGATTGTCAAAACGCACTTTTTAAAATGTCACCATCATGAGATGTATTCACATGTAAAAACGAATTGCGGATATGAAAAAAAGTCAAACGCAAAACAAATGCTGACGAAAGAAAAAAGGAAAAAGGCAATGATCGCCGGATCATCACCCTATTAAGTAGACTATTCGTCTATCCACTAGGCATGACTTTAGCCCATGTGCCACTTTTTATATCACTCACTTGAGACAAAGTTGATTTCAGGTAATTGGCCAAAAATCTTTTGCAGTTGCCTGAAGGTAGGATACAAAGTAAGATATCTATTAATAGATACATAAAAAACAGATAACAAAGCTTATATATGTATACGTGTACTCTGAAGTATGAGAGAATAAAAGAGCAGGAAAGTTTGGTTGGGATTTTCTCTTACAGACAGATATGCATATACTCTTTATTTATATTATAATGTAGATTTTTCTTATTTCATATTTTCCAGTTTTCTCGCGTTTATTTAATTACTGGAAATGATAAATATAATACGTAGATATAATAGGTGTTTTTTTTCTCGGCGCTGCTGGATATTTACATGGTTGTTGCATTGGTTGATATACCAACCAGTCCGTCTTTAATTCTTATCTATTGTCTGAATATCGTGGCTCGTATTGTCCGTTCTCCAACATTTAATACCACATAACAGCCCATCTTTAAAATATTTAGTCTTGTCCTCTATACTCAAACATTTGGTGTATCTGAGGTGATATCATAGATAGAATATCTACTTTAAATTTCTCGTGTACTTACATCCATGGCAAGTATATATGTGTTTAATTTATATCAGGGGTAAACAAGATCAACTTAACAGTGATGTTACTGACGTGGGGTTATAATAGGTTTCGAACAAACAAAAGCATTTATGGTTACACAAGTCATCCTACCGGAATAATAGATAGACGGGCCGGCGATACTGGAATAAATATATATATATATCAATTCTACAAAAACATGTAACTTTTTTCTGATAAATTTGCTGCTGTTAATGCTGATTATTACGATTTAAGTACAAATCTTTTCCTATCTTTTATGAGTCAAAATAGAAGACTGCTGATTGCAAGTGGTTTTCAGTCGCAGGAAAATTGTTTACAAGAAACAAGCAACTAGTCTATAATTCAGTTTCCTCTTTTCCTTCTTGAGCTTCACTTTTACTATCTATTTTTCAAACTTTAGCCGTAGCTCAAAACTATCTTGTCTCCATCGATGAACCACACGGATCGTATAAACAAACATTTACAAGTGTTTTCTGCCGAATCCAAAATTAACTTAATGTCCTTTCTCGCTCGATACAAGAGCATAAATGATTAATCAAAAAACCGTTTTAAATAAATTAATAATTAATAATATTATAGTGGAACACGTGTTGGCAGAAGGATGTTTTATTGCTCTAGTTCTGGCTTTCAATACTTTTCCTTAATTATGCTGTAAGCCGTATTTACTCATTTTCTTGAATATACTATTTTTTGAAAATACTATTTTTACATGCTGTTCTTGATTTCCGCCTTTTATCAAAATATCGCAGAATATGTTACTACAATATGCAGAACATGGCGAGAAGTATTTCGTTCGTGACCGTTATACCAAAAAGCAATTCATGGAACTTGTACAAATCAGTGTGTGTTTCTTGTTATTACTTTTGTACATCTGTCTTCCAAGTGGAGTTGCAGATATGCATTCAATAACTCGAGTTTAGAGAATATTTTTCGTCAATTTAATTTTGAAAATATCATTAAGACTAGTGTTTTATAAAAAATCAACACAAACCCGAATGTTGTTATTCTTTTTTGCTTACATTGTGGGAGCAGCTTAAGCGCAATCCTTTGTTTTACTTGAATGTAGAATATTATTTAAGCGGTCGACATTTTGCTATCATCTTCCGAGATTCAAAGTTTTTTTTAGTGTACGAATCAGTTTTTCAGTAGTTTATAATTCGAATGTTCCTTTTTGTTTTTGTGCACATTTCTGACCTTTCAAAAGCAATACGGTTCGCTTTTTAAATCGTCTGCACTTGCTGGGGTTGCCTTTTACGCTATTAGACAACAGATTTATTGATCGGTTCTATTAATAAAATTACTCAATCCAAAACATTCTGATAAGGTATCCAGATCGACCCATGCCGAGAGTTTAACATTTTAAGTTTTATTAAAAGCATGATACATCTGGATGATATTCGCCGAAGAAAATATTTTCAGCAATTATTGCGCGGTTATATTCTTAGCTGTAATTAACATTGATTTGAGGAAGTCTACCCAACTTAATTCATTTATTATCGCGCAGACTCTGTGTCAAATATTCCTGTGTTTCAAAACCCTGTGTATAATATACATCTAACATTTCGGCCTTCTATTTGCACATTTACGAAGGTTTTTTTTATTATAGTAAATGTGTTTTCCACTTTTAGAAGTTAATCGTATTTTTAACTTTCGAATTATTTTAGGCTCCTTTTTACAACTTCGAACTATTGGCACAATAATTGTCCGACTTATTTGTTAATGAAATATTTTTATATGGCTTGATTTGTCCGTATATATCAAAATACTTAATGTTAATGAAAGACATTTGTATTGTGTGAAATATCCCTTTACTCAATGTTTGAAGTATCATGGCGAAAGGTTCTCTTTCGTTTAAATCCTTCAGCGAGAATTTGCAATGTTAGCATCGGATTTTGTTCCAAGTTTGATAGTAGACATAATCTTATTTCAGCATTTCCCGGAGCTGTTAGTTCTTGTACATATACCAGACATTTGAATATGTATGAAGTGACGTTCTTTTAATTCATCACATTCCGTATTATTTACGCTTGCACATATTGTATAATTTTGTGTATCCTTTTTATTGATTTAAGCTATTGTTAACATGTATTTTAAGTAAACTTTCGCCAAAGACATTTTGTCAACAGCAAAATGGGTTTTCTGAAACGAAATATACCCTGTAGTTTTTGGTAGTATATACGTTTGGTGTCCAATGTGATAGTTACATTGGATTCTACAAAAATTATTTAATTGAGTATGTTATGGAAGTCTGGGATAATTATTATAGTTACTCGGTCACAATTTTCTGAGAGTTTTAAAAATATTTCCCATGTCGTTCGAGGTCGTATCGATCTTTTTCTCTTTGTTTTGGTAAGTTTCTGATATAATGATATGGTATAAATGTGAGAATAGAGAGGTGTTTTTATTCAATTACAGTACAGTCTTTGAGCTTTTATATATTTGTATTTGCTTTTACAGTTCCCCTTTCTTCATTTATTTTGTTTTAAATTTCCTTTTGAGTTCATGAACATTGAAATCGCAAGTGATAGTAAATTTCACCGACTGTGCAAATAATTACTATTGCACTCTTATCTGAAGAATGAAATGTATTCTTGCGAGCAATATTCGATCTGGTTGTGACGAAATTTAGAAAGTCAGCGGTCAACATAGGTCAAAGGTTTTTATGAATATCTCCAACTCCGTTTCGGCAAAATAAATGTCTCATCGTCGTCTACCGTTCAAATAAAGTGAACAAGCAAAGGCCTCTTGACATTTTTGTCATATCCTACAAGCGGACTTTGAGAAACATCGAGAGCTCTCGACCTTATGTGAACCTGGTTTAACAGGATTAGGCAGAGATGTTCGCATGACTCACACGTATTTATACATTTACTACTCAGTATATTTGTATCTCCATCTTACTGTTGTGCTAGCCTTGTATCTCTCTACAAAGTCGACTAGAAAGAGGTTTGATTTCGACACCAGTTATTATCTAGATACGTGTTGCAAAATGAATACGATTCAACAAGTATTTCGCTTTTTTCAATGCGAGAACATACGCTGATCCAATACTTCATATGTCACCTATCAGATAAATGATATATACAAGTTTTCCGTTTGTATTGTGTGCCACATAAAAAGATTGAGGGCAGATTATCACCTATTGACAGTGAAATACAACGTGCTAACATTACCAAAAATAATATAATATATTCTTTATATAATGTTCTTACTGCTTACTTGTAATGATTTAAAATTATATCATTAGTGTGATAAAGTAGTGAATAGCGTGTCAAATATATATATATAGTGTAGATGTATATATTTTCATTAGCCGAAGGAAGCAACATAAGTTTAAAAGATTTATAATTGCATCTTTTACTTGCCACATATATATCTACTTCCTTCCAACATACTATAAATGTATTTGCTATACAAAATATGAGTTTTATATGATTTATTGCAAGTCGAATATGATCACTTGATTTTTTATTAGGAATTTAAAGTTATGTATTAGATAAGCACTGAGTTCCACATGACTCATTATTTCTAAGTGTTTCGGAGTAAACTGAGATAAAAGTGAAATATATATATATATATATATATATATATATATATTGATTGTGTATTTTTTCTGAGGTGCTGAAAATTTCTAACACAGAAGACGTTAGTCCGTAAAGATAAACGCGGCTTCGTCTAATAGAGACTGTCATATATAATTTTTAAATAAAATATATATATATATATATATATATATATATATATATATATATATATATATATATATATATATATAATGTAACAACATCACATATGAGAACAGTGAACACATTTTAAAATGCTTAACGTAATGCGATTTTGTTCTGTGACACAATATAGCGTTGCATAATTTAAACGTTCAACGACTTTTTATCATTTGCTTTTGACACCTGAGGATTATTCTACGAAGAATCTAAATCATTCGTCAAACCTGTGAAATTTATGGAACATTTTTTAAAATTTTAATGCCACAAAGACTATAAAAAAATTTGAAACACTGAGAAAGGTATAATTAAACAGACGAATTTCGTTATTTTTAACAATGTTTGCATATATATATATATATATATATATATATATATATATATATATATATATATAAAGAGGTGTACTAAAAGCGAACTTTTAGGAAAGGTAAAACCCTATTGTGAAGAGTATACAGCTCAATATCCAGGATAGAGCAGGTAGAAATGAAGGAGAATGGAAAGGAATTAGAGAAAGCAAAAGCTTTTTATTTTTTTATTTTTTATTTTATTTTATTTTTTTTTATTTTTTTATTTTTTTATTTTTTTTTTTTTTTTTATTCTTTCGGTCAATCCTTAATTTTCCCTGCGAGCTTAAGACTAATCTTATTATCTATTTTTCATTCTTTATTCTTTTATTTTCTTATTTCTACTTTTTATACTATTTTTATCTTTATTTTTTATCTTTACTCTTTTAATTTTTAACTCATTTTTCTAGTCCTACCCTTCTTATATATTTTGCCTCATTGTTTATATCTAAGGTCATTTGATTAAACTTTTAAACCCCGAACTCTGTTCTTATACATATTCTGATATTTTAACCACTTATCCTAACATTCGTTAACTTACCCCCACTCCTTTCTTCCCCTTTTCTAGTTGAATCCTATTTCGTGCTAACTTCCAATTTCAACTTTATGTTTCACCCCCCCCCCACTTTCACACCCTTAGTTTTATCCGCATTCCTTCACCGCATCGCTCCCTTTCTCCTCCCCCCTCTCTTTCCTCGTACCCGTCCCTCTCTCCTCCCACACACCTCTTACCCGTTTCCTCCCTTGCCTACTGGTCGCATATTATATTCTTGTTTTCACTGTCTTTGCTTTACTTCATTTATAGCCGACTTTCTCAACTGGGCAGACTTTAAATATTCTCGCTGCCCCTTTTTCCCACTTTTAAACACTTTCCTTTGTCATCTCTGCCCGGGAAGTAACTTTAATGGCGAATATTTTCCATCTTAATCTCCTCTGACGCCTGCCTGCATCATCGAATGTACCTCTTATTGGACTTTATACCCTTTTTGGATTTTCTTTTTTCGCCGTACCTGAAGTTGTGGCTTCTTGGAATTTAACTTTGAAACCTCTCTCATTACTTCTCGTGCCTCTAACGACCTACCTATCTACATCTTATTCTCTCCGCTGAACTCTTCGACACCGGACTTTTTGGCAATCGGACATTTGCTTGCACCTTGGCACAGTTATTTCCCTGCGTTTCTTTCCCTACAACTTTTATTTTATTTTTTCAAATTTTAAATCTTGGCCATTGCCAACTTATCTATCCCAGCGACTTCCTCTGATGATAAGATTTTGATCTTTGAAAAGCCTGGCTTAAGGAAAATTTAACTTGAATAAATTGCCTTTTTGCGGAATATACCTTGCTTTGAACTTTTGAATTGAATTTTGATTTGGCTTTTGCTTTCTCTAATTCCTTTCCATTCTCCTTCATTTATATATATATATATATATATATATATATATATATATATATATATATATATATATATATATATATATATATATATATATATATATATATATATAAATATAAATAAATTGGCCCTGTGGTTAAGGCGTCGGATTTGAGTTGTAAAATACTCGTAATCAGGGGTTTCGAATCGCATGACAGGTAGTGAATAGTCATATCTCTATGCAGATGAGTCCCGGTTATTTAAGGACGAACCGTATACGTACATAAATAATAAACAATAACAAATATTTATTATTATTTGTCGCTACTCGAAAAAGTAGTACACTGTAAGTGTAGTATTAACACAGCATGACGTCACTAGCTTTAAATGCATCGTTCCTTCTTTAATAAAGTAAAACGCTCTGACGTTAAGCCGCCGATAACGTGTTAAAATTATCACAGTTTATTCGCTATTTTAAATTGGCCGTGTGGTTTAGGCGTCGGATTTGAGTTGTAAAATACTCGTAATCCTTGGTTTTGAATCGCACGACCGGTAGTTAATAGTCATATGTCTATGCTGATGAGTCCCGATTATTTCAGGACGAAACGTATACATACATAGATAATAAATAATGACAAATATTTATTATTAACACACATATATATATATATATATATATATATATATTAGAAGATCAAACGCAAAAATAAAATTAGGTAATTTTTTTATTTGACGTCTAGTGGCTTTATCTGAACAGACCTGTATATCATTTAACCGTATTTGAATTCATACATCGTAATAACAGGTTACTCGTGTTTATTTAATACACAAAGATAATTAATAATACTAATTTATTTAATTGGTTCGGTGCTGAGTCCGATAAAAAAAAACAACGAGCAATCTTTCAATGAGATTTCTCATGTAAACACTTGTTGAGAGGATACACAAAACAAATTTCCAGAGGAAAACGTTCAAGTTACAGTGACACATTTAACACATTAGTATGAACTAATATAATAGGGACGAGGACTGAGATATATTTTCATTGAAACTTTAAAAATAATACGCATAGTTTCAAATGTTTGACATTTTTAATATTCGTCAACGATATAGAAATTTATTTTTCAATGCGAATTTCCAAAACTAAAATAATTAAGCAATTGAATGAGTTGCTTTTTTATCTTCTAATATTGCTAATCATGTGTACAACATTTGTATCTTTACATTGACAGTGTAAAGTTGTGTAATTGTAAAGGTTGAATTAAGAATATAGTTAAAAAAATAGTCATAAAAACAAATAATAATGTTTAGTTAAAACGTACTAAAACTTAACTCGAACTAATTCAAACATCATCTCTCTTCTGAAACATGTAATTCCATCAATCAGAACTTTCTTCATCTAACACTTGCGTGTTAGAGATAATTTCTACATTTATAAATGTCCATAAACGTCTCAACTGCTTAAATTTTACTCAGCAAACGGTTCCTAAATGATCCGCAACATTTCTTATGTCAAACACTCATATTAAAGACCGGCAGAATTGTTATAAATACACTAGTTTGTATGTTTTAACGCTTGTCTTTAAGTTACACAAAAGAATTACATTGTTGAGCCTGTTGACAACATCTGGAGTTTGTAGATAAATGTGTTTTTAGTTGCACCCGCACTACTTCCGATAATATATATATATATATATATATATATATATATATATATATATATATATATATATATATATATATATATATATATATTAGTAAGTTATTAAAATCAATTGCTGGCAATTAAGCTACACAGAGGCTTCTGCGTTTCATCACCGGAGGGAATCGTCAGGCTAAAATGCATGGAGTTAGTTTTGCCGTGTGTTTTTATAGGCACCTCTAGCTAGTTAACCAATCAGATTCTGTGGTGTTCTCTTAGCCAATCGTTGGGTTTCTCATGAACAAATGTTCAGTAAATTTTACTTCCAATTTCCTATTCTATTCTTCTGTTTTCTATAAGATGACTCGTCCCTGTGTCTTTTTTGTTCTCTTAGCCAATCGTTGCGATCAAATACAATGGTTCGGTTTACTTTACTTCTTTTTTCCGATTATATTGTTGTTTTTTCTATAGGATGACTCATCCATGTTTCATTGTTGTGTCAATATAATGATTGACTTTTTTAACACGTGATTGCGTGTATTTCTATTTTTAATTTTAGTTATAAGTGTTTATGTTTTAGTTTAGTTTATTTTTTATATTTATTCCTTTATTTATTGTTTTAATTATGCATTATAAACCTAAGGAAAATAGTATATATTGTTTGCTATTTCATTTCTACAGTTAAATAGGTTTCGGGGGTCTTTAAAGTTTAGGATTTCAAATTGCTCATTCAGACATAATCTACATGGGTCGTCTAAATTTCTACATGTACTGGCCTATCGTATTGTTTTTCCATTCAATTATTGGTGCGTATCAGTTTCTTTGAGCTAATAATAATGGTTTGCAAGTGCTGTTTTAATTAGGCGTTCTCCGCTTTTAAATGTGTTGTTGTGGTCGTAATATGTTGTTTTAAAATCTGGGGAGATAATACCCACGTAGTACTTCTTGTTATTCGGTCTTTAATTGGCAAATAGTGTGGCTTGGTAAACAATACTTTTGGTAAGGCATTTATTTCGTAGTGGTCAAAGTGTACGATTTATGTACTTACATCTTTTCTCTTCATTGCTAACTTTTTCATTTCTATTAGGCTGATTGCTATCAGGGTATTTGTCATTACTATTTGTAGTGCTTACATTTTTGTTTTTCTTAGTGTTATTTTTGCTATATGTGTCACTTTATTATCACATTTCTAAAATTTTTCCTCTGTGCTGTTCTCTGTTAGTATTTAATTGCTGTTGTCTGGTTTTCTCTTTTAGTATTTAATTGGCATTAATATATTTTCATAACTTACTACCTTGCTCTACTCACGTATCGAGCACTGTTGAAGTAAATACTGAAAATTGTTATATACAAATTATATCCCCTTATAAGAGTTGATGTTATACATAAAATAATATATATATATATATAAAAGGAGATTGTAGTTTGCTTGAAGCATTGCTGGTAAATGTAAGTGTAAATTAGTCGTCCAAGGCTATAGCAATGCGATGTGGTTGCCGTGAGATGGAAAAGTGAAAAGAAATAAACGCAGGGAGAGAGTGAAACTCAAAACGATTTATTAATAATTTCACGAAAACTGATTAAATACCAAATAATATTTTTTTTTTTTTTTTGGTAAGTAACAGATCGGCAAAGGGTAATCTTAAATTTTCGAAAGAACAACTTTCATTATCAGAAGACAACAATAGAAGACCGAGAGGGTCGGAAAAACGTGAAAAAACCGGTGTCAGATCATCGTAATACAGGGGAAAACAATTGGCAGTAGGAACGCAGAAAACGTCAAAATTCCATTAAGCAATCATATAACTAAGGTTAAAACATTATAAACATTAGTTTAGTAATATACCAATTTTTTAAATTTTATTATGTTTCATTTTACATGACTCATCAATCTTTATTTATTTATTTATTTATTTATTTTATTTATTTATTTTTTTTTTTTTTCATTTATTCTCTTCAAATCTAAATTTAAATTTACTGTCAAAGGGAGATAACTTATTCTAAATAATATATTCAGACTTTAGAAATGAGATTGGAAACTTGAGAAGGAATTTGAGTTGTGAAGTGGATAAAAGCCAAGGATGGGACCTTTTTTTTTTTTTTTTTTTTAGCAGGGGAAGGGGGAATAAGAAGAGAGAGGATTATAAAAAAAAAAAAAAAAAAAAAGTAAGTAAGTTGTGGGTGGGAGTGTGAGGAGGTGGGAGTGTGAGGATGTAAGAATCAGAGGATGAAGGGAGATGACAACTCGAATCTGTTATTCAAGGCAGGGCGAAATTTAGAGATTAGGATAGCTTCCGAAATTCGAAGCTGGCCTATATTGCGGACAGAGTTGAGGATGCGGACACTAATGGAGCGATGTGTGTTGCTACATGAAATTAAGTGTTCATGGAAGGAGGAAATGTGGGTGTTTAGATGCTCTTTAATACGTTGGTGTAGAGGCCTAACGGTACTACCGATGTAGAACTTTTGGCACTTAGAGCATTGCAGGTTGTATACTGTATATGTGCGGAGGCAGAGGCCAGAGTTGGGGATGGGGCAACTAGCTAGAGAGCAGGGGTCTGGGGTGTAGTGGCTTTTTTTGGATAAATGTTGTCGGAGAGAGGTGCCTGTGTGAGAAAGTTGTATGTTAAGGTTCTCACTACGTATGGCATTGCGGATAGCAGAAGTGATACGGTCGCTAAAGAAGGGGAGTTTAAGGAAGCAAGTGTTGGTGAGAGTGTGGTGTCTACGTCTTCTGGTGTTGTTAAGGCTAGATATGGTAGTTAGCGGGAAGCCGTTGGTCAATAGAGTTTGGTGGAAGGCTTCGGTGTGTGTTGTTTTATCGGAAGAAGAAGAGCATTTGTCTTGTATGCGGGTGATTTCGGTTTGTGCGTAACTAATTTTGGATTTGAGGGGTAGTGCGGATTTGTAGTGGATAAAGAGATTCCTGCAGGCGAGTTTTCTATAGAGAGTGGTGTGGAGAGATCCGTCGTCATTAATGCTGAGTTTGAAGTCTAGAAGTGAGAGAGAGCCTGAGGTGTTGGGATGTTCGATGGTGAATTTAATGTGGGGGTCAGAATTATTAAATGTATTAAAGATAGAGATAGCTTCCTCTCGGGATGAAGTGAGGATCAAAATGTCGTCGACGTATCTCGAGAAGAAAATATGGGAATGGCAGGTGCTAAGTGCTTGCTGCTCCAGTCTGTTCATGTAAGAAATGGCGAGGAGGCCGGAGAGACTGGAACCCATGGGTAGGCCAGAGACTTGTTTGTATGTGTCTTGTTGGTACTTAAAGTAGGTGTTATCCACAATGATACGTAGGAGCTGATGAATGTCTGTAGGGGTAAGCCCAAAACAGTCAAGATTGTTAGAGGAGATGTGGTCAGTTATGAGGTCAATGGCGGGGTGTGCGGGAATGGAAGTATAAAGGGAGACTACGTCAAGGCTGAAGATGTAGTTGTTGACGCGGAGCTGTTGGGGTTGGAGCAAGTTGAGTCTATCTATTACCTGGTCAGAGCTGCTGACGTGTGCCGGGAAGGTGGGGAGTAGCGGTTTAAGTAAGTGGGAGAGGAGCCAGGAGATCTTGTAAAGAGGTCCCTCAGTACTGGAGACTATAGGTCTGATCTGTAGGTGGTTGCTGGTTTTGTGGGTTTTAATAAGATGGTAAAAGGTGGGGAGTCTACTGTTTCTAGTGGTGAGATTGAGCCTATAAGCCTTGGAGAGATTACGTATGGAGCAAATTTGGGACCAAGCGTTGTTAATAGTGGTTTGTATGCGGGTAGCAGAGATGTCATTATCGGGTGTGTAAAGGGATGTATTGCTGAGGTGTTCTAGGGCGAGAGTATTGTAGGATTCTTGCGAGATAATGCAGAATTCCTTGCCTTTGTCAGAGGGTAGGTAGACCAGGTGTTTTTTCTTAAGGCCTTTGAGGGTGAGACGCTGGGAATGGGAGATATTTGGTGTGATACGGTGTTTTTCCCGTTGTATTATGGAGAAAATCTTATGTTTGAGATTTACCAACTTTAGGTCTAACGGGTGGTTTTCAGGAGGAGGGTGTAGGGGGCGGTCAGGTTGATAAACGGGGAAGGGGTTGGATGAAACATTAGGGGGATCGGTGGGGGTGGAGTCGTTAAGTGGGTCCAGGGAGGGTGGTTCAAAGGCTGATAACCATTTCAAATGGTACGCTGTCCTGCAGAACTGTGTTTCAATATCGAGGAGGGGTTGGTCATTAAGTTTTTGTGTAACGAAGAATTTGGGTCCGAGGCTGAGGAGATCAGTTTCTGTTGCGGAGAGAGAACACGTGAGGTCAGTGATAAGTGGTTGGGTAGTAGCTTGAGGATGGAGAGGGGGTCCGTGTACAGCTCCATAATTGGTAAGTGGCTGTAAGATCTGTTTTTGGTGGAGCCGGTTGAATTTAAGTATGAGTCTGTTTTTTTTCGTGTGGAAACAGTGGTGGAAAGCTTTGTTGACAGATGTGGAGATGTGGGGTGGGGGTGTGAGGGGGGGGGGGGGGGGGAATTTGCTATCAGACATAGCGTTGATATGTTGGTGTAGCTTGCAATGGAGGTGTTTGATGGTTTTTATCACTGACCTCACGTGTTCTCTCTCCACACATCGCTCCATTAGTGTCCGCATCCTCAACTCTGTCCGCAATATAGGCCAGCTTCGAATTTCGGAAGCTATCCTAATCTCTAAATTTCGCCCTGCCTTGAATAACAGATTCGAGTTGTCATCTCCCTTCATCCTCTGATTCTTACATCCTCACACTCCCACCTCCTCACACTCCAACCCACAACTTACTTACTTTTTTTTTTTTTTTTTTTTATAATCCTCTCTCTTCTTATTCCCCCCCTTCCCCTGCTAATAAAAAAAAAAGGTCCCATCCTTGGCTTTTATCCACTTCACAACTCAAATTCCTTCTCAAGTTTCCAATCTCATTTCTAAAGTCTGAATATATTATTTAGAATAAGTTATCTCCCTTTGACAGTAAATTTAAATTTAGATTTGAAGAGAATAAATGAAAAAAAAAAAATAAAAATAAATAAAATAAATAAATAAATAAATAAAGATTGATGAGTCATGTAAAATGAAACATAATAAAATTTAAAAAATTGGTATATTACTAAACTAATGTTTATAATGTTTTAACCTTAGTTATATGATTGCTTAATGGAATTTTGACGTTTTCTGCGTTCCTACTGCCAATTGTTTTCCCCTGTATTACGATGATCTGACACCGGTTTTTTCACGTTTTTCCGACCCTCTCGGTCTTCTATTGTTGTCTTCTGATAATGAAAGTTGTTCTTTCGAAAATTTAAGATTACCCTTTGCCGATCTGTTACTTACCAAAAAAAAAAAAAAAATATTATTTGGTATTTAATCAGTTTTCGTGAAATTATTAATAAATCGTTTTGAGTTTCACTCTCTCCCTGCGTTTATTTCTTTTCACTTTTCCATCTCACGGCAACCACATCGCATTGCTATAGCCTTGGACGACTAATTATATATATATATATATATATATATATATATATATATAATATATATATATAATATATATATATATATATATATATATAATATTAAATTATATTTTAATATTTTTACCTAAGTAAGATGTCGTTTCCAGATTTTGACTCTCATCAGCGGAGGAAATAACACTCTCTGACGGTCACATGGCGCGAACCCGGTTCACAGAGATATATAAAGTAACGTGATAACATAGAGATCAAGTGATATTTATACTAAAGGTGGTGAGAATAAATATCTAAACAGTCGATAGAACTCAACGACATGCACGGAAGCTTTAAGGTAAATGTTTATTTTTAATCTTACCGACAGCGCTCTCCTTTCAATTTGACTTGAAAGTGGGTTCTAATAATATTAAATGATATTCTAATATTTTATTCACATATGACGTCGTTTCGAGCTTACAGCGCAGGGAAGTAACAATCTCAGATAGTCACAGCGCGCGAACCCGGTTCACAGAGATACCTTGAATCTGTAAGCATTTTCCTAGTCTCATAAGGCCACGAGAGATTGTCACGTGATAACTGAGAAATTAACCTCTATTTACACTGAAAGCGGCGAGTAAAATATCTAAACGTTCGATAGTACTACAAAGGCAGTCGTACAGCATTGTACTAAGGCTTTTTGGGTGAATGTGTAATATATATATATATATATATATATATATATATATATATGAGTGTATAATATGTATAGAGAGATAGAGTGTTATGAGTATATAATATATATATATATAAATATATATATATATATGAGTGTCCAATATATATATATATATATATATATATATACATATATTAATAATGGAGTTCATGTATCTGTCTGTCTGTCTGAAGCCGAAACTCCATCAGAGTACTATGACTATGTATTAAGTCCGCCAGCTTCATTATATACTATTAAACAAACCGACATAAACACTTTGCGCATTTCCCAATTTACATAATCAATTGCTTTTGAACTTCTAATAAATTAGTATTCGCAAATATACACTCATGATTGTTCTCTTCAGATTTGGACATGTATTTACGCTATTTTGCTCGCATATAATCTTACTCATACATGATGATTATTTATTTTATTATTTATTTATAAAATGCGTTACGTAGTTATTTCCTCCACGTCCAACTGATTGAACAGCGTACCTCCCTCTGAACTGGCGCGTTCCTCTACGTCCAACTGTTTAAACAGCGTACGTCCTTCTGAGCGGGCGCGTTAATAGTTTACTGATATATTTTATTAAAACGTTCTGAGTTTGTTTATTTTCTTAATCTTATTAGCCATTATATTGTTTAATTAAAATAATAATCGATTTAAAAATTACTTTTTAAAAAAACACACAGACACATTATAATGAATTTTTAGTTTTTTTGTCAACAAAAAACAACACATTGTACTGGAACACTACATAATTGATTGTAGAATAGTGTTCGCTGTATTTAGTTTTTTTAAATTGTTGATTTTAATTTACGTACACCTTTGAAATACATAAAATATTACTTATTATATTCTGACGTGGATTAGGCGCAAACAATTGAGTGTAAAGAAAAGCGAGCAGACGATTACTTGGGAGCACCTTTTACTGGGCAAGTAAATAACTGTTTTTAGAATCGTATTCGCTGTATTTTTTATTGTTAATTTCATTTTAGGTACACTTTTCTTTTTTCTCTTTGAAAAACTAAAACTAATGCAAACTTAATTTTTGTTTTTATTAATGTTGTTATTAATCATGTGCAATATATTATTTAAATTAATTGTAGTGATAAAAAGCTCTACCCAAATTACATACTAGCGTCATTTGTGACGCGGCGCCTAACAAAAATATGCGACCGGAGGGAGCATATTTTTGCTAGTATAGATAAATATATATTTGTATATTTTTGCTCTCTCTCTCTCTCTCTCTCTCTCTATATATATATATATATATATATATATATATATATATATATGTATATATATATATATATATGTATATATATATATATATATATATATATATATGCTATTATAATGGATATAGTGTCTCTACGTGGAAAAGAAAAATAACGTCTCGAATGACTTCTACGATGTTTATCTCATAATTTAGATCATTATATTCTTAAATGGTAATCATTGATGAGACAATATTATTTAGAACATGTATCTACTCGACATTACTACATATATGGTATACGATAAAATAATGTCGTACAGAATTAATGCGATGATCAATTAACATACTTATTTTTAAATGCTGAGTTTACGAAATGATGTATAATTATATTTAAATAAGTGATTCGTGCATAAATCTAAATGAAAAAGCAATCACAGACAGAAGAATAATTGTAATTGTATTATCTTATTTCCTAATTGAAATAGTTAAAGAGATTAAATTTACAATTAAATAGAAATGAATACAAGACAATTGTCGTTACTCAAATATTGAAAACGCAGCCTCTTTTTTATATGCATTAATTCGAAATATCTTTGTGTTATTTTTTAATGCTAACACATGAATTAAAACGACGAAAACGAAATCAATCTAAAAAACGAAATAGCTGTCAGCTTCTATTTATTTGGTGTAACATTATATAAAGTTTTAAAACAGTTTATGTCGATCTGAACGTTGTAAACTGAAAGCTGAAATTATGAACAATGCTAGAAACATACTAACATTGAAAAACAAGAAAGATTTTTGTTTTACATTTGTTTACTTGCTGAATCACTAGTCGTTTTTTAATTAATGCGTTGGCAATACCAAATAGTCTGTTATCCTTGGGATTAGTTTATCTTTAGATAAGTATAGCGTCATAATACATAGCTGTTTTAATTAATAATCTTCCCGTATAACGGTTTTACCGAGATTTATATATAACAGTAGACAGATTTTACATGTTAATTCTAAATTTCAGACATATGTACTATGTTCAAATGATCAGTGTACTATATGTTTTTTGTCACTGTACTATCCTTTTTGGCAGTATCTCTTTCTCTGGGAGTATGTAGTGTAGTATCTGTTCTGTAGTCTTGAGACTATACTCTCAGGCATACACTCCTCATTTTGCAGGGTAATGTAGCATATGTTCATTCGTCATGATAACATACTCCACGCGTTACCTCCTCCTTTCAGGGGTGGGGGGGGGGCAGTGTAGTATATAATCGTTCGTCATTATACCATCCTGCCAGTCATTACATCCTCTTATTAGGGGATGAGTGGTAGTGCATTCTGTGATGATGATATCTTTCCCCGTGGTTTACCTTCTCCGTTGAGGTGAAAAGGAGTAATATACTAGCATATTTATATACGACTTCTGGTCGAATATTTTTACTTCTTTTATTTTCAAAGTATGAGAACATTTGTAATTAAACCTCAACCCTGACAGTGTATCGAATTTAATAGGAATTGAACGGATGAACGAAGAGAAAAATACACTATTTGTATAGCTTACTTAAAACATTAAATTATTTTATAATCAATACAAGTTACAGAAAATTACTTTCCCAACCAAGTTTGCATTACAACTGCTTTCAATTTTTTAACTCCTATTTAAGTTTTCAGTTTTTATAGATATATAATTGTAATTATTTATTTTATTTTATCTAATCTTATTTTTTAATTTCATTTATTGGTATAGTATTTAACTATGTTTAATAGCTGTTTACTTGAGATTATTATGAGCCAATATATGCTTCGTTTTGTTCTGAGCTAGGGAAGAATGAGTAAAACGGTGCCACTGCAAAAGAAATCAGACTTTTTTTTAAAAAATGCTTTACATTTTATTTCAAACTAAATTCTGACATTCAGCGTTTTTGATAAATAGTTTAATAGACATAACTATTAAACATGCCAATTAATCTATCTACACGAACAAATTTGAATATATATATATATACATACATATATATATATATATATATATATGATATTATAATAATAAATTAAATTAAAGATAATCGATTTATCGTTTAATAATAATCTATCGGGATAATATAAAGCTCACTATATTGAATAGAGCAATCAATTCAAGAGACGAAAGATGAGAATAAAAAATTACAATGATGCAATATTTATTAAAACATCAAAAGTGCTAAAGTACAAAGCAATAAATATTGTATCTTTGAAAATTATGATTCTCCTTTTGATAGATGGTGGGACAATCCCAGCAGAGTACTCGATTAATTGAGAATAAAAATTAAGAGCGTAATATTTACTTATTTTGCTTACTGAAAATTAGTACAACATCAGTACCGTCGGTTTCAAGATCAGGTTAAGTCCTTCTGAGTTTGAAACCGAGGGGACAGGTGTTGTACTAATTTCTATACCAAAGAAATATATGAATGATAATATTTATATATATATATATATATATATATATATATATACATAGATATATTAATTAATATTTATTCACTCTAACTCACAAGAGCTATGACAAGTGATCACTCTCTATTGAAAATAGATTTTTGCTTGAATCTGAATGGTAACAAGTCCACCTAAATTTCAATAAATTACTGCTTGTTTCAAACATTGTTGTAAATTACTGTGTGTATTCTTGATACAGACGTTAACCATTTGGGTTCTCTCCAGAAAAGGCTGTTCGCTTACTGTAATGTTAGAGTTACAATAAGCCACCTCATGATTCCAGTACACTCCGTGACCTTCCGTTTACAGTCAGTACCATCCTTCGAGAATGGTGCGTTGTGCATTGTGCATTGTCTGTAATTTTCTGGTTCCCCAATCCAAATTTCGGAGTTCTTCTTCTGTCCATTGGATGACGGGTCCGGATTATCTTTCTAAGTCAGGTTTACACCGTATAATTTATTTCCATATAGCATTCTTGCTTTTCTCATGTATTCTCTTTTACTAATGTTTTTCATCTCTGTTGATTTGATGCTATTCACTTGCATAATTCACAGTTAGGTATAGTTATAAGGCTCATCAAGTGAACTCGTCACTTAGCAATTAGGCAGGTCTAACCTTCCGTAGTGTTGAGTTTTCCTTCGTTATAATAAGTTGTGTACACGCTTTCCTTCGAAATATCATTTCTATATCATGACCAAAAGGTTCGGTTGTGTTTATTAGTGCTTCTTATTTCTTTTTTGATTCTTTGCACAATCTTGAAAATCCATATAGATGAGCTCTAAAGATGCGTATGACATTGCGCTTCCTTAGTATGTCGCTGGGATTTAAACAGTGGATATAAGAAGTTCACTTGTATAAACCCTCCGTGTATGCTTATATGTATTATCATTTACTTAGCACTGGGGCTGTCACCAATGACCGCTCACTGGCAAACACAGGTGACGTTCTCTATAGATCGAGATTAAGCAAGTCTTTTAAAAGTTCTGTTTCGTTTGATCACTGTTGCAAATAATGTTCTATTCACGCAACAGCTGCTTTACATTGAGATCTTATGGACAACTTTAGTTTTGTTTCTTTGGGAATTGAGTGTTAATAAGCATTGTCATAATTCCAAGACTACATTATTTTCAATGGAAATATGAATGATGCTTCGTCTCTTTGACCTTTTCATCCTCCTAGCCCCTTCACGAGCATTTTGTGTGATACCAACCTCATTCCAGATGTAGTGACTCTTTCGATGTTTTATTATTTGGGATTTCAATTTATTTTCTAATATGTGATGTATTTCCTCACCTATGTGGCAGATATTTGGTATCTATATTTCTACTCATAATAACAACGTCGGTCCCCTATTGAGCTTTATAATATACTATGAGCTTAATTAGAGCTAACATTACATCTCTTCTGTTTCTGTTTTTACTTTTTTTTTCATAGCTTTTATTTATTTTAAGGTTTAATTTATTTTTATCTCTGTTCATATTTTTTCATGTATTCAATGTATGCTTACAGATGGCTGCTATCTTGTTGTTAGTGGGTTCCATAGCTTCACTTTTTACATTGGGTCTGAATAACCTGATGAGTTTTTATTTGGGGTTATTGTTTTATATTCTGTTACTTTACTTTATTACTATTAACTTCAGCTCCGAGAACTGTCACTCCTGTATTAATCATGTTTTTCTTCTATGGTAATTACACTATTCAAGTATAAACTCTCACATGAATAAATAGAAGCAAGTACTGCTCTTAGGGGAAGGCAATATGCCAGCAGACAGCTCTCGCAATCGGACCGAGCCGTCTACCTTGTAATCCTTTCATTTGGATATGTTTTGTACTACTGGTCTTTGTAAATATATTTGTTCAGTCAATTCCTCTTTATTTCTGGCCTCTAACAGTGCTACAACAAGTTGGCAACGAGGACCTTTGATGAATCCAATAGAGCAATATGTAAATTGTCAATAATGTTTAAACATTGAACGCATGAGATTTTATTTTCGTTAAACATTTTTAGCCTACAATACTTGCAATTTCGAAAAGGAAACGGAACGAAAGAAAAGTGTAATTACCTTATACTGATTAGAACGCGAGTTGTTAAATTACGATAATTGCAGTAATCTTTAGAATAATAGATTTGATGAGTGTGATTTAACATATAAATTAGGGGTATACGTTGCCTACTGTAACAATGGAGACGAAAACAAAAGGTTTCCAGCTTCAAAGCACGTGAACTGTTTCGCATGTTGGGCACCGGTTTTTCACTGAGAAAATGAGTTTGTGTTCGTAGAATTTAGATGTTTCTAGGCGGCATTAATTTGTGTGACAATAAAGAGGAACACTCACCGGCAGGAAAAATAACTAGGTGCTTAGCATGTCATATCTGCATGGTAACGAAAGGGCTTCTCTTCATAAGTGCAGGTTTTTATAGTGATGTCTGATTTGCATATGTGGATATCAGCCGATATAAATGAAGACGACAGCTGGGAAGCAGAGAGAAGCGATTTGGATTGCAAGAAAGTGTGTTGCACGAAAATCGGTTGGAAGTTGAATTACAGTTAAAACTTTTTTTAAAGTATTTTTTTCTGGACCCAGTTAGGTAACAAGCTATTTCTGGATGAAATAGACGGCCGTATTGACCTAAAGATACCTACTGAGTTTGATGTGACTGGATAAATCGTTAGATGGATTGAAAAGGTGGAATTAGTTCGTGACGTATCCAGAGTGCAGCGGCTTGAAAATGTCATCTGACTTGGGCTATCTGGGGAAGCATTCGAATTTTAGCAGAAAGAAAAATCCGATGCAGCACGAATTAAGGAGTCTCTATTCAATGCCTTTGCCGATTACAGGTTTACCATCTATGGGAAGTTCGAGGCACGTGTATTGCGTCCAGCGAGACCGTAAACGTGTATTTGGCAGATCTGCGTAAGCTGTCAGTGCTATTTGGAGAAATATCAGATAATGTGCTGGTGTGTATGTGTTTGTACGGGGCAACCCCAACCATGAGAAAAGGCTGTTGCGGTCCTCCTCTAGGGTGGACGATATGACTTTGGAAGAGCTGTTGCTTCGAGCTCGAGCATTCATGATAGACAATGCTGAAGTGGAGGAACTAGTCGTGGCTGAGACACAGCCTGCCTGAATCACTCAACTACCTGTGGGCATGCGGCGATCTTATTATACATATACAAATGCAGCTGCCCTAATCATTTTGCGAGAGACTGCATGCAAAGGAGGCAGACCACCAGTCAACGATGTTATCGGTGTAACAAGGCTGGTAATCTGGTAAGAGATTGTCCGGAAAACGATGTTGGGCACGAGACATCACCACCAGTCTATTCCCCAGTCATAATGTGAACTCGGAACTACCTGTCATTACCATCTATGTTGATTATGCCACATGCTTGGCTCTAATCGACACTGGGTCCTCACGTTCTATTTTGAGTGCAAAGCTATGTCAGTCTTGGTCAAAACAGAAGATGGTGTTAACTACACCGACCGGCGATACGCAGGCATGCTGTGGAAATGTCACTATTTGGATTCATACAGAGACTGCTAACGTTGCCAAAATCAATGTTCTGATTATGAAAGGGAAACCTCATAATTTCGATATATTTATTGGCAGTGACGCCATTAAGGAACTAGGTTGCGTTCGCCTTACATAATCTGGAAGTGTGGACTTTGGAGAGGCACAACCCATCTGTGCAGCGCTTCGTATTAACGAAACTGATTTTGTTGCAAAATTTTACGAACGGAAGAGAGTATGGGTTACAGCATGGAAATGGTCAGCGGGTTGTCCACCAGAGAAACTGGAAACTTGGATTTCTGAATATCTAATGTCTAATGAATTAAGGGTTTATTATGAATGTGAGTTGCAGACCTTGATAAACAACGGTTGGTTATTGCCATAAAATCCGTTGGAGTTTCGCCCACCCAAGGGACTAATACCACTGATAGCTGACTGGTGGCCAATAAAAATAAGGTGCGTTCTGTGATGGACTATCGTACATCAAACACCTATGTTGATGCATGTAACTACAGATCCATGTTGAGAGATCCCTCTGGCCGTACCAGGCTGTCATATTTAAAGGACAAAGATATTGTCTAACCAGGTTAAGGTCTGGCTTAAATGTGGCGCCTCTTGTAATGCGGGCTGTGCTCGTGGCTGTGTTAACCCAGGATGAGAAGATAAAGAGAGAAACGTCGGCGTATATTTATGACATATATATTACTGAGAACGTGGCGTTGGCAGAATCCACAAGGAAGCATCTGGACTTGTACGTACTTACTAGTAAGGACCCAGAAAAACGGGAAATTGGTGCACGTGTGCTGGGATTAGAAATTTGGGTAGAGCATGGCTGACTGCATTGACAGCGAGGGATCAGTACTGTGGATGCGTCGAGAACTTTGACACGAAGATATATCTTCTCCATGTGTGACAAACTGATGGGCCACTTTCTAGTGTGTGGATGGCTTTGAATGGTAACATGCTTTATTAAACGTCACGCTACAACTGATACACGTGACTGGGATGACAAGGTTTGCAATGCTCCGCTGGAGTGTATAATAGCAGACACACTTGCCCGTGTACAGCAATCAGATCCCGTCCGAGGGAAATGGTGTGTGGGCACAAAGTAACTTGATGTGTGGGTGGACGCAAGCTCGCTTGCTGTGGGCATAGCTCTTGGTGCTAATGGAGCCATCATCGAGGATGAATGCTGGGTGTGACCAACAAACTATACCCAACATATAAACGTGGCAAAACTGGATGCCGTACTAAAAGGACTAAACACAAACCTAAGTCTCGGTTGAGCACAAAGTCCGCAAGTGAGATGCTCATAAGGCGGGACTGGGCGCAATAATCTCACTTGTGAAAGAGTACGACATTTCGGTTGATATAGCATTAGTAAGATTTGGCCAGAACCGAGCAGACTCCCCGATGAGAGTTCCACAGCGGTGGGTCAATGATGTGAAGAGAGAGATTGAACCAACACAGCCAGTGTGTGATTTTGCCCCAGGAAACCTGAACCCAACACAGCTGAACGAAATTCATCGACATAGTGGGCATCGTGGAATCAGGCGAACATTATAATTTGTGCGTAGGATCGACCTGTCTGTATCTAAAGCGGTAGTAAATGCACTTATTGGGAATTGTGAGGAATGCCATACAATAAACCAGCTCCAGTGCAATGGAAAGGGGGAGGGCTCAGTGTGCAGGCGGTATGGAACCGGATAAGGATGGGCATCACACACTACAATGGTTGCCATCTTTTGACACTGATCGATTGTGGACACACAATCTGGCAGCACTACAACGGCAGTACACTGCACATGTGATTCGGTAATTAGCATCAGTGTTTTTAACGTGGTCCTTAGTCGAGATTCTGGCTTATAATGGCACTGCCTTCTTCAGTCAACAATTCAGGCAGTTCATGACTGAGTGAGGTTTAAACCACGCTGTGCATACAGACCACCAGGAAATTGTATTATAGAAAGGTTTCATATGACAGTGAAGCGGATTGCTGCACGATAGATCTGCCCTGTTATGGAGGCTGTGTATTGGTACAACGTTACCCCCATGAATGATGTGCCCGCCTCATCACCACCTGCCAAATTGTTGTACCCATACCAGATCAGAGTGAATAGGTCAATGTTGTACCCCATCCGAATGACGATAGGATATCTGCATTTTATAAAAAAGGGGGACAGTTTGGGTGAAAAATCTACAAGGGCGTTGCACGTCGAAATTCAGACCAGGTAGTGTCACCAGAGTGATAAATCCATAGTCGGTGGTCGTCAATTCCACGCCTCGAGATGTAGGAGACGTGCGCCCACGTTTAAATTTAGCATCAGTACTGGACGACAATGATGACACATAATCAGATAGTAGTATATAGACAGAACTAAATTCCGATACAAGTAGTAGTGGTTACGCATCTTAAAGTGAGGGAGAGGGCAGACGTTCCTTGGTTGAGGTGTCTTATTCCATTTCCAATTCTGGTCTTGGTGCAATGGTGTAAGGGAGAAATAAATAACTGTCCCACTACAGATAAAGACAATGATAAAGCGACCAGACACCACCTTCACTTGTGTGATCATACGATCAGGGGAAGTGTGGCAATAAAGAGGAACACTCACCGCCAGGAAAAAGAATGAGGTGTTCCCATGTCGTGTCTGCAGGGTAAAGAAAGGGCTTCTCTTCATAAGTGCAGGTTTTTTATAGTGATGTCTGATTTACATATGTGAAGATCAGCTGATATAAATGAAAAGGATAGCTGGGAAGCAGGGAGAACCGATTTGGATTGCATGGAGAAAGGCAGAGAGAAAGTGGGTTGTACGAAAATCGGTTGAAATTTGAATTACAGTTAAAACGTTTTCTTCATTATTAATTTAATTTTCTGATACAGTTAGGTAACAATTTAAATATAAGGAGAACAACTACTTAAACAAAGACGAATTGCGGAAGACAAAAGGTTAAAATTTTGACAACTGAGAGAGAACTTTGAAGTGGTTGTGGTTGTTTGTCACGGTGTTTTTGAAGAGGGACTCCCTTTTTTGTTACATGCTATTTCGGCCGATAAAAAGGAGTATGGAGTTAGGAATTGGCAGATTAACAAATATCTGATATCGTCTTTTAGCAGAGAATGTGTTGTAGTCAGGTAGATTAAAAAAGTGAAATTAGTGGATTAAAAAATTGTAATTGGTTGCTAAGCTACGAAAAAAGTAAGAACTTGATGGTTTCTGTCCACTTTTTCTGCTCGAAGATGTTTCGAGATAAGTAATGAAGATCAGTTAGATGAGAGACATATAGAAATTAGATTAGTAGCACCGATCTTTGAAGGGGTGTTTTAAGCATATAAAGAACTAAAACGATTCAGGTTGACTGGAAAAGTAGTAGATGTTTACACCAATACAATCAAAATATTTGCTGTCCAGGCAGGATAGGGGGTGGGCTAAAATAGAAATCAAACTTTATTTACATACGAGATTCCCGGACGATTTATCTGTAGGACCACCGCAGTTACCTCACGTAGGCAGAATAGAAACCTTGTACGAACTGCACGGCTCTTTGTCAGTAAAACGTATTCGAGAGATTGGGACAGTGACAGCGAGTGCACAGAGTACTGCACTGAGAAATAATGCTCAGAGGAAATCATCAAACATTAGATGCGTTCGATGTTGCGCACCACACTAAATTAAATGTTCTAAGACAGAGTAATGTGCTATGATTGTGAAAAATATGCGCTTATTGCAAGGTATTGTGCTCAATCTCTGGAAAACAATCAAGGGGACCTTATGTTCCAGTAGTCACAACAAACAGAAAATGAAGGCGCGTTACTAGCCTCTACCAGTGACAGAAGTAACAGTAAATGATACAGTAATGCCGATAGTGGATACATCACAATTTTACTCAATTCTTAACTTGTGAATAAGTGTGGTTTGAGTGGCACTGTGAAAGCAGTTGATGTAGGAAGGTGTAGCAAGTAGAAATAAAAGTGTGTAGAGTGAAGTGATTATGATTGATCACATCATGGACGAAACTAACATCATAATTAAAATGTATATAATCAATAAGGTCTGACTATATAAAAAGTTGAAATGAGGTTTTGAGACGTACACTGTGCTGCAGTTGCTCATGAGCCGAACGTTTGCAAATCGAGAAAAATAAGTTGACGCAGATATTGATGAATAGAAATGGACAGTTTAATGGAAAAGGAAGGGAGAGTATCCAGTGTTAAGGAAAAGTGTTAACAATTACAAGAATTCTCTACAAAATATAAAAACGTAGAATGTAAGAAAGACGTGAGTATATGGTTAGCAGGCGGTATTATCTTACCATGAACGAGTGAAGGAAAAGATATGTCACCGTTTGTGGCAGTGTTCTAGGCCACAAATGTAAAGTCAGGCCAGTATTAGACTCTCAGGATGGAACTGCTATTGTGAACCTTACGTCTGCTTACTTGCAGATACACGTGACAAAGTAACTATATCCGTATCAGCTGGTCTGCTATAAATTAAATACTTCCTCACACGGTTATGATTTGGACTTAATGTTGCATCAAAGATTATGGCAGCTATTTTAAAAACTGTGTTAATGAAAGGAAATAATACGAAAGATGGCAGTGATTCACACATTGGTGAAATAATGGTACATGTAATAAAAGTATCAACACAGTAAATTCTGAAACACCTTAAGAGATATGGGATGACAGCAAAGCCGCCAGAATCTCTTGGGAAAAAGAGTGACACTAGGCATTTAGCTGATGAAAAGATAGATTGGCAAGTTTATGTTAAAAACGGACAACGAGATCTCGAAGATGACACGAGACATGAGTAGCCGGCAGTTGTTTTCTATTTATGCAAAATTGTAGAACCACTATCCAGTTGCTGCATAGCTGCGACCTCCATGCAGATATGCGAAAAGAAGAGCAAGTGAAGTAGACTGATGTATCTGAAACAAAAGTAGGCGTAGTGTGATACGATGCAAGCATTATTATAAGAGGCGTTGTCGTGGAGTTTGGTTGTGTGGTGGCCAAATATGCATAATGGATGAGAAAAAGAATGCCTATAATCACATTAACGTGGCAGAGTTAATTGCTGTTCTGAAATGTACCAATTTAGATGTAAAATGAGAGAGATCGAAATATAGAGTGAGTAAGCCACGAAACTAAGTTGGTTGACCTCTACTGTTAAAAACAGCGGAAATATATTGGCAATAGGTGTTGGATAAATGATTGCAAAGCAGACACTAGGAATACTAAGAGACTAGGAATACTTAGATATCCGAATTCGGACTTCGAATAAAGGCATTTTTCGTGCTTTCGGAAAGAGACCGCTAACAGATGCGCTAACACGAATAAACAAATAGCAGTTAGTTGGGAAGGAAACTCCCACGGCATGCTGTCTAAGAACCGGAGAACTAGACGAGTTGCATAACATGTATAACATGGAAGTGGATAAAACTTTTTATTTGGTGTGAATAGTTGACTGACTTATAAATGTGTATTAAGTTCAGAAGGTTTTAGAAATTGCGTTGGATGTCTATCAATCAATCTGGACCCGAATATACATAATCCCGTGGAAATTCTGACTGCCAAAAATTGGACAAGGTTAGCTATCGATATAACACACTATGATGGGGCGCAGATTGTTCGATGATTTACTGTAGAGATTGGAAACTAGCACTATGAAGGCATATACATTCGGAGTCAACAGCTACGGTTGCAGAAGAATTGGGGAAGGTGATGCTTGAACGAGGTCTTGTAATAAAGGTGGAAATGGCACCGTTTTTCGCTCAGAAATCCATCTTGGCGAAGCTCTAAAATAGAAGATTAGTAATTATTACACGGCAGTCTATAAATCCAGATGAAATGGGATGATGGAGTGACATCATAAACCAATGAAAGCAATAGTCGAGGGAGGAGGGATATTATCTGAAGAGACCACACTGATACAAAATTGCATATAAGTCGGGCAGAGAGAAAGAAGAGAAAATTACGCATAGGTAAATTTCTAATCATGAATAGAAGAGCTCGGGAGATACATCCACAGAAATCAATGAACAAGCAGAGGTTTGGGTGGAGCAAACGAATGCACGTGGCAAGACGCAATGGAAACGATAAGTAATTGCTAGAGTCCAACCCCCTAACAACAGCGGCATATTTTACATTTAAGGTGTGTGATCCATGTAAGCGATTGTGGTGTAAGCACCGAACATAAGGATAATCAATGTAGGGTAGTGGCAATTGAAAGACGACAGGCTGAATGTAATGTTCCGATCTGGTTCACGGGACTATGTGATGTTAAATGATCGTTGATTATCATGGGATGGTGATTCAAAATATACAGGACATGTAAACTTTGCCTACTGAAACAATAGAGAGGAAATTGAAGGGTTACCAGCTTCGAAGCGGGTGGACTGTTTTGCATGTTTTTCCGTGATAAAATGAACTTTTGTTGGTGGTAGTAAGATCTTTTATAAGTGGCAAATTATTTGCATAAGAGGAGAAAATACTTTAAGAATGATTAATTGTGGAAGACAGCGAGTTCAATTTGGAGTTTTAAATCTGTCGTTGTGTGTCGCAGTGTTGTTGAAGTGATTTTATTTTTTTCCATTACAGTTATTGATATGTTGCTTAAAAAAGTACTCGTGATTCCCTGAGTTAGTTATACATTAGAGTTATATCCCAAGCGTAACAGCAAAAAAGCATATATCAACTCAAGCTGGATATAAATAAGAACGGTTCGAAATTCAAAAACGACTTGAAGAAAAGAAGCTTTCATTACGAGAATAGATTGAAATCAGACAACGAAAAATTTGAAATAGTTTCCTTAGAATGCAATAGAAGTAAAGAAACTTCGTTCAACTGACAAACCGAGGTAAAATTTGTAAAAACGAAAATATGTTCTCACAAAATACGATCTAGAGCGCAATAGAAAATTCTACAAATTGTATGGGCATGGATATAACCTTCGCCTTATATTCTGTGTCAAAGACTGCATTAATTAGTTGGACTATTAATAGCTTCACCTATTACTTGGAAGACTAAGCAGAACGGATCACACCGGATTTAGGAACTATATATTACTCAGTAAAACAACCGAACTCACATTTACCGAAGCTATTTTTTTATAGAAATGCTAACGTTGAAACCTTATTTTTTCATAAAAGATGGAAGGGCATGAATTCAACCAGAAATGATAGTTATGATTACAGTACAATCGCTTCGGTTGTTAACAAGCATCGCGACGAGTTGAAACCGTCAGAATTAAATACGAATAATTTCAAGTGTCTGATATTTGTTTAGGGGCCTATTTTAGCTCAAGACGTCGAAATTAGACAGAGTTGTGAATAAATTGTGAAATGAGCCAAACTTGCTCTTAAACAAATAGCGGAATGCTTTCAAAGATTTATAAGCGTACGCAAAGATTCGCACAATATCAATGGAATCTAGCATATGTAAGTACGCCAGAAAAAAAAACAAGATAATTCTTACTCTAAATCAAACAACTCTAGGTTGTCCTCGATGGCGGTTCATCGGAACAACATGACATTAATGCAGGGATCAATCCTTGAACAACTGTTTGTTTCTGATTTTCATAAATGACCTCCCCGATAACATTGTGTCTGAGATAGATATATTTTCCGACAACACAACGCTATACTCTCGTCATGTGGACAAAACGGACGCGCCATGGCTTAATCCTTAGAAAGTGACCTCCAGCCTGATGTAGAATAAGGTCTTAAACTATGGTAACATTTAATGCTGTCAAGAACAAGCTAATTTCTTTCAACAACAAGAAACCTCTTCAACCGACAATTGCCATGACAAATAACACCCTACCTGAGAGTTCAACGTTAAAACTCATCGGCCTAACATTCACAGGTAACATTAATTGGAACAAATACATGGTAGACATTGCCAAGGCTCTTGCAAAGAAAGTTGTCTCCCTCTACCAAGCTAGAAAACTGCTCACATTTGCTAGTATTCTATATCTCTACAAAGCCACCGTCCACTTATGCACTGAGTATTGTTGTCACATCTGGGCTGGTGAACCATCCACTAGTCTCTCCCGTTTAGACAAGGTCCAAAAAGTGTCTCTAATCTAATAGGTCCCTCACTACCAACGAAGTTCTAGCCTCTGCCCCATCGCATTACAACACAGCAAAAAGATGTCTGGAACATAACTTTCACTTTTTTGGAGGGAGAATTAAGCAATTTTTCGTAAAGCAAAAATGTACAATCTTTTATAATTCACTCTCTTAATACATCAAGTTAATAATTATGTTTGAAATAGTACCGGAAAACTGATATTTACCTTTCCAGCGTATTTTAAACATGTTTTATTTAATCTGCAGTTTCAAGTGATTATTTTGCTTTGTTGAGCAGTTTTGATAACATTTTCAATTCTAAATTTTTTTCACGCGTAAGTATACATTTGTTTTTTCTAGATATTAACAAAATGTTTTTATCTTTTACATCAAAAGTTAAACGTAAACTACTTTTAAAAAAACTTATATATATGTATATATATATATATATATATATATATATATATATATATGAAAATAAAATGCAAAAAAAGTAAAATGCCGTTAAGACAGCATGTTTAAAAAAGACGAAAGGAAAACAAATCGAATGCAGGAGAAATCATCACAAAACCAAATAGTTTACCTTTTTTGTTCGAATCAACGAACGTTTCTTGAGTAGGTGAAGGTTTTTCATCCAAAACGCTAAACGCAATACCTTTAATATTCACAAAAACAAAAGAATAACACTATAAAAATGCGCCCTCAATTACATCATTAGCAGAAATAACACCATAGTTCATAAAAGTAAATCTTACATAATTAAGCCCAATAATATAATATCCATTTCCTGACAAAAACAATTTAAATCTGACATAAAAATAGTAACAGCAACCTCTAAAACAATAAAAGAATGTATTAAACAAAATAAGCCGTCTCCCTTACTCCCTAACGGCTACTTCTTCCCTATCCGGCATTTACAAAATAAAATGTAAATGATGTCCGATATTTTATATTAGTGTAACGGACAGGAACATAAAATCTCGCATTTACGAACACAAAGAGGATCTAAAACACAACAATCCCACTAACGCACTAGCCATACACAGAGACACTTTACCCACAATTTGGACTTCATGAACTGTTCCCTCTTCAAGAACCAATACTCTTTTTCACGTCGCAAATGTTTCAAAAACGCTGTAATACTTCTATCATCACCATCTAACGTAAACTTAAGACTCGGATATTATTCCTTTAACACACATCTAGCAAAATCGCACTGAAACAATGCAGTATATCTGGTCACTGTATTACAGACTCCGATCTTGGTAAAAGTAGCTATTCATTTTAACTGCTTTTGATCCATGTGTTTCATTTATTTTATTTTTTCTTCATTTATCCTTATCTTTCGCACTCTTTTTTCTCAATTTTTACCGCACGTGTTTGCATACATTCGTTTTTTTCTCATATAGTTAGACACGTGACAGAGATATCCCGTTGTGCGTTCTGTTTCTGTCTCTTTTCAATGTTTTGTCGTTTATTCAATCAATTTAAAAAGGTTCACTTATTCTGAAGACGTTCTTGTATTTTAGCTAACTGGTAAAATGTTTCGTTTTTTGATTTCATGATTTTTCCTGATTTTATTTGTTTTTGTTTTTTTTCACACGCACACACACACACACACACGTAAACCATCAATATATATATATATATATATATATATATATATAATGTTTGTCAATATGGGTTTTTAGTTGTACATGTCGCTTACTTGAGTTGTGTAAAAGGTGTGGCAGAACATAATTGACCAGATTATAGGTTGAATTTGTTGTGCTATTTGTTTTGCTTATCATGTCTATGATACTATAGGCAGTATTTAAGTAGACACATAAAAGCATTCAAAATACTAGTTCTAAGGTACTCAATTCTTTCTCGGTAGACAAATTCGAGTATCGCGTGTTCGATGTCTATTATTTTGAAAGCAGGATTCAAATAACTATCTACACTAAAATCTATCTGTTCTGGTTACCGGCGTGGTTCTGTACATTGAGTTGCTGAATAAATAGTTATTTTAGCTGCCGACACTCAAGTAGTTCCCAACGCGAATATGATTGACACGTAAATAAGAAAATGCTGACAAGGCATAAACACGCTGACAGCCGACTTGACATAAACTGTCTTTTCAATAGTATTGTACGTAAACATACGAGACGTATATATTTGTTTATAAATGGGCTATGGAAATATAATCATGATATACCGGTTGTAGATATGGAAATGAATCCAGTTAACTGAATATCTTGTGGAAGTAAGCAGTATACGTTTTGATCTTTCCTTACATTGATTACTTCAACACATATATGTTTTACTCTAGTATGATCAATAGATCATGAATATATATAATATGTGTTTTACTCAAGTATGATCAATGGATCATGAATATATATAATATGTGTTTTACTCAAGTATGATCAATAGATCATGAATATATATAATATGTGTTTTACTCAAGTATGATCAATGGATCATGAATATATATAATATGTGTTTTACTCAAGTATGATCAATAGATCATGAATATATATAATATGTGTTTTACTCAAGTATGATCAATGGATCATGAATATATATAATATGTGTTTTACTCAAGTATGATCAATAGATCATGAATATATATAATATGTGTTTTACTCAAGTATGATCAATGGATCATGAATATATATAATATGTGTTTTACTCAAGTATGATCAATAGATCATGAATATATATAATATGTGTTTTACTCAAGTATGATCAATGGATCATGAATATATATAATATGTGTTTTACTCAAGTATGATCAATAGATCATGAATATATATAATATGTGTTTTACTCAAGTATGATCAATGGATCATGAATATATATAATATGTGTTTTACTCAAGTATGATCAATGGATCATGAACATATATAATATGTGTTTTACTCAAGTATGATCAATAGATCATGAATATATATAATATGTGTTTTACTCAAGTATGATCAATAGATCATGAATATATATAATATGTGTTTTACTCAAGTATGATCAATAGATCATGAATATATATAATATGTGTTTTACTCAAGTATGATCAATGGATCATGAACATATATAATATGTGTTTTACTCAAGTATGATCAATAGATCATGAATATATATAATATGTGTTTTACTCAAGTATGATCAATAGATCATGAATATATATAATATGTGTTTTACTCAAGTATGATCAATAGATCATGAATATATATAATATGTGTTTTACTCAAGTATGATCAATGGATCATGAATATATATAATATGTGTTTTACTCAAGTATGATCAATAGATCATGAATATATATAATATGTGTTTTACTCAAGTATGATCAATAGATCATGAATATATATAATATGTGTTTTACTCAAGTATGATCAATAGATCATGAATATATATAATATGTGTTTTACTCAAGTATGATCAATGGATCATGAATATATATAATATGTGTTTTACTCAAGTATGATCAATAGATCATGAATATATATAATATGTGTTTTACTCAAGTATGATCAATGGATCATGAACATATATAATATGTGTTTTACTCAAGTATGATCAATAGATCATGAATATATATAATATGTGTTTTACTCAAGTATGATCAATAGATCATGAATATATATAATATGTGTTTTACTCAAGTATGATCAATGGATCATGAATATATATAATATGTGTTTTACTCAAGTATGATCAATGGATCATGAATATATATAATATGTGTTTTACTCAAGTATGATCAATGGATCATGAATATATATAATATGTGTTTTACTCAAGTATGATCAATGGATCATGAATATATATAATATGTGTTTTACTCAAGTATGATCAATGGATCATGAATATATATAATATGTGTTTTACTCAAGTATCATCAATGGATCATGAATATATATTATATGTGCTTTACTCAAGTATGATCAATAGATCATGAATATATATAATATGTGTTTTACTCAAGTATGATCAATGGATCATGAATATATATAATATGTGTTTTACTCAAGTATGATAAATGAATCATGAATATATATAATATGTGTTTTACTCAAGTATGATCAATGGATCATGAATATATATAATATGTGTTTTACTCAAGTATGATCAATGGATCATGAATATATATAATATGTGTTTTACTCAAGTATGATCAATAGATCATGAATATATATAATATGTGTTTTACTCAAGTATGATCAATAGATCATGAATATATATAATATGTGTTTTACTCAAGTATGATCAATAGATCATGAATATATATAATATGTGTTTTACTCAAGTATGATCAATGGATCATGAATATATATAATATGTGTTTTACTCAAGTATGATCAATGGATCATGAATATATATAATATGTGTTTTACTCAAGTATGATCAATGGATCATGAATATATATAATATGTGTTTTACTCAAGTATGATCAATGGATCATGAATATATATAATATGTGTTTTACTCAAGTATGATCAATGGATCATGAATATATATAATATGTGTTTTACTCAAGTATGATCAATAGATCATGAATATATATAATATGTGTTTTACTCAAGTATGATCAATGGATCATGAATATATATAATATGTGTTTTACTCAAGTATGATCAATGGATCATGAATATATATAATATGTGTTTTCAATGTTCTCTTTTTTTTTGTTTTACCGAACAACATTAAATCTAATTTCTAAAATAGCGTCAATTTACAGGTTGGGATTTAACCCATCTATAATTATAGTTTTAGAAATATATATGAAAGTCACTACGCCGGGAAAGAAAATCACAACAAGTAATAAATTAAAATACTTTAATACAAGATATACAGGAGAGAAAAGAAGAGTGACAAAAAATAATGTCTTGTTTTTCAAATAATTGGTAGTTTAGGGATTCTTCAGTTAAGTTGATATTTTTATCCGAATAGCAGTTTTAAAGTTATTTCACATAATTTATGTGAAGATATATGGATGATGGAAAACATCCTTGGAGTTGCCCATATTTTTGTAGTTTTATCTGATTTTCAACACGTGCTGGACGTCTATTGTAGCAGTCATAGCGGTTGAGAAGGGCAATTTTCTGTGAAAGCCAAATAAAAGAAAAGAATGTTAAAACGCACCCGTGCTCTCTTACTTGATAGGCGGCCTGTGATTGGTTCTTTCCTGATTCACTGCAAACATCGCTACAAATGGAACACTTTTAATATTAAATAACGCAAATATGTGTTCGAGTGCCGAGAAACATACAATGAATATAAATGCACGTTTAAGAATTTGACATTTACATCCTGAGATTATTATTTTTTGTTGTTTAAGACAGAAATGCAGGATAGTGGGCATATTTATTTGCAGAAGTTGCTTATACTTTTAGCATTTTAACAAGTTTTTTTAAAATTTGGATTTACACTTCACATGCCGTTTAAATGCATAAATCATGTGTTTAGTCAAAACTTGATATACTTTTACCGAACATATTTCCCTACTATCAAGTAATGAAAACATCTATGTAAATCTTTAAACTTATTGGTAAGGCATTAAACTTCATTTAATACATCGTAGTAATTCCTTGCACTAATAAGAAATTATTGAAAGTCACAATATTAATTATGTTAGAAAAAAAAATAAGCCGCTGTGGAAATAGAAATACAAGATGAGCAAGATATATATGTATATATATATATATATATATATATATATATATATATATATATATATATATATATATATATTTGTACAGACAAATGAGTAAATCTCAACTGTTACTTTTCACCCTTCCCCCTTTTCAAACCTTATTAAACCGTTCATGTGTTTGCTCGTATTCATAAATACCGATTTTAAATGGATATAAATAGAATGCGTTAACGTAATCGATATGTTTACAACGCAATAAGAAACCAACCATAAATATGTGTAGCTGTTATGATACTAATACCTGTTGGGCAGAATACCATGTCAATATTCTCGGTCGCCATTTTCTTTATTCAATTCCCTATTCGACGGTGACAGCTCGTCAACAAGCTGATAACTATATTGTCGAATACAATGATCTGATCGGCTGGAAGCAATATTGCTTCAGTAAGAACTAGTGTAAATACAGTGGGTATCAGTATGAGATTAAGGGGAGTAAAACTCGAAATCCATCTTCACTTCTGTAATTGAAAACTTTCAAAATTGCCTTTAATGACACATAGAGATATGAAAGGAAATAGCTGCAATTAATGCATAATATATATATATATATATATATATATATATATATATATATATATATATATATATATGTATATGTATATGTATATCGATGCAACATTTCTTTACTTAAGACACGTATTATTAAAAATAACCGACAACTCTTGTCTGGATATTTTAGTATTGATCCCTTCAATTTTCCGGATTAAAGTCTTAATCTCGGATGAGAACTGGCTGATGAAACTGCCGTAATTTACATGTTGGTCCAGGGTACTTTCTGACCCATCTGGGTCCATCGTCAGTTTAATAATGTCAAACAGGTAAGCACCTGGAGTGAGATTTATAATTAATTATGGCGGGAAAATTTAAATATGAAACTATATTTATTGGGTATTATATACTTAAATGCCTATAATAAATATAGTTTCATATTTAAATTTTCCACCCATAATTAATTATAAATCTCACTCCAGGTCTTTACCTGTTTGACATTATTCCACTGACGATGCACCCAGATGGGTCAGAAAGTACTCTGGACCAACATGTAAATTACGGCAGTTTCATCAGCCAGTTCTCATCCGAGATTAAGACTTTAATCCGGAAAATTGAAGGGATCAATACTAAAATATCCAGACAAGAGTTGTCGGTTATTTTTAATAATATATATATATATATATATATATATATATATATATATATATATATATATATATTTATAAATAAGTGAGCGAATGTCAGAAGTAGATGTCGGAGATACATATATATATACGCACTACTCATACGCAGTAACATTTTACCCATAATTTTGACTTTACAAACTGCACCCTCCTCACGACCGAATACTTTCTCCCACGTCGCAAATGCATCGAATAGGTTGTAATACTCCTCTCATTACCATCTAACGTAAAATGCAGACTCGGATCTTTTTCCCTAAGCAAACATCTGGCAAAAGCCGCACTGAAACAATGCATCCTATTTAGCTACTACATCACACACTTCTAACACGGTTAAAGTAACTATCCGTTTTCACTGCTTTTCATCAATCTTTTAATTTTATTTAGCTGTTTTTTCCCTTTTCATGTTAATCTTCCCTCTTTTTCCCACTTTAAACGTATTTAGCACACGCGTTTCTTTTTTCAAATAGTAAAGCACGTGCTAAAACATAACGTCGTGCCTTCTTTTTTGTATGATGTGCCGTTTTTCAATACATTTTAAAATCTTAATTTTTCCGAAGTTGATCCAAACAAAACCGGTAAAATCCCTCGTATTTTGATGATTTTCTTGCATTTGATTTGTTTTCCTTTTGTATTGTTTACACATCCTGTAATCACGACATTTCATTTAATGATATATCGTGTATTTTATTTTCATAAATATATATATATATATATATATTAAAAAAAATTAAACTCGCATTATTAATGCCTTACATATCAATTATTATTATATATATATATATATATATATATATATATATATATATATATATATATATATATATATATATATATATATTATATAATTAGTTAGTAAGTTGAAATCAATAAAATGTGAACATTGTTCCGAGAATGCTGGACCAACTATTATTAGGCGTACGCTTTTTTTCAAAGACATTTTTTGAAATATTTTATTTTCCATTATTTTTGGAAGTTACATTTTCTAACATCATATACAGATATCACTTGATAAAAACATCAGAGTTCTATACTGAAAGAAAACACTATTGAAAGGACTTCAGAAATAGCAAATAGCAAAATATTGAATAACACATCAAATATTTTAAACATTCATTGGTTGAATTGAAAAGAATAAATTACGTAAAAGAAAAATACATCCAAGAAAAAATACATCAATAAATAAATAGAAAATTAAGATGTAAACAATAGTTACATTCACAATATTCATAATACTAATAATAATAATATGAATAGGAAAATGCTCATAATTATAATAATGTTAGAATACAAGTAAATTAAATATAATAAAACTAGATAAGGTAAATAAGACATTTAAATTGAAAAATAAAATTATAAACGATAAATAAAAATAAAATAAATTAATAAATAAACAAAATAATCAAAATGAGATTGTATTTTATTTTAAATAGAAAACAAGATATAGTATACTTTTAATTAATGAAAAATTTAAAATAATTAGGAAAAATGTATAACATGGTAAATAGAGATATATCAAAAAGTAAAGATAGAACTCGAAAATATAATTTTATTTTTAAGAAGAGCATGTAGCATAATTTAAAAAGCGTAAAATAATAATAATGGTGATGGTGATATACTCATGCATAAATCACACCGAACAAGGACAAAAATGCAAAATGTTTAATTCTTCAAAGAAAAGAATCTTATTAGCAAAATATAAAGTAGAAAGAAAATTATTTAAATAAAATTAAGAGAAATATAAAGAAATAAGAGGAATATGAGAAATAAAGAAAAATTAAAATTTCAAACATTAAAAATAAAGAATATATAAAGAAATTCAATTTAAATAATAAGAAAAATTTTTAAAAATCACAAAAATAATAATTAGAGAAAATTGATTATTAGTAAAATAGTTATGAGAAAAAAATAATAATTAGAGAAAAAATAATTACAATAATAATTAGAATAAGAGGAAATAGTATCTACATACACGCGGACAGATGAATATATAACTATCTATCTATCTATCTATCTATCTATCTATCTATATATATATATATATATATATATATATATATATATATTCATATATTAATATTTATGAATAAATATTAACTTATATTTACCTACAGTCGACGTTTTCTCGAACTGTTTACTCTCATCAGTGTAGAGAAGTGATAATTTCAGACGGTCATGAGGCGCGAATCCGGTTCACAGAGTCACTTTTGATTCCGCATTCTCTCACTCTATTCACACAGCCATGGGAAGTTATCACGTGATTCTGAGAATTAAAGTTATATTTATGCCGACTACAGCGTAAACATTAGGGCAGACAATAAAACTAAATCCCCTTACCAGGAGTCTTCTTTTGTAGCTAAGTTAATGTCTATTTTAAATATCGCTTAACAGTGCTTAACTAATTTTTTCTAAAAGGGAGTTTATTAATAATATTAATAAACAATTATAAAATTATATCTACTTACAGAAACGTCGATTCGAGTTTTTACTCCAATCATGAGTAGCTTCGTAAATGTATTGTTTTAATATTTCCTAACATTCCTTATAAACACACACACACACACACACACACACACACATATATATATATATATATATATATATATATATATATATATATATATATATATATATATATATATATATATATATAATTAACTTGTTACAAATATCCAGGGGGTATGAATCCGAAGGAAGTTGAAACCGGGTTTATAAGAGTGCTATATATATATATATATATATATATATATATATATATATATATACAAAACAAATAACGTGCTTTGATAAAGAACACACATCAATTATTTTTATATTTTCATATATAAAAATGTTTTTGTATATTTACACATAGAAAATATAAGAAACAAAACTATAAAAAATAAAGAAACGTCAACAGGAAGTAATTTAAAGACAACAACAAAACGAAAGGCCATTTTACATAGATTTTAAAACCGTTACAAGAAGTCCATTAAAAAGACAATCATTAAGCGGTTGGACGTTTAAAATTATCAGATAATTTTATCAGAAGATTATAAAAGTCTTATCTCAATATATCGCTGCCATTTTAAGAGAGTTACCATTAAGGAAATCTATGTAATTTCAAAATTCGGGTTATTATTGTTTAAATAACCTCAGAATCTGTCCCCATCAGAGTGTGGATAAGTATTCCAAGCATCATCCTAAAGCTTACTTGATAGTAAATAGGTTGCCAATAATAATAGAAAATTCACAGTGATTAAATAAGCCAGTAATCCCACTAACACAATCACAAAGAGAGGTAAGCGATACATTTAAAGGTAGTCAAACGAACAGCCACATACACAAAATTCAAAATACACATGCATTCGGCTCTAGAGCAATCTGCATGTCATACACTCGGATACTATAAAAGTAAGTGAAGAAAAAATACTTCAAAATCAAATCTGGATAAAACGATGATCGAATATCCTATTTAAACAAGGCTATTTAACAATTAGACTATATATAACACTTTAAAATTTTCAAATAGATGACTTGAAAGATGAAAAAGATAAAATTCGTAGATTAAATGTTTAAGATACATTAATTATCCCTGTCAATCTACAATAGAAGACTATAAAGACTAATGTTCGAAAAAGAAATTAGATTCAAATTAGATAGATGTTTAATTGTCTTAATCATATCAAAATTCAAATTGAATAAAAAAATGAAGGATATAACATTTAAATACTTTAAGTAAATAAAGGTGCGATTTGCTTTAAAGAAAAGGAATATAGACTTCTTAGTGCTAGTCGAAAGTTTCAAAGTTTACAACATCTCAGGCGGGTAAAAAATATTGAGAATGTTAGCTTAGGAGTATTAGGATTATCGACAGAATTTTAGACGACCCGAAAAAGTAAAGTGAAGTGTATATACAGCTAAGCGATAGTAGATCTATCGGATCAATATATAAATATTTTTTAAGAACTTGGAAGAATTTTATATTTATTTCTAAATACAATTGGCAAAAAATAGTAAACTTTAAGGAGTTAATAGAAATGTAATAAGGATAATGTTGTTATTTATTTATTAATTTATACAAATTCCTATATGTAGGTTATTAAGAATTGGTCCAAGTTTTGAAAAACAGCTATAAGTACCAAAAACATCAACAAAGGCCCAACGCTACAGCGGAGTTTCAATATTACTTAGAAAACCGAACAAAAATATCAATAAGTATATAAGTTGCCAAGGGAAACAACACATGGGAGGAGATAAACCAGTAGTATAGACATGTAGGATATAGACAAATATTAGCATCATGATGCTGAATTTTATCATGCTTAATTTTACGCTAGGAATCAAATGATGATGTAAGATATTAAAAATCTCAATTAATTATTAATAGTTAATTAAAGTATGTAAACTATATATATATATATATATATATATATATATATATATATATATATATATATATATATACATTTATATATAAGAATAAATTAAGGGACCATATATTTATTGTACTTGTACCAAGTTTCATGAAAGCAATTAAATTATATTTAATCCTTTTTATTTAATAGAGGACCCTTATATTGTATAATTATGAGGTATTCATGTCTACATAGGGAGACAGTATATGTCTAATAGTTTATAGGATTTCAAACTTTTTAATCAATTACTATTTGTGTTTGAATCCAATATTTTTATCTTTAAGATCCCATATAGTAGTAACTAGGAAGATGTTTTTAGATGGGGGACTGTTATTTAATGTATTTATATGCCTAGGAATTCTATCGTTCAGTCGGTTCGCAGTGGAACCTATTAAACAGCCTGCTTTGTATGAAAGTTAAGTGTGGTAGGTCCGTTGTTATTACTTATCAAATCTAGCACAAACTAGTACTATCATTATTCATATTGACTTCATTAGTATTAGGGTTTGTATGATTATTGATGTGCTGAATATTGTTTTGTATTACTGTGCATTTGTAAACAACATTCTCATGTTTACAGAAGCCGTTCAGAGGGCATACATTTCAGCCATTTCAGTCATTATATTTACAAATAAGGTTTGATGAAATTATGCTATTTTTATAGTTATTCTTTTGAAGTTGTTCTATTCTTGAGTGGTGCTTTAAAATTGTCCTCAACAATTAAAAAAAATATTTTAGGGATATTAGTTTGTATATTTGTACTGAATGGGAATTAAACCATAGACAAAAGCATTGTTTATTTTTAAAAAAAACTAGCTTTAGATCTAGATGACCTTCCAATATTATTATCATCATTTTGATCATTGGTAGTTCAGTCTACTAGGCCATCTATATTATTTCTATAGAAATTGGGTTCTGGGTTTTTATTTGATGCTATAATAGACGGATAATATTTGAATTGACGACTATATCATGTCTCCAGAATATTTAAAATATTTAATGCGTTTTTGAGACCATGTATGTTTTAAGGCATCGCATAGAATTAGGAATAAACTTAAGAGATTAGTTCATTTGATAATATATTGGAAATTCTTCTTGCCACATTAGGTACAATCAAATTAATAATTGATTTGGGGTGGTTGGATTATTTATGGATGTAATAAAATATTTGGTTTAGTTTGTGGTTCAATTCATATAAAGGTATAAAGGTTTAGAGTTAAATCGAGTTAGTTTACTGCTTTTTTGTTAATGTCAAAAGTAATTTTTAATCCAAAGTTTCTTAAGGGGTCACATAGACTATTTTTAGTTTTTTCTTATATTCTATAAGTAGACCTTATGGCCTCCTATTCAAACCTCATTCTTGAAACAGCTATAGATGTTATTAATTAGGAATATACATACAAAGTCAGTAACTTCTGCAGAGTCTGCCGAACATATCAGAATATTTAAGTGGTTAGAGGTGTCCTTCGTAATCCAGAATTTATCATCAAAATGTACAATACATTTTCTGGTTAATATTATGTCTACTTTAGTCGGAGTTAAGTCTGAGTTATTTTTAGCGAATATGAGGGCCTTATCTAATAATATTGGTGTTATCGACTGGTATGTCAAAAGCCAAACAATGGTGTTGTTTTTATGTTTCAAGTTATCAAACCAGACATGTACTTGATTAGAAGAAATCCTAAGGGAGTATTTCATTTTTGATTGTAGGGATTATTCTATCTTATATATTTTTAATTACCAGACTTATATTAGATCTATGGGGCATGTAAATGTATATATATATATATATATATATATATATATATATATATATATATATATATATATATATATATATATACATATATATATATATTTATTTATATATACATTGGAATTTAAATCAATTGAGCTTACTACAAATATCTATCATTAAATTGCAAAAGCTATTCAGCGCGAAATTTCCTAGTATAGTTAAATAGTGCTAAGTATATATGTATCTATTTTTAACTTGAAATAAACATGGCAAAAAACACATTATTTAAATTTTTTTCAAAACGTTTCTATAACGAAATTCCATTCTTTTAGGAACTTCTGAAATGCGATTATCTGGTTAATCAACATATTCTAAATGAATGAAAACGCAGCGGAAGACATGTTCAATAATTTATATATTTCAACACTACTCATTTACCGGGGAATTATATAGAATTTCTCAGAAGGATCAATCACAATAAGTTTTAGTCTATTTAATCTTTATCCTACAATTATTAAATTACATTTGAGTTTGAAGTTATTAGTTTAAAATCTTATTGTTTTAGTTATAATAGTTACGCTGAAAAGTATATTCTTATACAATAAACCGGTTATTAAGTTATGTAATATTTATATGAATTACAAACAGTTTAAATACAGAATGCCAGGGAGTACAGATCCTAAATTTGGATTTTTTTTACCGACAACTACAAACAATAGACTAGTACCCTAACATCTGAGAGAAAATTTAGCTTTCGTAACCTGATACTTCTTAGTATTAAATCTTATTTGAGTTCGAAATTGGTATTTTAACACGCGAGACGTTGGCCGACAAAATAAATATCCTAAAAATAAATACTATATTCGAACGTTGTTAAGCTATAAATTACATATTACATAATCTATAAAATATCAGTCCGCTTCAATCGATTTTATAATTTCCTACATTAATTCCGGCATACCGGACTTTCACAAAATAGGCATACATAGTAGAAGTCGGCGTAACTTTTACGCATACGCAGTAAACTATTATCACCACCAACTTACACCGCGACTCATTCTAACATATGATAATTTTCACAGCTTACATCGCGATGGCTGCAATCTTTTTCCGGAATAATCTAATATGATTGCCAAACATTAAACAAAAAAAAACAATTGAATTTTACACATGGCGTCTGCCAGTCAACCATTCAGGTAAACTCTTTCATTTACAAAAAATACTGCAATATCTATCTTTTTACACAATTATTACTTGTCACAAATACTTTATTTATTCTTCTATGAATCATGTTCAATCGATCCCTCAATTTAATATGCATCTTTCCAGTCGTTATGGAACCATTCGCGGAATAAAGGAATCGATATTCCTTTATTCCTCAAATAAAGTATGTCACAATTTCCTTAGCAGTCTACAATTATATATTTTATTAGTAACGAAAATATATTAAAATGTTTATAATTTTTCTAGATACAATGAACGTTTATGGATTTCCCCGATTGATATAATGTATTTGTTGTTGTTTTAGGATTCAGGATTTTTCAACGTTTAAACATATTTCATAACGAGAGTGAGAGAGAGAATTGGGTAATTTTTACAATATTTGCAGTTCATTCATTTTTAAGATAATGAAAAAGTAGACTAAAATATCAGGAAATCTTGAATAATCAATTCGGTAGTTCCTGTAGCGCAAGTGATAGCACGTTGGACTTCTAACCCTTAGTTTGTAGGATTAAATCCAACCAGGGATGATTTTTATTCTTTTTTTATTACCAAAACATTAACATTTTACTGTGAAGTCACTCTGCAGCTCGATTTTCTGTAAACATGAATATATATATATATATATATATATATATATATATATATATATTCAGACAGATAGATAGAAAGATAGATATAGAGAGAGGAGAAGGAGCAAAGGGGAATTGGATCATTTTCACAAAATCTTTCGTCATTCTTTTTTTAAGATAATAAAAAAGTGTGCGAAAATTTCAGGAACTGCTAAATAAACACGTCGCAGTCGAAAATAATTTCTCGAGAAGAGCAAGGATTCAGTATAGTATCAGATCAGATACTACACGTTAACGTTCATTCTATTAATAGGAGACATGAAAATAAGTGTATATATATATTTTTAATATTCAAAGCGAGATTCTTTAATTGTTAATGGTTGCATACTTCCGAATGTTCACTCGATGGGAACACAATAACAGTGGGGTTAGTCTAGAAGGATCTCTCTTTAACTTGTTAGATAATAGTGGTGGGGGCAGTATCAAGGTAACAGGAAGTGCTGTTCTTTCTCTCGGCTGTGGCAACCAAGAAAAAAACACGTGTGCAAAAGGGTTCCGCACCGAGACCGTGTACAGCGGCGCACATGCTAATGAATATCCTAACCCATATATATATTTCTTTCTCCCCCCTTCTCTCTCTCTCTCTCAATCTATCTATCTCCCTCTCTCCCTCTCTCTATCTGCCGTGCAAACGAACCAAATCTGTGTCATCTGTTTTACATTAAATACAAATTAAAGCTAGACCAGCGTCTAGTGTTATCGTTAAAAACCCGGGACACGAAGAAGAAGACGATGTCCGGGTATCCACCCGCTAAGTTTAGCAGAAAGCTAATATCACAGATTCGAGTACAACAGACTGAGCGACGAAGCTTCCCGAATATTATTGGCTCACATTCAATTTTTTTTATTGTTACGTGCAGTGGTTTTATGTTTTGCAATGTGACACTATGGATGCTGCAAAAGTCGGGTCCCGTTCAGGAATAGGAAATGACTCAGGAACGGACACAAAATTTAAAAAAAACAGGAGTGGTGAGTTTCTATTGGTCAAGGCCGATGTATTGTCGGTGACTAAGACAAAGGAGATAATATATTTAGGAGTGACAAGGTTTTATGACATTTGACGACAAATGATTGGGTTTACGGCATGCAATGTTTACGGCGAGAAACATTTACCAGTTGGGACTCGGAAGAAAATAGAGAGAGTTTTAAGTCAGCTTCTTTCGAGAGCAGGTCGCAAACAAAGCTCGGCAAAGGTTTAGAAAGTGATGGGATGAGCTGACGACTTGAGTAACGACAATGGGGGTCTCGACAGTCCGCGACGGTGTCACACACACTCATAGTTCCAACTAACTTTTACACAATATATATGTGTTCGTCTTCTTTCTCGAGAGTTGTGTTTCTTTTTATTTAACTTGTGAACCAATGCTGTGCCCTCGACGATTCGTCAATGGATAGACGACTGGGCTAGACGATGAAGACAATAAGAAGGCCACGGATATACAACGTTGGAGTCGAGGGTCGTCGCGTGGGGCAGCATGGTTCTACTGCAATAAACCACTACTTCGAATGATAGAGGGGGGGGGAGTCTCCCAGAATTATATGTTGTTTTATTTAAAATAATAAATCTTTATTTAGCAAATTATATTTAAATAACCTAATTTACTAAATATTTTCCTGTCACATTTTTTATTACATTCAATCATTATTTTATATTTTCCCAGGTCAACACCAACACCAGGATAAATCGTATTTACTTATAGTGAAATAAGTGCTTTCTTACTTTTTATCAGAATTAATGCTCTTATACTTATATATTTTAATCACATTATTATTTAACATTTGCCGCAGGCAACGCTGGGGCACGGGTCCTACTAGTGTATTATAACATTTTAAAGACTGAAAACTTGGGTAAACATGAATGTGAATTTAATACTTAGAAAATCTGTTTGAAAATGTATCAAAATAAAATATATAGCCAATTAGGCGTTGACACGCCAGGAGACAGAAAGTGTCGAAATGCCTCAGTTTGTTTGTGGCTTAAATTTCTTGTTCACATAAATTTGTTCATAATTTTTAAAATGTTCTAAGCCCATCAGTAAACTCATTTACGGCATTTTAACTACAGAACATGTATATATTTGATAAGTTTAATGCATGTTATATTTGCAACCAACTCCAACGTATTAAAGCGTTTAATCAGTAATCGTGCGTCTATTTATGTTTGTTTACATATATGTATTTAGCATTTCACACAGGTGTATTCTCTTTACTGCTTAAGAATCAATAGCCATCTGTTTCCTTTCATCTTCAGTTGGTTTTCTTTTATCCTTATTGACCTGTAAAGTTTCATGGTTTCCTCCCCATAAGCGTATCGTATTCATCTAATCTCTCTTCCACTGTTTAGATTTCAATTAAACTAACTATTCTATGCTAGGCTCGCTTTCAATTATTCGCACTACTGTTCTCATCGTGTCTGGATTTTTTTTGGGGGGGGGGTGTAATTTGAAGTAGTAATAGCTGGTGAATAAGGAGGGTAGAGTAGCATATCTCAGCCAAGCCGCAACAATTTGTCTTTGGTCGCTAAGGAAATGTGTGGTTTGACATTGTTGTAAGCGGTATATTTTAGAATTAATCGTTTGGTTAATTGGCAGACATTCATTGTATATAATCTCTTTCAAACTCCACAAGAGATTTTTGTTAGGTTTTAAATATTTAATTATAAAAAATATATATAAATGTTTCGGAATTTTTTAAATGAGGATTGATGATTTGTATTATTTGGTATAATCGGACTACTGTTCTCATTTTAGGTGTTTTTTTATCACAACGTGTCGGCCGATGTAACCTCCGACCTTCTTCAAGTGTCCCGAGTTCGACAAAGTACACCTGAAGAAGGTCGGATGTTTCATCGGCCGAAACGTTGTGATAAAAACACCCAAGATGAGAACAGTAGTCCGATTATACCAAACTCTACAAATTATATAAATGTTTAGTAGTGTTGCAAGAGTAAAATTATCACTCTTTAGAAGTTTACGGGAAAACAGGAGTCATAAAATTAAGCATATTCTGAAAATGTAAGACAATGTGTGTCTCTTAAAATCCTTATAATATGTATTAATCATCAACATTAATATTTTCTACACTAACATATTTATACAGTTAATATACATGTTCACATAAGTTTCAATGTTGCAGTATGAACATATTCTTGCAATTTTATAGAGATCACATAGAAAGTATAATCAAGCACTTGACTTATTCTGAACTTTTATTCATACGATCTGTAAATGATACAACATATACATTCTAAACATTTGATCAAATGTTGATCTTTAGAATAAGTTTCACTCTACAGAATGATATCGGTTCTAGTCCATGATTACTTCATCTATATTTTCACCATAGTAAGACTATAATAGCAACTACGTTGTTGTTTTATCGCATGTACTTAATCAAGTGTTGTTTTATCACGAACCCCCGGGGCAGGCATTCTAGTTATGACTTGTAAAAAGAGACTATTTTTATGCGAATTTTAAATCTAGTTTAAAAAAAAGATAAGTATACTTAGAACTTATACAAAAAGTATCAATAAATGGTGGAAGCCCTTGTGGAAATTAAAGTGTTAAGTAGAAACACATATTTTGTTATAAATAATGGTATTCTATAATAGACAGACTTGATAATAAAGCTTTATTACTTATTAATTCCTCCTACACACATATACATAAAACACACATGGCGAAAAAATTTAACACTTGACTTCTGATCACTTTTTTCTTTGAACAGCCACTTAGGTTTCGATTAATGGCGTGGTTACTTTGTTGTTGTAACTCACAGATGACGTAATAGCTGTCTGCGGATTACTCTCTCTCTACCTCTATCTCTCCCCCCCTCTCTCTCTCTCTCTCTCTATATATATATATAAATATATATATATATATATATAAATATATATATATATATATATAAATATATATATATATACATATATATATATATATATTATAGGTTACCAGTAAAGTGGTAAATATTTATGTTGCCATGAAAGAAAATATAGCGCAAAAAGTTATTTCTACTGTTAGTGGCAAATGGGTAGGTGCTGCTGATTATGCACTTGCCTGGTCATCATGTTTGAATATGACGGCCTCTTCCTGATCTGAACTACGATGAGAATAATCTTTCTGCGCCCGACCACACTGTATGTGGATTACTCTTAAATATATATATATATATATATATATATATGTATATATGTGTATATATATGTATATATATGTATATAAATATATATATATTTATATATATGTATGTATATATATATGTATATACATATATATGTATATATATATATATGTGTATATATGTATATATATATATATATATATATATATATATATCGCTGCACTGATGAGAGTAAAACGCGAAACGACGTTGTCGGTATGTAAAATATAATTTTATATTTATTTATGAATGTTAGTATAATGCTTGTTTAATAAAAGTACAGTTTATCACTGTAATGAGATATTTAGATTTACACGTCTCTTAATTTACGTCTCTTAATTGATGTTTACGCCATGTTCATCATTAATATAACTTAAGTACTCCGTATCACGTGATGATTTCTTATGGCCGAGAGGATAGAATAAAAGCGATTGGAGTCAAAAGTGGTTTTGTTAACCAGGTTCCCTGCACTAATGAGAGGAAAAGCTCGAAACCACGTCGTTTGTGGGTAAAATACAATTTTATATTTGTTTCTGAACATTAGTGTATATATATATATATATATAAAGGAACTAAAAACGAACTTTTAGGAAAAGTAAAACCTATTGTGAAATAGTATACAGCTCAATATACCAGATAGAGCAGATAGATCGATAGAATGGTGTAAAGGAATTAGAAAAGCGACGAGGGTAGAGAGTTTTCCTTCCCCGAATAAAATGAACATCTAAACAATTTCGAAAACGACCTATTTGACCTCATCGGACGTATTAAATTTAAAAAACACAATAAAAGTTCAAACCCCATCATCAAAAAATCAACAAATTCAGCAACAATATTAGAAAACACCCATATATAACGGTTCCTGCAGATAAAACTAAGAATTTTTACAAAATCAAATATAGTCAATACAAATCTTTAATCTACAAGGAATTAAATAAATCTTACAAAAGCACATCTTACGATACCCTAACTAGTATAAACAATGAGGCAAAATCCCTACTTACATCTTTGAACGTCCTAAACTACACATAAATGTTAACCCATGCCACACCTAGATTTACCTTGAAGAAACATGAAAGTAATTTCCAGGAAAACCCCTCCATTAGACTAATCTGCCCCTCTAAATCCGACCTAGGCATCATAAGTAAGCAGATCTTAGGTATAATTATCCCCACTTTAAAAGAAATAAACCCTTACATCCTTTGGCAATCCTAAGATGAGGTTACCACCTGGTTTCTAAACCTCACTGATAAGTCTAAATCTAATTTGAACTTCATAATCTTCGACATTAATAATTACTACCAGTCCATTTCCCCTATTCTACTTAACAGAGCATTAATCTTCGCTAAAAATAACTTTGACATTACAGACATAGAGATTAAACTAATTATATTAGCCAGAAGATCCCTACTAGAATTTGATAACAAGCTCTGGACGAGGAAGGACACCCTCTATAACTTTGATGATACGGTGGGGTCTTCGGACTCTGCCCAGGTCACTGACCTGGTAGGTTGGTACTTGATGAGAGAATTGAGGCTTAATTTCGGGCACTTACAGGGTGGGTTATACAGGGGCGACGCCCTATTTGTATCTGGGGAGAGATCGAGGCAATATAACACTATCAAAAACCTGCATAACTTCTTCAAAAACTTTGGTTTTGCCATTACAGTAGAACCTGAGAAGAGATTATTCAACTTTCTTGACCTTACACTAGATCTTAACTCGGGAACCTTCAGCCCCTACCATAAACATAACTTAACCCTCTTCTACGTACATAGTCTATCTAACCACCATAAATCCATCATAAACTGAATAGTCCCTTCAGTATCTAACAAAATCTCTAAACTATCTGCGAATAAATCTATCTTCGAACAGAACTCTAGCTTCTACAATAATGCTTTGCTTAACTCAGGCTATAATCAAAATATTAAATATAATAGCAATCCCCTTACTCAGGTTAACACACCCTCAGGCATTATTACACACAACATGACAATACATAGGAGTAAAAAGTTTAACGATTCTGCACCCATGAAAATTCAAACACATGCAAATAAGCCCATAGGAATTAACAATATTGATAATCTGACGGACCCACAGACGCATGGACAAAGAAAAAAACTTAGAAGAAAGAACAACATTTGGTTCAATCCACCTTTCAGCGGTAATGTCGAAACCAACATACCAACGGAATTTTTCCAAATTTTGGACAGATCTTTTAAGCACCCCCACAGGTATAGCACTATTCTTAACAAAAAATTCTATCAAAATATCTTATTCTACAATGCCCAATATTGAACAAACTATCATAACCTCTAGCAATAGGAAAATTAAGCATATCCAGCAACAACCCCCCACACCTCACTAGTTGCAACTGCCGTAAACCTAGAGATTGTCCCTTAAACAACAATTGTGTACAGAAGGACGTAATATACGCTTGTACTGTGAAGCAATTCTCCCGTTCCACCAATATTGTAAGCAATCACAGTTCCCATACTCCACCCGGATTCCACATCTCTCCACAACCCCAATCCTTCTCTTCTCAAGACCCTCGCATATACAGCCATATATCTAACCAAAAACCCCAATAATAGATAGTGTACTTGAACTAACAGACATTTCCCCCATAACCGATCAACCCTACAACTCCAACCAAACTCCATCACATAACCTAAACTCCCAAACCCAAATCTTCTCTAATACCACTAGCAATATTAATACAACTATAGCATCATCTTTAAAGATACACACCTACATTGGGGCAAGCGCTTACCCCATTAAGACCCAGATCTCAAACCATATCTACTCCTTTAAAAATAGCAACGACAATGCCACTGGCACTTCACTCTCCAATTTAAGTAAAAATTTCAATCTTAAAAATACCCCCTACTCCCTACACAGGTCAATACTTAAAAAGTCCAGATCCTACATCCCGGGTTCACCCTACTGCCAACAATGGAAACCTTTATGATAGCTACTGAAAGTAAATCTAAAAATATTATTAACTCTAAGAATGAATTTATTTCCAGTTGCAAACATAGACGTAAACTTAAGTATACCAACCACACTAATCCCCCAACACCTCTCCCCCTGTTGATTAACTACCCTCCCTACATCTCGGATTTATTCTCTGATAGTTCCGATTCCTTTTTGTTCCATAACTCTGCATGAATCTCCCTCATTCCTTTAAGTTTTCTCTTAACTTAAAAATTACCGATCAATTCCCTTAACTTTACAATCTCCTTAAATGTTGTACCTCTCTCCCAGTACCCCCTTAATCATTGTACTCAACCTCCTTAATCGTATAACCTTCATATGATATCAATTATTTTTCCTTTAACTTCCCTTAATACTCTCTTTCGATACTCATCGATATATTCAACCTTTTAATACCCACTTTCAACTTGATAACGAACCCACCATAACTGCATTAGACCTCAGCCCTCTTATTTACTTGATGATTCGCCTTATCTACCTTTAACCCTATTCACACTTCGATCTGGAACTGCTCACTCCTTCTATTTGGACTCTAATTACAATTCACCCTGTTAAACTTCTAAATAATATTTTCCCACTCTCTTAATAGCCTCGATTATTTCCCCTCGATCACTTCTCCCCTCGTTCACTTCTCTCTGACCCTGTTGAATCCCGACACTACCCTACATCTGCATCTCTTAACCCCCATATATTTACTTTTAATTGCCATCCCCTTCTCACTCTGGAATAAATTATGTTCACTATTTTAACCAACGTGTATATTAAATACCCTTAGCCATCCATTAACTACTTAATAATATGCATAATTAACTTCCATATTTCTTATTCTGGATTTGATTTTGATTTAAATTTTAATTTTCCTACATCCGAAAACCATTAACATCCCGAAACAACATATTTTACGTCGACCCAAATCTTTACCTACTCTGGGGAATATCATTCCGATTCAATACTCAACGTCGAATTACCATTTCCTTATTCGAGTATTTATTTCCGAATTCTATTTTTATCGACTATTCCCTTAATTATGTATTTTGTTATCTGTTAATCCCTAATTTTCCTTACGGCCAAAGATTTATTTTTATCTCTATCTTTCCAATTAATTTTACCTCATTATAAATAATTTCATCTGATTGAACATCCAGCCCCCACCCCCTGTGCATATCCTCCCTCGATACATCTTGGTATGTTTAATTCCCCCGTACTTATCGACTTGCCTCCCCCTCCCTTACCCCATTTCTAGTGAACCCTAATCCACACTTGCGTCTACTTTCATCTATAAGCGACTCACCCCTCCAACTCACAATCTAAGTTTAAATTGAATTTACTCATTACACCTGCACCCACTTGTTCCCTCGCATCTCCCTCACACATTCCTGACTTTACTGCTGATCTCATATGAGTATTTGCCATTCTTTATACGGTCCTGTTTATCAAAAGGCAATTGGGAACTTGGCCTAACTTTTAAATATTAATTCGCTGTCTCTTCGTCAATTTCAGTATATTTTATGATTTTAAGCCCAGGAAGACTTTTTAATATGGTTAATATTTAACACCTCACGAATTATTGTTGCATCCAATAGAGGGTTCCTCTATTGGACTTTTTACCCTCTGGATTGTATCTATTTTGGCCGCACCTGAAGTTGGTGGTTTCTGGAGTTTAATTTTGAAACTTCTCAATTTATTTCTCGTGCCTTCTAACATTATACCTACAAACCATTTTCTCCGCTGGACTTTTTGACACCGGGTTTTTTCCAATCGGACACTTGCTTGCATTCGGGCAGCTTTTTGCCTTGTTTTCCCCCCACAATCTTGTTTGTTTTTCTTTTGCAGATTTTAAATCTTGGCTCTTCACCAACTTATCTATCCCAGCAATTTCCTCTGATTATAAAATTTTGATCTTTGAAAAGCCTGGCTTAAAGAAAAAATTAATTAAATTAATTGCTTTTTTGCGGAATATACCTTGCATTGAGCAACTGAATTGAAAAAAGATCTGCCTTCGTCGCTTTTCTAATTCCTTTTCATCCGTTAATCGATATATATATATTTATATATATATATATATATATATATATATATATATATATATATATATATATATATACGTTATGAGGTTTAAAAATACTAAATATACATTCGGATTGTACACATTATAGGTTATTTCGACCTTAACTAGGTCTCCTCGGATGTGTTTCCAATCACGATTGGTTTGAATCGTGATTGGAAACACTTCCGAGGAGACCTAGTTACGGTCGAAATAACTTATAATGTGTACAATCCGAATGTATATTTAGTCTTTTTAAACCTCATAACGTATTCATGCTCTGTTTGAACGGACATAGAGCTCTCCGATTCAGAATCCCATCGAAAATAATCGAACCTGAAAACTATATATATATATATATATATATATATATATATATATATATATATATATATATATATATATATATATATATATTCACTTACGAAATAAAATAAGTTACAATTTTTTCACAAACTCAATTTTTTGCGTAAAATATTCCTTGGAAATAGAAAAAAAAACAATTAAAAACAAGAATAAATAAAAACAACCTAAGACTCACCTGTGTTATCTCGATCAATGTACGTCTTTAGAAAAAGTGAAAAACTGAAATATATTGAGAACAACTTCAAAACATAAGAACAGAGACGAAAAATTGAGTGTTTTGCGTGTAAATAGTTATTTGAAGATACGCAGCCGTGCAAAAAGAAAAAGAAAAACAGATAATAGCGATTAGAATAAGCAGTAAACCGGAGTCGCAGTTGATAGTACAAGTAGTAAGAGCAAAGCCTAAGGTTAACATTAAATAGTGATGAGAGAAGCATTAGACTTTTTGCGATGCATTTGCAGCTTGTAAGATAAGATCTGGTTTTTAAGAGTGTGCAGTTTGTAATAGCCAAATTGTCGTTAAAAGTAAGCATGTGTGTTTGTAGTGTTTTTTATGTTTGAGGTTCTAATTATGCTTGTACATACATGCGTTGAATTTTTTTGCCGTCTTGCCGATTTAGATCATCGGTCACGTGGCACATATTATTTATATTAGGATCTTCCTTCGATAATTGAGCACTCTGTCTGTCTGTCTGTCAGTCTGTCTCTCTCTCTCTCTCTCTCTCTATATATATATATATATATATGATAAATATAGTTTTTTATTATCTATGTACGTGTACGTTTCGTCCTTTAATCGGGACTCGTTAGCATAGAGATATAACTATTTACTACTGGTCGCGTGATTCGAAACCCCTGGCTCTTATAACTCAAAGTTCGACATCTAGACCTCCATGAATAGCTAGATAAACAGTGATAATTTTAACACTTATTAGGCGGCTTGACTTTAAAAGAGCGTTCAATTTAATGAGAGGAACGATGTATTTATAACTAGCGACATCATGCTGTGTTAATACTACACTTACAGTGCTCATCTAGGGGGTTTCTAGAGCCTACAAATGATATATATTTGTTTGTTGTTATTATCTATGTACGTGTACGTTTCATCCTCAGCATAGAGATATAACTATTCACTACTGGCCGCGTGATTTGAACCCCCGGGCTCCGAGTATGTTACAACTCAAATCCCGACATCTAGACCCCCCCACGACCACCGCTGAATATCTAGATAAACAGTGATAATTCTAACACTTATTCGGCGGCTTGACGTCAGGAGAGCGTTGAACTTTATCAAAGGGACGATGCATGCCCATATATATATATATATATATATATATATATATATATATATATATATATATATATATATAGGTGTGTATATGTACATTCAAGAAAGCAGGCGCATTCTGTGAAAAATAGATTAGTGAGAAAATCGAGACAAAAACACAGGACACAAGTTATTAATCTTCTAAAAATGCCATAACTTCCCGCACTCTCCCAGTGGAGACATAGTAGTTGCTATATTCCCTAATCATTTCGATCTTCTCAAATATCCCCATAGTAGTAAAAACAATGGTTAGTACTACTAAGTCTTTTGTTTTAGTTTTGCTTTTATCTGCGGAGTCAGTATGAAGTTTGTGTATCATATATTTACTAAAATAGTATAAGCTTCTTTTATATATATATATATATATATATATATATATATATATATATATATATATATATATATATATATATATAAATATATATATATATATATGTTAATATGATTCATCTATATTTCTAGTAGTGGGTTACCTCTGTACTATTATATTTCAGATTACATGTCGTTGGCCAGCATCAGCGTGTTATGTACGCGTGTTTCTATATTCTAGGATGTTTTTATTACACCAACTGATTTCATAAATGTTTGAGTGCCTGCACAATTATTGGTATTACTGCAGTTTTAATATTCCATATTTATACCTTAATCACTTTGAAAACTTCCTTTACTTAATATTTTTGCCAACTCGACATCAGTTTGAATGTCAAAATTAATAATTTGATAGGTGTGTTTCCTCGTTGTTGTTCCTAATCATGGCTGGACTTCATGGTTGAATGAGTTTTTCAATGTGCGTTTCAATATCCCAGATAATGCCTTATCACTTTCCTATGTTTACCTTCGAACCATTTTCCATTGTGTTAAAAGTGTCGTCATTTTCACAAGTAATTGTGAACTACATTCGCAATTAATTCAGCCCCGTTTCGAAATTTATTTTGAGCACGCCTATTGCATTGGCAGGGTTATTTCGTATTGTTATCCACAATGTCTTCATTTGGGTATTGTTGTTTTTTTTGTCATTGTAGTTTATTCTAATAGCGTTATTTATACTGCTCTCTTTATCTTTTTCTGAGTATTTTTGTCCATTTTATAAATGTTCTATTTAGTTGCTTCTCTTTTCATTTTTCTTTTCTTGTAATTCTGTAGTTTTGTTTTTTATAATATTCACGTCTCCGCACAACTGCAAGGTCTACATCTGCATTTCTAAATAGAATACGATATCATTTTTCGCGAGTTGTACTTTTTTCATAGTAATCAGTTTTCTATTACTTTGATCTATGTTTCTAAAGTGTTTTCTTCTTCTTGTAATGAATAATGTTGCGTATCTTACGAGGAGTATTTATTCAGTGCGTATTACCATAGTAGGTTTATTCGAATTAAATAAGTTTCCAGTAGGTTTCCGGTTTTTTTTAATCTCCACTATGTTATTACTTCGTTTTATAACGTCCGCGTTTTGACTGTCCAAATATGTATAGTGTAATAATTTCTTTACTACTCAAGAAGATAGTACACTTTTCGCTAATGTGTGGTTTTAGCTAAAAGAGTGTATTTTGTCAATTCCATTCTTATATCCTGATTATGCTTATAACTGTTTAAAATTATGTCTGTTTGTAGTTTCAAGTCACTCATATACATGAGGTTATTTATTTTGTTTAGTTAAAGTAAATTCATACGCTGAGCTGAATCTCTTCAGTATATTGCTTAGTGGCATGACTGCGAATAAATAAATAATAGAAATAAGAAGTATCCCTGGAGCGTGCCATTCTGTATCCTTGTATTTTTTAGGTTTACACCATCTGTCAGTTCAAATTTACATTTTTCCATTGCATTCTTTCAGCATTCACTTATCTATGATTGCAGAATTGTTTTTCCCCACTCACGCACATCACTAGATCAGTGATTGCTTACTGATAAACACGCGTGTCGTTCTTTAAACTTTGGCTGTGCAAATCACCCCAGAGTTTAACTACTCCTCGTTCCATTCAATTAATTGAATAGCTCACGTGATGTTCTCGCGTCATGCTTTAATTCATCATTATTATTATTACTTTTTTTTCTAATTATTCATCAACAAGTCTTAGTCTAAAAGGTGTCTCAAAATTGTTCGTACTCTTTACTTTTTCAAATGATTTTGCGTTATTGCAAAAGCCGCATACAATTAATTTCTCGTTAGTAACGACCATTGGTCTTCTTCTAAAATGTGTGTACCTATAAGCCACCTCATGATTCCAGTATTGTCCGCACCATTCCAGGGGAGGTTATTGCCCTTCCACCTCGATATTACCCTCTTCTTTGACCTTTCGCAATTAATGGGTGTTGTATCAGCACGACATCACATAGTGTGTGTTTTTTCGGGGTGTAGCAGTTTGTAAAATGTATTTAAGTTTAAGTTCCCTTGTGTTCATGCTGTGGTGTCCATTCTATGTTTGCGTTTTATTTCTATTGCAACTTACATGTCGCTGATTAGCGTTCGTAATTGATGTAGATTGCTTGTCGCATACAAAGATTTTCCTTAAGATTTCAGCTGTTTTAATCAACCCAGTCCGTTGTACATTCTCAGTCTTCCCTTTGATTCCAATTTGTATCAGGTTTTCGCTCCTGTTCTGAGTGGTCCAACGATTATAGATATTAGATTGAATTATTTCATGTTCCATATCTTATTTAGTTCTCTGGAAAGTTATGTGGACTTGCTTTGTTTTTAGACCTTGATCTTTACCCTGTGCACTGATGGGACGGCAGATTTTACGATTCGGCAGTTTTATCCTTTTTGTTAACTATTATCACACCCGATCTTCTTCCGCGAGGGGGGTGTATGTTTGTACTTTCTTGGATAAGTTTATTGTTGTTGCTGTTGTTGCCGTTATGTTATCAATAAACATTAACACTGTCCGCAATTATTCATTGAAATATATATTCTCTATCTGCATATGCATCTTATGTATACTTCATATAGTTCAGCTGTAGGTATTTGATTAATACCGACTGATATAGAAATAACTGAAATGTCTACTACATTTTGATTAGTCAGTTCTAACAGTAGAATTATTGTGCAACCAATGACACAATCTGAAGTTTGTCTATGAAAACGTCCAATTGATTCAGAAGCTATACTTTGTTATTATCAGTCGTAGAAGTGTTATGCGTAGTAGTAGAATAATGAGAAGTATTAATACATAATTGCACCACCATGATACACTCACAATCTAAAAGAGGCTTTGTTATTATGTAGTTGGTAGTACGAGTAGTAGTATTACTAGTAATAGTAATGTTAATAGTAGAAGCAGAAGTAGCATTAGTAGTAATCGTCAAATTATTATAGATTTTAGAGAGGTTATCATGAAAAGAAAACATGTAAAACTTTATTTTATCTGGAGTTTGTATTGTGAATATACATCTGAACGTATTCATACACTAAACACTGAGCTTGAAGAAAGATTACAGTTGTATACTCGACAGATTTAATGTTAGATGCTTATTTTAACATAGTTCACCACAAACAAGGCAAGCGGCCACTGTAGACGTAAGGGCTACTGAGAATTAGGGTGATAGTTTTGGGGGTTATCCTAAATTGGGAGCTGTGCAGCGAGATGCCTGCCCACATTAGTTTTGAATTTATGCATGTCGGTACAGTCGGGGAAACAGGGAGCAAGGACAAACTTCCAAAGGCCGACAGTACGAGGAAAAAAGCTATTGGAGTAGAAAGCTCTCCACAGTGAAAGGATACGATTTAGCTGATTGTCGGTTGGTCGAGTGTATTTATGTCGAGGGGGTAGAAGAGCAGCTAGTTCATTCAGGCACAATCTATTGAAGTACTTTTAAAAAGATAACAAGGATACAACATTGCGTCTATGGGACAGGGGCTTGAGCTTGGTGGATAGTGATGGACCTATCAAATTTGCACTCTTTTTTAACCTTGTCTAAGAGGAAAATACTAGATGTGGCATCAGTACTCTATGTATGGGCATATGGTGGCTTTGTAAAGATATAGAATACTGTTATATGTGAGAAGTTTTCTAGCACGGTAGAGGGGTTCAACTTTTTTTTCAGCAGTGTTGGCTGTTTACTATATATAAGTAACAATCCATGTTACCTGTACATGTTAAGCCGACAAGTTTGGCCGTTTGACTCTCAGTTAGGGTGTTATTTGCTATGCCAGTCGGTGGTTGGAAAGTTTTCGAAGTTGTTGAAGGAAATGAGCTATTTCTTAGAAGCATTAAATGTTATCAGTCATTTATGACCCTATTCAACTATAGACTAGAGGTCACTTCTAAAGATTCAGCTATTGCCTCGGATATGTGCGTGTCCATTTTGCCCACATAAAGAGAGTAAAGCGTGGTGTCTTCAGCAAATATACCCATTTCAGACACAATGCTATCAGGGAAATAGTTTATGAAAATCAGGAAGAATAAAGGTCCAATGATCGATCCCTGCATACTTGCATTTATCTCGCGTTGTTTTGATTAACGGCCAGCAAGGCCAACATGTATCTTTCACTTAGTTAGGAAGGATCTAAGTGTATTATATATTCGTGCTTTTGAGTCAAGGTGAAGGTGTTCCAAACATACACTACTAACCCGCGCATTTGTTTGTCAGACTCTTTACAGTTACGTAAAGATTGAGGATTGTAGGATTGTTACACTTAGTGCTAGGTTTCTACGACGTTCATGTTGCTTCTAAGCCTCCGAATATTTTTGAATACTAGCCTCAAGGGCGGTGACGAAGATAATGTTTGGTGGGTGTCGATTTCAGGTTTGTTTATTTTCCTTTGTTTTGTTATTTTGGTATTAAGATAGAGTGGGGAGAGTAAAGTAGGTGTTTTTCGTGCCGAAAAGCTAATACATCCAGACCATTAGTCGAGACTTCATGTCTGGGGGTTGTGGCTTCGTGAAAGCCCATCAGGGATAATTCATGTTCCATTTCTATGCGCGACATGGCATGTACAGCTACCCACGATATTATACAACTGTTGATGGAGAAGCCTTTCTCGGCGCTACCGAAGAGTTTAGGCTCCTGCACTACCAGTCGGAAACAGCAGTCAGACAAGATATCTAACCTATACCCTCAACCTCTCGGAACATGAGCGACACAGGTTAGTCATGCGAGACTTTGTGACAAATATTTTTCCAAAGTTTCTCAAATAGAGTGAAAGAGAGACAACGTTCACTGTCTTCGTCAGGAAGGCCAATCACTGAGTGCCTTTACGGTGTTCCTGCACTAGTACCTCTGTGCTTGGCTAATAGATAAAAAAAGAATTCAATAAACAGGCCGCATATACTCCTTAAGCAATTGTAGGTATTGCAATCCGGATATTTTGTTCAAGACTCCAGCTCTAGAAAGGTTGTCGATCAGGACTAAGGAGCCTCCCCCCCAACGGTTAGTTGCCAAGATGTGAGTAGTCAGTAGCACTGTTTTGATATCAGAGTTTTCCTACTTCTAGATTGATG